>JAPDRP010000029.1:0-574582 GCA_030247845.1 Coniosporium tulheliwenetii | reverse complement strand
ATTGGCAATTTGCACATGAACAACACCAAAAGGGCTGGCGCTGCCTCCCGCATGCGCTTGTATGCTATCTTCTTTCCGGAACAGGGCACGCAAGATGCGCTTAATTTCTGGCGGCTTACCGGGCTCGGGATATCGTCAAGGCTTGCAGAGCAGTGCTTGAATAATCTCAGAAACCTCGACGCAATCTCATTAACGGACTCCCATATGGATTTGCAGCCGGCCTCCTTTCTGGCTGTCGACGCGGCTCATCACCAAGTCTGTCAACGTATTTCGAGACTCATTGAGCGATCGCCAGTAGGTCCTCCTCGAAAATCGAGAGTGTCTGCAGACGACGTATATCTTTTTCAAACCGGGATGTCAGCTATATATGGTCTCCATCATCTACTTCTGAAATGGCGTAATCTGGGCAGCGTTGTATTTGGATTCCCCTACGAGTTAACACTCAAGATGTTGAGCACATATGGTCCGGCCTGCAAATTCTATGGTTTCGGGACCGACGATGAGCTTGAGCAATTTGAGGACTTTCTCCGCAAAGAGGCAGGACTTGGAAGGAAAATCCAGGCCGTATGGTGTGAATGTGCCTCCAATCCATTGCTAAGGACAGTGGACCTGGCCAGGATAAGAAAGTTGGCGGAGGCGTATGATTTTGCTGTGGTCGTCGACGACACCATTGGTAGCTTCGCAAATGTCGATCTACTCGGTGTGGCGGATTTCGTGATGAGCTCGTTGACGAAGAGCTTCAGTGGCTATGCGGATGTCATGGGTGGAAGGTTGGTACATTCTCGGTCGACTATGATAGCTACGGGCTAATAGACTTGACAGTGTTGTCTTCAACCCAAACTCCCGATTTTACAACAGTCTAAAGCCGCTCATGGATGCGTCGTATCGGAACGATTTGTATTCCGGCGATGCTCGTCAGCTGGAATTCAATAGTCGTGACTATCTTCCTCGTGCCTCACGGATCAACCACACAGCCTCGCACCTCGTCGATTTTTTGCAGCAGAGCTCGCTCGAACCCGGCAGCGCTATCACTGCCGTCTACTATCCCACCACTTGCTGGTCAATAGCGAACTATTGTGCTCGCATGCGTCCTCCAACGGAGGAATTTATACCCGGTTATGGTGGGCTGTTCACGATAGAGTTTGACAGCGTTCTCGCCGCAAGTGTTTTCTTCGACGTCCTCAACATACACAAAGGCCCCTCGCTAGGAGCGAACCTTTCTTTGGCCCAACCATATGTGCAGACGGTGTTCTTCAGAGAGAAAGAGTGGGCGGCCCGATACGGTCTGAAGGAGTCTATCGTTCGAATCTCGGTCGGTCTCGAGGACGTGGATGCTTTGCTAGGGGCGTTTCGAGTAGCTGTACGTGCAGCGGACGGTATAAGGTGTCAAGGTGGTACAAAAACTTCGGGTAGAGTCAAAGCGCGGCTTTGAAGAGGGCGGTGAAGTGAATCTTCATAATCATGACCTCTGATCCAAAGCGAAGAATAAAGTTCTCGGGCATCGAACAATCTGCACATCCCATCATGCTTTTTTGCGTGACAGTTATATGTTTCGATAAGACACGTATCTTGAGCCTCTTGCCGATAGTGTCAGCAGTTGAATTACGCAAGAGCATGGCTGTCCTAGCGCCCCAACCCACGCCAGGCTTAGCCTTCGTCATCCAAGTTGGCGTTTATTGTGTGCTCCATGAGCCATCAGCTGTACCACATTGTTGAGCAATTCCGTTGCGTGCAACTGCCGCTCGATACTTGCATGACAAAGAGTTCAGGTATCCTAACGAACAGGCCGCCCATTAGACTCTGAGACACGACCACTCCAAAGACGTTCTTGCAACTCCCTGGTAGCCTCGAGTTCTTCTAATCCAGCCTTGCACAACAAGTCGTTACTTGAAGGTTGAAGGCGCGTATCTCCTTTGCATGCTCGCTTAAAGC
This sequence comes from Coniosporium tulheliwenetii, assembly GCA_030247845.1. Taxonomy (NCBI): domain Eukaryota; kingdom Fungi; phylum Ascomycota; class Dothideomycetes; genus Coniosporium; species Coniosporium tulheliwenetii. The sequence continues at coordinate 572,650 of JAPDRP010000029.1, read as the reverse complement.
GCGGCGTTGAGGGGCATAGTTTGCCGCATCACCATGTTAATGCTTTGTGCTATATGATCAACGTTTGAGGAATTTAGAGACCTGTAACAAGCTTAAAGTCAGTGCTAGCCATTCGACCTCAAAACACAACTGGAGCCAAATACATACGCAATGGACAAACGACCATTGTCCTGAAGGTAAACATGATGCTCTTCACGAAGGAGTGCAATCTGCTGCGGCGAGAACCCCATGTAACTAAAGATGCGCAAAACAGTGTTAGTCTCAAAACGCGAGCAGAGACACGCCGGATGACGAGAGACTCACGAAAACATTCCCACCTGATCCGTGACATGGTCCCACTGCCCAGGAGTCTCCAGCTTCTCTAGCAGTCTCCTTAGCTTCACCCTTCTACTTCTCAGTTGTGCAGCCATTTCCTTCAGGTCCTCATCCCAGAGTCTTCTTAATTCCCCCAGGAGATCATCTTTGAGAATCATCTCGACTATTCTCGCTCCGAAAGCCGGCTGAGCTCCCGTTTCCATCCTTGCCAAGAGTTTCATCTGTCCCTCAATCCTGGCTCCGACACGGCTATCCGGGCATGTCACCATCAATATCCCCACCCGCTCTCCATACAGGCCAAACGCCTTCCCGTACGTAGCAGCAATGAGTAAGTTGACACCGGCATCTGCAAATATACGCACGCACTCCACATCCACAAATGCGTTACCAGATACAAAACCAGGGTAGGCGGCGTCGAAGAAGGCGAAGTGACTCCGCTCAGCGAAAATGGCGGCGAGCTCGCGCCATTGCGCGATCGTGGGGTCGCACCCTGTTGGGCTCTGGGCACAGACCTGAAGCACAATGACGGAGCAAGGTGGGAGCGCGGCGATAGCGCTTGCGAATCCGGTGAAACCGATCGCTCGGGTCATGGGGTCGTAATATGGGAGTGGCTCTGGCTGAATCCCGATGGAACTGAAGACGTTCGGATGATTCGCTGAGACGCGCGTGTTAAAGAGCGTCCTTGAACAACCTGTACAAAAACACTTTGCAAAACTTGAGATGCTTCATAACATACACCAGGATTCGGCTGGAATGTGGACTTGTGGCTGCTTAAGAGATTTCCAGGGGCTGTAGTGCAACTTGAGGTAGAGTGCGCCCATGTGATTTGCACCACTAGCGCCGAGAGTTTGCATTGCTGGGATACTGGCGATATCTGTTAGGAGTGAAGCTAGTTCCTGCTGTCGAGGAACACAAGTGATTCGACTGTAAGGGTGATGCCACACATCTTACCATTTGGATCTCACTAGCGGGCTCTCAGCACCGAAAAACAGCTTCCTGCTTTCTTCTCGGTAACCCATTGTGCCTAGATGCGAAGGGGGATACTCATGGTTCCAAGCTGCATCGTCGAAGATCCGTCGCTTGGCCTGTGCAAGAAATCACATCGCTCAGTCGTGTTTCCGTAAGATCCCAAAGGTATTTACCTCTTTCACAGATGGCAGGACAAAGGGCTTGCCTTGGTTTGTTCGATACACACCAGTCATGAGATTGACTTTGCTTGGATTGGTGTCGGCCGCATACTGTGCTTGCAGGTAGCTCAAGGACTCTACGAGTGAGGATTAGTGTTTGATTCTCCTAGTGACAAGAGGAACGACAGACCTAGTCGAGCCTCAGGAACGTCCTGAAAGGGATGCTGCTTCATAGTGTCTCTTTCAACGGTCGCAAATGCTGTTAAAAGAGATGACTGATGCCCATGGACTTCGAGCTTTTGACACGGTGCCACGAATGGTGAGGCGTGCGACTCGGCGGCGTCAATCTCACAATCCCCGAGAGACGAGCGGTCAAAACAGCCTGGCCCAACAAAAGCACTTCAGAGCCGGCTCATGCCTGACCATCGACCGACACGCATAATGTGCCCAGGGCACACGCACACACCCTCCTCCTGCAGCTGGTGGTTGGCCCTGCAGGATGAATTTGTGTGAAGCAAACTTGCCCTGGCGTTGTCATTGGTTGGGACGTCGATTTACACCGATCAGCTCCCACATCAGGACTGAGGTGTGCTGTACCCTACAGAAGGCGCACGCTAACCACCGGCTGCGGTAAGACGATGCATTCATGCGGCAGGGTAATTAATAATCAATCCAATCTGGATTGGTTCAGGATTTACGCCGGGCGTGATGGCTTCTACGCAGGGAAATTAAGCGAAAGTTTAAATCGCCTCAGTAGAGCCCGTCACGCCCTGCGTAGATCCTGAACCAATCCAGATTGGATTGATTATTAACTACCCTGTTCATGCGCGCCATTCTCTGTCACGATTTTACCCGTGCCGTCTCAGCACGAGCCAATAGGGAATGGTGCCGATCACGGCTCGGTTAGTAGCGATCGAGATCCCCGAATGTGATCCCCCTGTGCGGGCTAGTAATCCATGAACTAGCCACCAATGCATATGTAGCTTTTGGAGGATGCCGGTCCTGAAGCAACAGGAATGGGGATGCCAGCCCCTGCACTACCGAATGACTCCGGGAAGGTTCCGCTACGGAGAAGGGTGGTCCGACTGGCCTGCACATGCATATTCGAAGACGACGATCATGCCGGAGCACAGTCCGTAAGACCGGGACATGTGCATGGACTATGTTCCGATCATGCTAGTAAGTAGTAGCTGCGACTGTTCAGTCACCGGAGAAACTTTCTGCTCGACGAGCTTCTTCCACCAACGTCTATGCCACGACTGTCGAGCCAGCGTCGAAGATGCCAGAACAATCTTCCAACAAGAGACCAGGATTAACCACCAACCTCAATGTCCGCTCTTACAATGCCGCCCATCTCGCCCAACCGACCAACTTCCGCGGCATGCTCGCCTCCGGCGCGCTTCTCTTCGGCACCGCTTGCCGCATCCCCAGCCCCGAAGCCGCCCGCATTGTTGCTACGCTTCCGCACCACTTCTGCTTCATCGATGCCGAACACACTCCGCTGTCCCCACTCCTCCTCGCCGAGATAGTCCGCACAATACACCTGCATTCCCTCGGAAGCATGGTCCCCGTCGTCCGCGTTCCGGCGAACGCGACGCATCTCATTGCTTATGCCCTGAACGCGGGTGCAGGTGGGATCGTAATGCCACATGTGCAAAACGCGGAACAGGCGAGGGAGTTGGTGAAGTTGTGTCGTTTCCCGCCGCATGGGGAGAGGAGTTATCCGCCGAGTGCACTGTTCGGAGATCAGACGACTACGAAGGCGGGCAGTGGGGAGACGATTTTTGACGTTTGGGATGGCAACGTGGCGGTGTTGGCGCAGATCGAGGACGAAGAGGGAGTGCAGAACGTTGAGGAAATTGTCGAGGTTGATGGAGGTAGGCGAGCCTGTTTCGCTCGCATGGCTGATTCCTTTCCACCTTCTGTGTTTTCCAGACAGCCTGGAAAGTTTGCTGATGCTGCACCGTGATAGTTGATGCGCTGATGGTCGGTGCAACGGATTTACGATTTGCGATGAACATTCACCCGCGGGGCTCTCCTGATGGCGACGAAGCGGCGTTCCTCAACGCTCTCAATAAGGTACAGAGAGCAGCCAATGCCACCAAGGGCGGCATGGCAATACTGGGATTCACAGCGAACGCCAAAGTTTTGGAGAGAAGGATAACACTGGGTTGGAGGGCCTTTGTGGGAGTCGGGGATGCGGCAAGCATCAGTGAAAGGGGACGTGCGCAATTGGAGGAGTACTGGAGTCTCGTGCAACGAATTGAAAGGGAGAGGAAAAAGAGGGAGCGAGGCTTTAATCACAGGTAGAAATAATCCGTTCCTAACTCGGAACGACATCCTAAACAGGCCTATACATGAATTCTAGGCTCTAGACAGATCATATTGGGAGACCTGAAGAGAAATATTGGAAGATTGATAAATAGGCAAGATCGATACTAAGAGAATGGGGAAAGGGAGAAAACATCGACGAAAAATATCAAGTCGCAATATTCTCGTAACAACGTTTTTTCACCAGGTACCTTCTGAACCGTGTTACATATGTAAGAGCACTTATAGCGTAGCCGACCTTCCCATAGAGTATCTTGGTAATTGTATTCGCGCCGGTGAAGAAACAAGATGTGTATCCAGCCCTTTCAATTCACAATCTTGAACCTAGCCTCTTTAAGGATTGAGCACCTGTTCTCGAAGTCGCTGACTGATCCTCCCTCTTTGCGCTGTAAGTCTTCTCCACAGATACATGGCAGAAAAGTGGCTCGGGCACAACAGCTCTCCACATGGGTAAATCCACGATTGAGTTGTACCATCGTGTTACGTTCGGGTTTTGGCGGCGCCAGTCAGCATCGAGGACAAACTCGAAACCCCGCATCATGAGTGAGGCGGTAAAGAGGTCAGCCAAGGTCAGTTGATCGGACACAAGGTATTCACGTGGTAGTGAGAGATGAGATTCCAGAGTTGAGATAGCAGCCAGGGCGGCGGATTTGCTGGCCGAGCTCGAAGGACCGTCGCTGGCGGGTTTGCCGACAAGCGGTCGGTACCAGCTTGCAATCGGTGGGGAGATCTCTTGGTTGGCGTAGGACGCCCATTGGAGGATTTGAGCAAATTCGAGAGGAGTGGAACCCAGGAGGGTCTCGACCTCGCTGGGTAGCCGCTTGTTGTCATCGGATAACGAGGCTGTGAGAAAGTAGACCGCAATGGCGATCACTTCGCGAAGCACGATGCTACCATCGCTGCTGACGAATGTAGGGATTTTTGCCTGTGGGTTCAGACGAAGGTAGGCGGGATCAGTGCCGCGAGGTTGAGTGGCGACTAGCTCAACATCAAGTTTTGCGGCGCGAGCGAGGACAAGCAGAATTGTGGTGCGAACGTTGCCCTGTTGCAACACATTATGTTAACTGGTGGGGATATCAAGCTAAACAAGACTGAGCAAACAAAATATCGAGTACTCACCTCGAAGCCGTACAGTTTTCCGAACGACATTGTCAGATAGAGAACAGCGAGGGTTAAACTATGAATTGTTCCAACACTCAGAAATTTCGATTGCGAGTGTCACGGTTCCGGCTCGCCATGCACGACTGCTTAGTCAGCTGGTTAGATGCAAACATCAACATCGCGTGTAGATACCGGAATACTGGAACCGATAGGGTAGAGAATCAATCAGTCACACACACACACAGCGAAACTGTTGCTGGTCATGGAGGTAGACGACGTCGGAGAGAGTGCGGGGTCGGTGGGCACGGCCCCACCCGCGCGTTCCACGCGAGCGCAGCAGAGGAAGGTGGCGAAGGAGACGAACAGCAAGATCTTAGGCGGAAGAGGTCATGATATCGATCAGAAGCTGGATTTCATACTAAAGACGATCTTGAGCTTGAGTCATGCGGTCAAACAGCTTCAAGAGGGTCAGGATGAAATGAGAAAGCAGAATGAAGAGATGCGCAAGCAGAACGTTGAGATGCGAAAGGAGATTGATGAGTTGCGAAAGCAGAATAACGACGAAATTCGAAAGCTCCAGGAACAGATCACGAACCTATCCACGCAAAACAGCCCTCAGTCCAGCTCAGGCACATCACCTGGTAGGACCAATGTCAGCAACAGGTCGTGGTCTTCCCTGTTCGCGGGACAATCGTCTGTCTCACCGAACAGCTCAGCTTCCCAACCAAGGGTGGCAGACCCGAACCAGCTTCTGGGTGTGAACATCGACCTGTCCAGGTGCAGCAGCCAAATACCGACAGACACAGCGGAGATCAAGCGCCTAGTAACAACAGCTCTGCACGCCCATCAAGCGACAAAGGAGGTAAACCCAACGGCAATCATCAAGACGAACAGAGACCTCCAGCGGATCAGAGTCATCGTGCGGAGCGAGAAGGAAGCCGAGCTCATCCGCAGCCAGCCGCAGTGGCTCGAGACTCACTTCAGAGGAGGGCGCTTGCGGGGCGAACAGTGGTATCCCGTCAAAGTCGATCGGGTCGACAGGCTCAAGATCATGAACGAAGAACAGACGGGCATCCGGGCCGGTCTTGAGAAGGAGCTAAGTCAAGAGAATAAAGTAACGATCATGAGGATCGCCACGTTGGGCAAGCCGGCGACCCACAAGCTCTACTGTTCCATTGTAGTATATCTGAGGAAGAAGGAAGATGCTGAACGGTTGCTCAGTGACAGAATCATGACGGTGTCTGCTGAGGCAGGCTTCACGTCCGCATACGAGTACAGGCCGAGAGTCACGCGCTGCTTCAACTGTCAGGAGTATGGCCATCAAGCGTTTCGCTGCCAGAAAGCTCAACGTTGCCTGAATTGCGCCGGCGCCGGCCATGCGAGTTGCGCAACCGAGAGTCCCCAATGTGTCTCATGCCGTGGCCCACACGCAGCGGATGACCGAGGATGCCCGATATACCGCGAGCAGCTACGACGTCTATTCCGCACCCCATGAATAGGGAGTTCAAGGTCTTCCAGCTGAATGTGCAAAGACGGAAAGAAACGCTATGGAGTGTTCTCAACGACGAAGCTATGAGAGGAGTGGGAGCAATCTTGATATCCGAACCGAACTGCTTTGTCATGGAAAAGCAACGGCTGATGCCATCACCGGTCCACCATGCAGAATGGGTCCCGATTCTTCCTTCCACACATACCGGGGAGTGGCCGTTCGTCAGGAGCATGATCTGGATCAATCGGAGGTTCCAAGCGTCACCGGTCCCCGTGGCGTCTCCGGACCTTACGGCAGCATCGGCGAGAATAGGAGATAGGGTAATCCTTATCGCATCGGTGTACATCCCCCGAATGGGAAACTCGCCGCATGAGTCGGAATCAGCCCTCAGGCTCAGGCTTGGCCTGCTACGGCAAGCGATCGAGGAGGTGCGGCGGCAGAACGGGGAAGAAGCCGAGCTGGTGATAGCGGGTGACTTCAACAGGCACGACCAGCTGTGGGGCGGCGATGTCGTGGGCACAGGTAGTCGCCAAGGAGAGGCGGACGCCATCGTGGAGTTTATGCACGAAGTAGGACTACGGAGCCTGTTACCACGGGGGCGACCACGTGGTCCAAGGACCATATGGAAAGCACGATCGACCTCATGCTGGCATCAGGTCGACTGGCCGACGAGCACCTGTTGTGCCGGGTCGAGGCAGTCAGCCACGGGACAGATCACCAGCCCATCATGACCTGCTTTGACATAGCGTACCCGGCGACGATACCGGCGCGGCGACGATGCTACAAAGATGCAGAGTGGGATAAGATTCGGGCGGAGGTATCACTAAGGCTACAGAATCACCCGTTGGACATCGGCAGGCAAGGCGTACTAGTATATGCATATCAACTCACATGCATAGTGCAGGATGCAGTGGCAAAGCATGTGCCGTTCGCGAGGCCTTCGCCATGGGCCAAGGCATGGTGGACGGGAGAGCTTACGAACATGCGTGCTGAGTGCACGCGGGCTCATAAGGCAGTGCGCCGAGAGGTACGCAGTGGCCAACTACACCGGGATCTGGCGGACAGGCATCGCCAGCTCGTGCACGAATACCACAAAGCCATCCGGGCACAGAAGAAAGCCCACTGGAGGACCTTTCTAGCCGAGCACGCGAACATCTGGAAGGCAGCGCAGTACCTCCATCCGGGACAATCGGAGGCTGGTGCAAAGATCGCGTATCTACAAAGGTCAAACCAGGAGCGGATCACTGATAGCCACGATATGGGCCAGCTGCTTCCCGAAACCTTCTTCCCACCACGGCGACCCCGGACGCAGGATTGCGAGCAACAAGGGACGCTGGCCGGCCCGCTGGCCGGCCCACTGCCCCGCCAGCCCCCAGCAGAACCCATCACGGCCGCGGAGGTGAAAAATGCCATCTTTAGAGCAAAACCGAACAAGGCATCTGGCCCTTGTGGCCTCCCTGCCTTGGTCTGGCAGCAGCTCTGGCCGGTTCTTCACCAGCACCTGGTCGAGCTGTTCCAAGCGTCCGTCGCGACTGGCCAAGTGCCGGCAATCTGGAAGAAGGCGAAAATCATCCCGTTGAGGAAGCCGGACCGCGGAGTCTATACGCAGCCCGGCGCATACAGGCCGATCTCGCTGCTGTCAACCCTTGGCAAGGCGTTGGAAGCAGTCATTGCCACCCGAATATCCTATCACGTCGAGAACGGGGACCTTCTCCCGGCGAACCATTTCGGGGCGCGCAGAAGGAGGAGCGCCGAACAGGCGCTCATGACACTAGTGGAAAGGGTCCACTTCGCCTGGCGAAAGCAGCGCGTGGTCTCTCTAGTCAGCTTCGATGTGAAAGGGGCGTACAACGGGGTAGTACCAGAAGTGCTCCTGGACCGACTTCGTCAACGCAAGATCCCCGAGGAGCTGGTCCGGTGGGTTGGCGACTTTTGCGCCAACCGACGGGCCGAGATGGTGGTGAACGGGTGTAAGATGGCCTCGACCGCGCTGCCTCAGGCAGGACTACCGCAAGGGTCGCCGCTCTCACCCATCCTCTACGTCATATACAACGCAGACCTCGTGGACAGACAAATCGACACGCATGGGGGTGCCATTGCCTTCGTGGACGACTACTCTGCATGGGTGACCGGGCCAGATGTTGATGCTAACACCGCCGCGATACAATGCTCGGTGATTCCCTGCGCGGAGCGGTGGGCTGGAGAGAGCGGGGCATGCTTCGAAGCGAAGAAGACTACTTTCATCCACTTTACGAGGAGCGTAGTAAAAGCAAAGCAGACCACGTTGAATGTCGGAGGTCAGATGATCCGATCGTCGGGAAGCATCAAGCTCCTAGGGGTCGTCCTAGATGCGAAGCTCCTCTTCCACGAGCACGTGGCCAGAGTTGCCAAGCGGGCTCATAACGCCGCTCTGGCCCTGCGCCGGCTACGAGACATGGGCCCGCGTGCGGCCCGTCAGGTGTATACGGTAACAGTGGTCCCGACAGTGGACTATGCGTCCAACGTGTGGACCACCAAGCTCACAGGGAAAGACGTCCGGCTGCTGAGCCAGTCGCAACGGGTAGGGGCGCAAGCCATCATCAAAGCGTTCTCTACCACGGCGTTGAAGACGGCCGAGCTGGAGGCGTCGATCACGTCCCTCAGCGCTCGACTTGCCTCTAAAAGGGCACGGTGTTGGGTAAGCTCACACACGCTCGATCGAAAACATCCGTTCTGGAGCATCAAGCAGCTTATTAGAAGAGTATCCCGGACGCGCTCACCGCTTTGGAGGATCAGCGAGGAATGTAAGAACATAGATGTGTCGAACCTCGAGACGATCAAGGCCTTCTGTTACCCGCCGTGGTGGGCAGGAGCTGAGGTCATCGTCGAGGAACGGGCAAGGGCCATTGCGGCGGCGAATGACAGGCCGAGTGGAGCATTGTACTGGTTTGTGGACGGATCGAACAACAGCGAGGGCGTGGGGATAGGACTTGTATGCGCCAACGGCACGCGACCGTGGGAGCACGCGGCACGGCTAGGCAGTGCGGAAGACGTTAGCATCTTCCAGGCGGAACTAGTGGCGATCCGAAGGGCAGTCCAGTTCACAGCAGAAGCGGCCGACGTGCTCCGGGGACGGACGGTGCACATCTTTTCGGATTGCCAGGCTGCCCTGCGAGCACTCGCCAACCCAGACCAGCAAGACGGGCAGCAGATTGTCGCTTCCTGCCTCGAGGAGATCGATAGTCTACAGGAAAAGTATGGAATCCGCACACTCCTGCGATGGATACCCGGTCATTCCGGCGTCAAGGGGAACGAAGCGGCACACAGGCTAGCTCAAGAAGCGACGTGACATCCTGCCGGAGAGGCGGGAGACGCGACACGAGTTACACGCAGTGTTCTCAATCGTCCGTTCGTTCAACGAACGGTGCTGAATAAGCCGTCTCGGCGTCCAAACGTCGTCTGATCGAGACGATCACCCTTGTTACCGCCTATAGCAGGCTATCCCATCTCCTGGCAGGGTGACCATTTTAGCGCTTGGTCCGTGCGCCAGTGGTCTTGGCACCACCATCGCCTCAAGTCGTGATGCATATAGATAGACTAAGCAAACCAATTACTCAACACTATGGGTAGAACTCGTACTTCTGACGATATAGGTTATGACATTGATACCCAAGAGACGTTCTTACCGCGTAAGAAGCCCAGAAAGCAACCGCCTGAGCCATGGCCGCTGCCTAAGTACACGCCAATGCATATTCAGCCTCAAAATAACTGGCACACGGTTTCAAACCTTCCTCAGCACGTCAATCCAGCGCGCCCTTGGCAGGTATTCAATCTCTATCTTACAGATGAGCTTCTTGAGACGCTCACACGGCATACCAATGAGTATGCAGCACTACACCGCCAGCAGCCTCTCCAGCAGTTCACCAGGCCATGGGTTGACACCACACCAAGGGAGATTCTCGCCTATATTGCGACGTACATCTACATGGGCCTACATCCGGAGGCTGACGTTGCTGAGTACTGGAATACAGACGGTAGTAAGGGACCGCTACACCCACTTATAAGGCGGAACATTGGCCTAAAGAGGTGGCAGCAGTTGGATCGATTTTTCCACATCTCAAACCCAAAGGAACTTCAGCAGGAGGAGGAGGAGGAGGAGCAGCAGCAGCGAGGAGATACCAAGGTGGCTATTCCAACGATATTTCAGAAGCTTGAGCCTCTCAACGAGGAGTTCCGAACTACCGCGAAGAAGTACTGGAATCCTACTACACACCTTGCTGTGGATGAGTGCATGCAACACTTCCAGGGCAGGGCCAAAGAGAAGGTCAAAATCCCTTCTAAACCTACTCCTGAAGGGTTCAAGATATGGGCTTTGGCAAACAACGGCTACATACTGGATTGGCTCTATCACGCCAGAGGAACAGGCCCAGTAGATCTAGATACCTATTGGACTGAGGACCGTGGGCTTCCAGCTACACAAGCAGTAGTACTGGACCTACTCCTTCAGGCTGGTATCCACAACGACTCTCGCCATATCGTCTGGCTTGATAACCTCTTCACCTCAGCACGTCTACTATCAACGCTCCGGGAGGAAGGATTTGGCGCTGCTGGCACAGTTCGCACGACCAGAACAAGGGCTGAACTGATGGCTGAAGAAGGGTCTTTTTCGCAGCAGGAATCGTCTCAATCGCAATCGCAATCGCAACACAAGAAGAAGCCACAGCAGGAGTCGAACCGTGGGCTCGATCCTTCGCTAGCGGAGCTCAAAATTAAGTACGGCAGCCAGATACCATGGGGCAAGCTATACGGCTGCCTGAGTGAGGATGGAAAGGTGCTTGAGTTCGCCTGGAAGGATCAGAACGTTGTGCTGTTTATGAGCACCGTTTCCACAGGCGATAGGTTATCCTCCACTGCTAGATCTACTATTATAGCCACTAATTCAGTGAGATAGGTTCATTAAACGCCTTCGAAAAAGGCCTCCTATCACAGCTACAAATGCTAGAACTATCCGTGCTGTGTTTGGTGACCAAGTGCTAAAAGAGCTGGAGATTCCGGAGTTTATCCACCTCTACAACCAGTTTATGAACGGTGTAGATCAGGCAGATCAGCTACGGGTCTACTACAATACACAGCGAGTTCATCTGAAGTCTTGGAAGCCTCTCTGGCACTGGCTTCTTGATGTAGCTATCGTCAACAGCTACAAGCTATCCCATCACGCCAAGCACCGCGATGATCCAGACCTACCGTGTGAGCGTTACACCAAACAACGCAACTTCCGCCGCGACCTTGCAATAGACCTTTTCAACCATTCCGAAAGGCTCACTACCAGCCACTACGAAGCTTCTATCGCCCTATCAGACGTTGTATACCCAGCGGAAGACGATGAGGAGCATACACCATACAACAAAGGGCAGAATAGCCACTGCAAGGCGTGTGAGGCAGCTGGAAGGAAGGCAGCAGTGAGCTATCCAACCAGTAGGAAGCCGCTGGAGGAGTTATCAAGCAACAGCATACGCAATCGGCAGCGCCGTAGCAGCAATCGGCCGCCTAAGTCACGTTCAGGCTGTGCGCTCTGCTGTGTAGCCCTCTGCCGGGCGTTGGAACGATCAGACTGCTGGAATGAGCACTTGCAATTGGCGCGAGAGGCAACTGCTATATAGACAACGTCATACATCACCTACTCAGCTATCTGCAGCTTCAAAAATAGTCCAAATTGAGTAGCATGAATGAGCAAGCGCCTCTAAAGAATCCCGCAATCTGATTGGCTCGCTATACACGCTAAAATGGTCACCCAGCTTGCCAAGCGATGGGATACTTTGAATGCTGGGAGGGGTTTGGGCCGCTCTAGCCGACCAATGGAAATCAAACGTTTGGCAGGGACTCATGCAGCCAAAGAAAATCAAACGCTTGGCGATACCCTTGGGCAGCCAATAAAAATCAAACAAGTCTTGAAGATGAGCCTGCATCCATAGTTTTAGCTGCTGCAACTGTCGACTGGAGACGCACCACAGCCATAGGATCAACGCTTGATTCTCATGCAATGCTCTCGAGTAAGCACCGTCTGCGACTCGCATGTCATGTTCTCGCCCTGCTGGTTAGAAACGCGTAGCTGTTAGTACGATTACTTTTCGCTTGGATTATTATCGATTTACAATCCAAGGCAGATCCGACATTGAGCACTTCCCACGACAGCGATCAAGAAGGTCATTTACCTCGCGCCCAAAAACGCACACCGTATGCGCCATCACGCGTGATCGTAAGAGCGCTCGATAACACCAGCACCGATATTGGATTCCCGAGCCTAGTTCTTAGTATAGTATGATTTTAAAAAATTCCATGCAACCCAGTACATCATCATTACTGCACCAATTGGAGAGTTAAATCGAAAATAGACTACATATTAGCCATCATCTAATAGCCTTAGGCCTTGATCTGTTGGTGATAGGATATCGATAATTTTGAAGGCTAAAGGTTGGATTTCAATTTTGATGGCGGTAGACGCGTGCAGACGGGCGGCGGAGATGCAAGGCCGGCGCGAGGTGGCTAGGACAAAAGGTCGTCCTCTTGTAGTTGTTCTTCCTCAGCGGAAGCGGCGGGCCAATGACAATCAAAGAAACTTCCGAACAACTCGCATAGCCAATGAAAATCAAAGGCTCTCGCACAACCAATCAAAATCAAACGATTGGCAGGGAGTCACGCAGGCAATGAAAATCAAACAAGCTTCTCAAGATGCTTCTCCAACTTGATGGACACTACAAGTTATTGCATGTTTGAGGCCTATTGGAATTCCAATCCTCAGAGTCTTCACCTCAATCCCTAAGGAGGGGTGGAACTAACTGGAACCTTCTAGAATCGGTGTCTATTCTTAGAACCAGGAAGAATCTTCTAGAGAGTGGATTGGTAATCCTTGCTTAGTGATCTTGCGTAATAGATCTCTAGAGGATTCTGTCGATTACTAATATAGAACTGGATATTTCCAACAAGGTCATCTGCGATCTGGTTGGTGCCTTTAATAAATTTCACTCTATTATATCCCGTATGAAATGACATCCCATTATATGTGTTTTATACACTTATGATGAGCTGGATCTTTCGATTCTATTATAGCAGCACTGTTATCCATATTTTACTAAATCTAAACTTGGTTCCATAGGCGTAGCTACTGAATCAACGGATTATAATCAAATAAATCTAGTATTTTTAGCTACAAATATCTTTTGTGATAGATATATAATATGCTTAGCTCGATAGCATATTATTTCGATTCCCAAGTAAAAATGGAACGGTCCTAAATCGCTCATTTTATAACGGTTACTAAGGCTCGATTTAACAGAATTGATATCTTTTCGCTTGAGCCCGAATAATAGGTCGTCGATGTAAACTGCTATTTTGATAGTGATTTTTGTATGAAAAAATACCCCATTATCTAGATCTAGTTTTATAAAACCAAGATTGCTTAGGCAAGCTTCCAGACTTTTAATCCAAGCACATGCAGCTTGATTTAGCCTAAATAATACGCTATTTAGTTGGCATATGTGATTTGGATATTTTTTGTTTTGAAAACCATGGGAATATTCCACATAAATTGTTTCGTTAAGTCTCTCATTAAGAAATGCCATTTTAACGTCCATTTGATCGATTTCCAATCGAGTATAGCAGCTAAGCTAAATAGTAGCTTATACCTCACTGGTTTTATAATAGGGGCGAAGATATCAAAATTATCGATACTTTTTATTTGACTATACCTCTCAACGATCCATCGAGCTTTATGGGTTTAAAACTTCCCCTTTAGGGCCATGTTTTAAAGCATATACCCATCTACCGCGTAATATAGCTATATTACCGTTAGGGCGCTCCATTAAGGCCCAGGTATTGATACCTTGTAAGGAATCAACCTCATCAAGCATAGCCTGTTCCCATTGTATTTTATAACGGAATTTAATAGCCTCATTATAACTTTGTCGTTCCAAGTTGCTAACTACCTGCCAAACTCGATATATTTTATGTCTTAAATTAGCTGGGCCTGCTAATTCATCGTCCGAGCTTGACTCACAACGCTAGGCTCAATCTGGCTAGATTGGTACCTTCCAGGGATTTCTAGAACCGTGGGTTCTTGATTTGAAACGAGGGAATCGCTACCATGACCATTTTAAGCCATATTAGACGATTCTAATGCCCCGTCTATTATAATAGCGTTGTCGGTCGAATTATTAGCCAATGAGTTATCATCTGATTCTGATGCGGAGTTTATAGCGGATTGCACGTTAGATTGACTAAACATATCGTAGGTTTTATCATGTAAGCTCAGCTGGTTCTTCCGTAATAAATCATTTTCGATTTTTTCTCCGGGTTTGTAATAGTAACAATAGTGACTATTTTGATCCGAATCGCGTTTCGCTATTATTAACGGTAAATCTTGCCCGTTAAATCTAACAGAGCTTTCGGTTTTTATAATATTACTGTCTAGATCATATAGACGGTAAATGCTGTTGCCCTAGTGACGAACAAGAGTACGCATTTAGTGGCTTTCGGATTTAGTTTTCCATCTTTGCTTTGCTTAGCTACATTGGCATAAGCTGTGCATCCTAAGATCTTAAAGTAACTAATCCTAGGTGCTTTATCATAATACGCCTCGTATGGTGTTTTATTACCAGAATTGTTCCGCTTGGACTTAGATTTCGTAGGTAATTGATTGTGGTAATAAGTTCCGCCCAAAACGGTTTCGGACACCCTGATTCGGCTAGCATACTTCTAAGCTGACTTACAAGAGTGCGTTCTTATCTTTCAGCTAGTCTATTCTGGTGAGTCGTATAAGAAGTAGTTGGTTCCCATTTGATTCCCGTTTTATAATAGTAAATTTTGCAGTTCCTTATTTGCGAATTTGTTGGAATTCAATTTCCAATGTTCCTGTCTTGGCACCAGCTTAATAAGCATAGATAAAGCTATAAGGTAGTTTGCCACCGAATACTCTACTAGATTCTATCAGTTTCTAGGAGTTTTTAGACGAAGGTTCTATGGATTAGTAAGATAGAGTCCACTAGAAAGGGGTGATATCCGGAGGATCTGGGTATATATAGTTTCCTTACCATTAAATAGAGATTCAGCTCTTCTGCCAATTCAACACCTTACTACTAAGGCATCGAATAATACATATTCCAATACTATCATCACGTGCTCCTAAAGTGAAACTTATCAAGTTTCACTTAAGGTTCCGTTAGAACGGAAGAAAACCAAACTCCATTTAGAAACGGAAAAGATAAAAACTCCATCTTTGAGCGGAGTGGAACTTAAAATAAAACTCCAGTAAGGTGTCTAAGGCCTACCATGCTTACTAAGCTGGTGCCAAGCCGAGAACTTTGGAAGTTAGATTCCAATATCCCCGAGTAGAATACTCCGCTTTTAGCTGTGTTTTCTTAGTAAAACAAGTCTTTTTTGGATGATATTAGTTTAAAAAACTTGATTGTTATCTAAGGGTAAGGAAAGGTCTATATATACAAGAAATCCTTCTAATCTTGCCTCTTTCTAGCAGATTTCTCTAGAATCTACTAGATCACTAATTAGAATCCAGTAGAATCTTCTAGAAACTCCTAGATGCTCCTAGAATCTTCGGTGGCAATTAATTATAAATCAAGTGCCTGAACCCCTAAGTGGTGCCTAAGGCGAGTATAGCCTTATAGCCTTGCTTACTAAGCAATGCCAAGACTTTGGAAACTGACTTCCAACAGCCCCCCTCGCTTTATCGTTTTCTCAGGTGTACAATTGATCGATTGATCGATTTGACTATTATAGCAAATCATCAATCCTCGGATTCGCTATTATATGATAGCAGTTCGTTCCGTTCGTCATTTTGCTATTATATAATAGCAATTTCGTCAAATCAACTCGGTTCTTCACTTTACGACCAGTTTCTTGATTGTCTTCACTACACGATCACGATGACGTCATTAGATTCAGGTTCAGCTCGAAGCCCCTGGAGTTACCCGAAACTAAAAGGAGTAGAGAATTACCAAGCTTGGTCGACAGAAACAAGAATTGTTCTGATTCACCAAGGCCTTTGGGGATTAGTCAGCGGCGCTAGACCAAAATCAGAAGAGAGTCTTTATGGCGATACTCGAAATGAGGAAAAGGCCTATACCTCGCTTTTACTAAGCTGCGAGGGCGGCCCGTTAGAGCACGTGCAGCATCTTACCGACGCTAGCCAGATTTGGGACAAACTACAGTCCCTTTATGCCGAAGACGGCTTTTCAGCCGCATCTAACCTATGTTGGAAGTCAATCTTCAAAGTTCTTATGGCCTGCTAAGGCTACAAGGCTATAAGGCTACAACGCTATAGGGCTATAGGGCTATAAGGCTATAAGGCTACAAGGCATCAATCCTTAGCCTTAGGCACCAAGTGGCAAAACCGGTTGATTAATAATCAAGTTTACCACCGAAGATTCTACTAGATTCTAGGAGATTCTATAAGGTTCTAGAACGTTCTAGACGGATAGGATTTATAATATAGATTATAAATCATAGGATGGAAGGTTCTATAGATTAGTAAGATGGAATCTACTAGAAAGTGGCAAGATCCGGAGGATTTGGATATATATAGGCGGTGGTTTCCCACCTTAGATAGAAACTAAGCTCTTCAATCAATTTATTCCAACAACCTACTCAGGCAACTACACGAGGCTAAGCTTTCCTCGTTCGGCTCAGTCCAAGATTACCTCAATACGATACTGCCTTTAAAAGTACGCTTAGGGGAGCTTGGCACACGGTGATACAATTGGCAAATACTGTCATTATACTCGGTAATATGGAGGCGGATTGGGACCTCTATTGCCAGCAGCTGACTCAGCAAATTCGGAATAAGACACATTCCGATAAGCAAATCAAGTCTATGCAAATCGATGATTCTGACATCGATTGGACGATTAGTCAGCTGCTAGACAAGGCTGTTAGGCGCGGTATAACCAAGAACGGTAAAATCGCGTTACAAGCCTAGATAGACTGGTTTAAAACAGCGAAAAAAGCCAATCAAGCGGGAAAGAAAGGCAAACAAGCTGGTTATAAAAACAAGCAAATGTATGACCACTGCGGAAAAAACCACCTATCAGATAATTGCTGGACTGAATATCCAGAGTTACGCCCAAATAGTGGTAGCCAATCAAAGCACCACGCTAATACGGCTAAGCTCTTGCAGCTATCTATATGCTAATTTCCGCTGAGTCAGCACGAAAAGATACGCGCTGGACTCTTGATTCTGGAGTCACAGATCATGTATGCACTGATCGTTCTAAGTTCACTAATTTCCAAAAGAGTGGGGGAAAAAATCTATTACCGTAGCAGACTGTAACAAAACACCAATCAAGGGCAAAGGTACAGTTACCGTACCCAATCTAGTGTTATATAACGTCTTGTACGTTCCTGGAATTGCTGGTAATTTACTATCAATCTCTCAGCTGGTAAACAGGGGTTATAGTGTAACCTTTGACTCTCAATTCACCCACATCTATAAGCAAAAACAGCTGGTTGCTAAAGCAACAAAGAGCTCCAATTACTGTTGGTCGAATGGCCAGCACTCAGCAAACAATGCCTTAAAAGAACCAAAGGCTGAAAATCCACTATTATATAACAGTGACCACACCTCCAATTCCATTAAATCACTATTATATAATAGTGAGCTGGAACTATGGCACCGAAGATTGGGACATTTAAATGCTGAATCAACTAAGATACTTAGCCAGCAAGCCCAAGACGGTCCAAAAGAGCTTAGCTCGAAATCAATGACTTTCTGCGAGAACTGTGTGCTCGGCAAGCATACTCAGAAAATTCATAAGACGAGCGGTTCACCAGCCAATCGGGCCTTCGATAAAATACACGCAGATGTAATCAGACCAATGATACCAGCTTCCTTAAGAGAGGCTCGATACGCCTTGCATGTGGTTGATGAATATACCAAGTTAGGTAAATTACCTAGCATACAGCGCAAAAGCCAAGCGGTAAACTACCTGGTAACTTACCTAAATCAGGCTAAGGCTGAGCATCCTACCTGCCCAATTCGGATGTTTAGGCGTGATAACGGTGGTGAGTTTGCTGGTAAAGAATTCCAGAAAATACTCTTGGAGAGAGGTATTAATTGGGAGCCTACGGTACTATGCACACCTCACCAAAACGGGGTAGTAGAGCGTAAAGGACGGACACTAGTAGGCCAGCTAAGAGCAGTTCTAGCTGAGTCAGGATGCTCTGAATCGTTTTGAGCCGAATTGATTACTGCAATCAATTATCTACGGAACCTGAGCCCAAGCAAATCGGTGCCAGGCAATAAAACACCTTATGAGGTGTTTTATAACAAGCCAACCAAGATTGGTCATCTACGGATACTAGGGTGTGCAGCTTATGCTAATATAGCTAAGCAAGGAGCTAAAAGGCTTGATGCAAGAGCATCATAATGCGTCCTGCTCGGCTACCAAGGCAACAGTATTTACCGGCTATATGATTTAGCAGGCGAATACGTGCGTACTGAAAGTTCAGTCACATTCAATGAGCACGATTTACCGTTTAAAACAAAGAAGGCGGGTGATTTGGACGATTCGAGCAATTTCTGCTATTATGAAAATTCAAAACGCAATTTACTAGACAGCTGCTCGGCAGAAAATTCTGAAAAATCAAAGGTACTAGGCCTAATCGGGAAGAATGTTCTGTTGATTTATCAGCCAAATCACGTGAGAGCTCGCGGCGTAGTTCGATTGATTCGATCGATCACGCGATCGTCTTTGACTTCAATCCTCTCATTACAGAAGACGATTCAACTCAAAATAACGAATCAACTGCCTTAGCCATGCCGGGACGATACCAGTCGAGCCAGGTCGAGCCTAGCTCAAGCCCTTTTAGGGTAAATTACCGAGAGCATGCTCAATATAATAGCAGCTCAGAAGACGAATTAGCTGATTTAGCTAATTTAAAGCGACGCGCTTTTCAAGTAGTCATTGACGGTGACGAGCCTCAAACGTATCACCAAGCCGTTAAATCCCGTTTTAATAATCAATGGAAGCAAGCCATGCTTAGTGAGAAGTCATTACAAGAAATGCATCCCATCGGCTGGCAGGGCGACCAAACTGGTTCGTGCGCAGAAGGGTCTTGGCACCACCACGTCGTGAAGTCGTGATGCAGTACATAGATTTAATAGATCAATTGCTCAACACCATGGGCAGAACTCATACTTCTACTGATGTGGATCGTGATATTGACCCTCAGAAATCATCATCACAGAATAAGAAGCCCAGAAAGGTGCCGCCTAAGCCATGGGACTTGCCTCAATACGAACCGGTGCATATTCAGCCCATAAGCAACTGGCACACCGTCTCAAACCTTCCTAAAGACGTCAATCCAGCAAGGCCGTACGATATCTTCAATCTCTTCCTTACAGATGAGCTTCTTGAGACGATCGCACGGCACACGAATGAGTACGCTGCCTTATACCGAGTCCCGCCTCAAAAGCAGCACGCCAGGCCATGGAAAGACACCACACCTAAGGAGGTCCTTGCCTATATAGCAACATATGTCTACATGGGATTGCACCCGGAGCATGACATTGCTGGATACTGGAATACAGACGGTAGCAAGGGGCCTCTACACCCGCTTGTGCGGAGAAATATTGGCCTCAAGCGATGGCAGCAGCTAGACCGATTCTTCCATATATCCAAGCCCAAAATTGATCAGAAAGAGACCCCTTTCCAGAAGGTTGAACCTCTAAACGAGCACGTACGACTTAAGGCCAAAGAGTACTGGAATCCTACTACACACCTCGCTGTTGATGAGTGCATTCAACGCTTTCAAGGCCGTGCTAAAGAGACGGTCAAAATCCCTTCCAAACCAACACCTGAAGGCTTTAAGATATGGGCTTTAGCAAATAATGGATATCTACTAGATTGGCTGTATCACGCGAGGACTACAGGGCCAGTAGATTTAGATAACTACTGGACTGAGGACCGTGGATTTAGTGC
The DNA here is from genome assembly GCA_030247845.1 of Coniosporium tulheliwenetii. Classification (NCBI taxonomy): domain Eukaryota; kingdom Fungi; phylum Ascomycota; class Dothideomycetes; genus Coniosporium; species Coniosporium tulheliwenetii. Next base: position 552,320 of record JAPDRP010000029.1, on the reverse strand, counting down.
TACTCAAGCAGTCGTGCTGGATCTACTACTCCAGGCGGGTATCGAAGGAGGCTATAAGCACGTCGTTTGGCTCGATAACTTGTTCACCTCGTCGCGACTTCTGGCTACACTCCGTGAGGAAGGATTCGGTGCTGCTGGTACGGTACGCACGGCCAAATCCAAAGCTGAATTGCTGACGGAAGATCCACAAGAAGGCCAGCAGTCACAGCAATCGCAGCAGTCATCACAAAAGTCACAGAAGTCACAACGAGAATGCAATCGTGGCCTTGATCCATCACTTCTACAGCTCAAGAACGACTACAGCGGTCAAATTCCATGGGGCAAGCGAGCAGTGTTGCTCTTGCAGTCTGACAGCTGAGTCGAGGCGCTTGTTCACAAAGGCCGAGTCGGTATATTTACTAGTATCTCTGACCGACTTCATTGACATACTCCCCTCGATCCAACGTTCGGATACCCCATCGGCTCGCCGCATTGGTCGCTGCCCTGGCGCATTCGTAGCATATGCAGCCACGTAAGGATGGCTCAAACACAGCGAGAGCCATTCTGTAGATGGCAGAGGGACGAGTAAGTGTACGAGTAAGTGGGATGCAGTTGAACAGCGAGGCTAGGAGCTTCTATTGCCCGACGATCGAGCCACATGCAGACGGCGGCACCAAATCACAGCCGAGGAGGCAGCTCCGGCGCACTGGGTTGGAAGCGGCCACCATCTTAGGGCTTATGCAGGGCTTACTTGGGGCTTCTGCATGTCCGGGCGTTTGCTTATCGGGGGGCGGGGGGCCGTCCAAGGGTCCTTCCAGACACTTGCGGGGCAGCGCTAGTCAAGTAGCGTGCCGGTAAGGCACATATCCGATGCTTGCCTTGCAATCGCCGTGATGGTTCAGCTGCACAACAGCGCAACGAAAGCCGCGATCAGAATGCGTAATGCGGTGACTTCTTACATTGAGCATACCGCTCCCCAACTGGCGCCCCATAACCAGATCCGCCCGGAAAAGTCCGCACGCCTATATGATGCAGCGATTCGACTTATGCGCCTTTCGCGCGGCCTCCAGGCTTGCCGGCAAAGAAACCAAGAGAATCCCCAAAAGAAATCTGCCAAAACGCGAGCTTGCTCGCTATCCACGTCATCCGCCAGTATTTGAGAACTGCGCCAACGTAACCCATCGTGAACACTCCTTTCACTCATGTTCCACCAGGCCATGAGCGCCGAACTCCCAGATGGTGTTATATTTGGCCCAGTTTATAGCAAAGCAAAAAATGCGGAACAGAAGGCGACGTATCTTACGGTCCCTGGTGCGGACAAGTGTGGAATACCGCACCTATGCAGGCGCCGAAGAATCTGGGTAGTATGCGGGCACTGCACCCTCCTCCTCGACCTTTCCCAACGACGCCGGCTCCTGGTACCATTGGCCGCTAAATACGGTCGTGTTCGTCCCCGCGACATCAATTACGTGACTCTGAGCCGCGTACGGGCTAGACCATGGCTGATAGTATCCGTACGCGGCGGGCGCAGGGGTCGCGTGTATACCTGGTGATGCTGGGTTCGACGGAATCCCGCTACTTGGTAGACAGTGGTGAGTCGCAGACCGGCCCGGAAAGTCAGTCTGAACGACCGTGTGTTCGTAGGAGAAATTGTGAGTCGTGCTTTCGACATGGCCGAACGACATCGACCTCATCGGACCACCGCCGTATTGCTCTCCTCTTTGCAGGCCGACACACGTAAAGCCTGTGCCGTTGTCGGGCGTACTCCGGTATGGAGCGTCTAGCGCGCCTAGATTGCCGTGGTAGGATGAGGATATGGATGGATCTGCAGATCTCCAATATGCAGACGAGGAAGAATCTGAATGGGGAGTTTCTCCATCAACCTGTCGATAGCCTGCTGGTCCCCACGACAGACCATCAGGTAGTCCGTGTGGAAACCCGAGTGCTGTCTGTTGCGGAGCGCCGGGGGCTGCAGGACACGTTAGTGACTGTCGTACAACCCACGTGGCTAAGGCCAAACCGTACCTTCGTTCGAATGTACAAGCGTGAGTGTGTCACCGCCTGAAGAGGGAGAAGCGACCTGGGCCGGGACAATAGGAGATAGCTGTGGATACGGTATAAAATTCTCATGTTCTTGGATGACCGGAACACGTGGAGAGGACGGCGTCGAGCCCGATGGACCACTAGAGCCGGGATCCGCTTTGCTCTGCGACCGAGACTCAGATGGAGGTTGCTGCTCAACGGAATAGAAGCTGCACTCCTTCTTCAGCCGGATACAGTTGGAGCAACGTCCCTGGGTATCTTCGGTTGCAACCAAGCATCTAATCTTCCTCCTCCGACAATGACCTAGTCCTCGTCAGCCCAGATGCTTTACCGCCACGAGTCCGCTACCGTCCGTCTTACCGCAAGCGACTGAAGTCCGATGATAACCAAGCTTGTTGTGTATTTTGTCCGTTGGTGACAGTGGGCCTGCATCTGACAGAGCGAGAGAGCGCATGTGAGGTGTTGACGCTGACCGTCTGATCTCGGCCGGAACCTTGCTCTTCGATGACCTTCGCTTCTTGTTGGGGTGAGCATGAGGGGCTGACTGGTCCACGAAGACCCCAGTGGTACTGTCGACAGCTTCAGCGAACGTGGACGAAGGTAAACCATCCTGGGTGTAGGTTTCCGATTGCGCGAAGTGATCGAAAGACATCCCGTGGAACAGACCCTCGGATAATTCGTGATCAAGTCTGCAGCTGTCTATGATCTGGTGCCGTGCTACTACCGCCATGCGCAGGGTTGCTTAGCCGTTTCCTATACAAATGATTGCGGGATGCCGTGCGTGTGTGACTTGTAAGCTGTTTCAAGCGGTCGAAATAATCTTAAGCTGTCAGTGAGAGGCTACGAGCTGTTGATATGCAATAACTATGTCCACTAACACGATTCAATCATTGGCTAGAAGATGGCCCGTCGACGAAGAATGCTTGACCTCGTACTGGGGGACTGGGACGGGCCCTAGATCGGCTGTTAAACTGAAGGAGGGTAACGGTGAGCGACGGTGCCGGTGGGTTTTAGGTACAGGGGCCGCCGATACAAGGGCTCGGCGAACAATGCCTGTGTACTTGGTACGGAAATGTAATCCGCTGAGCAGTGTTGGCAATGGATGGATCGACGTCGATCCAACCTGCTGACTAAGTAGATGGATATCGATCCTAGATATCGTCGATATTTATATCATGTGATTGCTAGCTAGTTATAGTTAGAATATCACGAGTCTTGGCATGGTGTCTCTACCATGGTGGCCTATTTACTGCTTCAATATCAACCACCAGAGCTGCGGCCCCCCAGGAGCCGCCGCCGCCATAGATTATGAGTCTTAGCAAGGTGTTGCTACGTCCCTGAGTCTTGAACGCCTTAAACTACTGCTAATATCAGGAATCATAGCTGCCACGCCCACCTCCACGGCCATCACCGCCTGACCAACCCCCCTAAAAAAAACCCTCATCGCCGTCGAATCCTCCGCTGTGCGACCGCAACCAAATCCTCCATCGGCCGCGCCCACCGTCCTCTTCCTGCTTGATCTTCGTACCAGCCGCGGCTGGTACGAAGATCAAACACTTGGTGGAGGAAAGGAAAGAGGGAGGATTGAGGTAGAGGAGGAGCTTTTATAGGATACCCTGCTGCTGCTGCCCTACTACTGCTCCGTCCAGCGCGCTCTGTCCTCTGGTTGAAGCTATGCTTCCTATAACCGCGACTTCTTGATGGTCCCATGAGCGAATACACTGGGCAGCTTGGATAGTGGCAGGGTCAAGACGATTGCGGCGGTCGGTCACCATTAAACCCGCAAGGCTAAAAATACGCTCCGGTTCTGAACTCATAGCAGGTATGGAGAGGTGGTCAAGCGCCATTCGTGCCAGCCGTGGGTATTCGTTGGCCATAGATAGCCAGTAGGCAATAGGATCCTCACAATGTAGCTGAGGCAGCTCCATCCAGGTGTCGTACTCGTCTAGGGTAGCAGTCCTTGCTAAACTCAGTCCTTTAGCCCGTGATGCCGCGAATCCCTTAAGTTCCTTACCCTGGTGGAGCTGGTGTTTCGCCGTTATGCCCTCTATAGGTAGCGTGCCATATTCAGTCAGCCATAGGGTCTTAACGGCGGCCTTACCAGATACGATCCAGTTGTTGCGGTTGACCCAGCGGTTGATTATGTATGGCCATTTATATTGAGGATGAAGAACGACCGCAGCAAGGTAAGCTGGACTCCTATCAAGCAGCCCATAATACTGATTCGCCTTCTGCCAGGCATGCTCAATATGAACGCGGAAATGATGCTCCGGGTCGTGTTGATACGTCGTCTTCGCAGCTTCAAACTCTTCAAGCAGATACTCAATCGCCGGCAGGACATCAAATAAGGCTCCTTGCTGCCCAGCTCCTGGCCGGCCTTCTAGATCTTTAGTGAGGTAGAACATTGGCTCCAGGATAGCCTTATACTGAGTAAGAACCACCCAGTCCTCCTGTGATAGGCGGTCCTCAAATATTGATGCTGATTGAGCTTCAGGATCCTGCTGCTCCGCGTTAAGATAGGACTCAATCGCCGGCCGCAGCTGAATAGCGCGTTCAATCATCTTATACGTGGAGTTCCACCGTGTCTTATTATCTTGGATAAGATCATAGGTCCTGCTGCTGCGGCGGTCATTGATATCCAGCTCTAGGTTGCTGACTAGCTGCTGGGCGACGTGAAAACGGTGCTTCCGCTGAGGGGGGCGGTAGATCCAGACGATGAGGTTGTGTAGCTTGCCCACTGGCCCTTTTCGACGCCATAATACTAACTCTTCATGTAGCTCCGCCCTAGCAGACGCCTCCGCTTCAAATAAGTCCACATCCTCACCAAATAATGCCTCCCTTGCAACGAGGTTGATGATATGCCCTACACAGCGGAGCCTGCGGTGCTGGTGATTGAATCTAAACTCTCTCCCAAGCTCCTCTATGCAGGCATCGTTGGTAGACGCGTTATCCATCACAAAGCACCCTAGTTTACGCTCAATCCTGTACTCCTTAATGATGCTGGACACCGTCCTAGCGATATTGACTCCCGTGTGGCTATCTTGCTGCTCTGGGAGGGCAAGAAGGATAGCCTTTAGCTTATTGCTGGCGTTAAAGTAGTGGGCTACAACCCCGTTGAGGCTGAGGAGGTTTTTGGACGTCCAAAGGTCAAAGGATATGTGGATACGCCCTGGTGCTGTGCGGAGTTCTTCAACCACCTGCTGCTTAAGTAGTTCAAACTCCTCCAGCACCCAGTATGATACTGACCGATGGCAAGGGATTGAATCCTCAACGCGCGGCTGCAGGTAATATAGCAGCTTACGGAATCGCTCGCTATCCACCTTCGAAAATGCAATATTATCGTACACCAGCCACCGCAGAAGCAGCTTTCTAAACGTCGTATAGTCGTACATAACCGCCAGCTTATTGATGAGGTCTTGATGAGAGGGGTTACCGGCGTCTAGGCCCAGCGCCTCGGTAAGACTCGGCTCCAACCTCCGTCTCTTGGTGCTTAGGGGCAAGATACCCCCCTCAACGCGGCGGTGAACATCATGGAGGTGGCGTAGGACGTTACTGCCTCCTTTCTGGGTTGGATAAAGGTAGCGACGCCCTGATTCACCAGCGATATGGCAATCCTTGCATATCCACCAGCGCTGACCGGTCTCATGCTCCTCAATGGCCGCTCCATACCGCCACCACCACGCGGTGACCTTGTATGGCGTCCAGGTAAGAGGTTTATGAAACCCAGCGAGGTCCTTGTGATTGAAATTGACCCAGGATAGGTCTGGTAAGGAGGAATCAACTGGCGGCGGGTCACCTACTTGCGCTTCATGGCTAAAAGCTGTAGGTCTTTGAAGCCTAGTAGGCGCGGAGGGGTCGGAGTCAGCGGTACTGAGTTGTGAGGAGCTATCCTCAGTTGCTTGGCTATTAAATGAGAGGTATGATGCGTTTTGGCTAGGGGACAGGACGTTTTCCGACGCCATAGCAGCAGGATAGCGGATTTAGTAAGTATCCAAGTAAGAAAACGGCTGCGGAGGCTAATGATAGTAGTAGGAAGCAGTATTCAGTTGATCACGATAGTATCTACACTAAATCACCACTATTCGGCCGAACCCCGCACGATGATGATAGCATGATGCGGAAGACCCTGAACACCACTATGCCAAGACTCGTGATACCCCGGTTCAGCCTCTGCTTAGTCCAATCAGCGCCTTACCTGCCCTCACGGAGGCCGTTTTGCCAAAGGCCTAGAACAACACCCTGCCAAGACATGCGATAGGCCACGGTTCGGCAGCTCAGAGTAGCCAATACTGGCTAGCCGCTCAATATCGACGATATCTACGACGCGCGAGGGCGCCCTCGCGCGTCGACGATATCCAATCCAAACTGCCAAGCATCCATCCATTGCCAACACTGGGTATTATGCTCTTGCAGCCAGTGCATAAGCGCCTACCTCAGTATTTAGCTAGACCCAGCCTTAGGATAGCCGCGGAGCACCTACATCCTCTTGGGCAAGCGTTAGTAACCTTGGACGGCCGCGAACCATCGATCGCGGTGGGTATGGACTGCTAAATAAGTCCAAGGAGAGCTTTATGCGATAGATCGCCGACCGGCAGGCCCCTGTGCGCTCTCTGATGGCGCGGACCGGAGTATCTAACTCCAGAAGCCTCACGATCGTGCACACGACATGCGGAGCAAGCCTTTGAACCATTGCGGCATTAATTGAGGTGTTAGTGATGCTTTAAAGCTTCAGTTAAACGGGCTATCTAAATGGCTATACTGAGGGGTCGGCGCTTGCCGCGGGGTGGCGTTGTCCGCATAATTTTGGAAACAAGAATAATGTTTCAACGAGTTCCAGTAAGCACACTTTCAGTTTCACCCGGGTGCGGTGGACGCATCTAAAATCGGGGCTTACCGATATTCTTGCAGACTGGTCACTGCTGCAGGGAGTACTTCAGCAACATATTCAATCGGAAGGCGTGGGGCATCCTAGAGTGGCTGTGATACTCTTTCGCGGAACGGAACCAGAAGATTCACCTTTCTGGGCGTTTGGGCTGATGATCCGAGATTCCACTTTAATTAAGGTATGTTGGCGAAAATGAGTGGTTGTGTGTCTCTCCTCTTCTACATACAAGCAATCTGACCGCAATATATAGTAGAGACTGTGTCTTCTAGAACCTTCGACCCTGCTTTCCTTACCAAGTAACAATCTGCGTCTGCCGGAGGAAGATGACTATACCTTCATATTCCAACAATGTACATAGTGTCGAAGCCTTGTGTCGGCAAAACGTATCTCAGGAGACTAAGGAAATCAAATTTGCAGACCTCAGAAGATACCGCACCACCTAAATCTCAGTACTGGCGGGGCAATCAGTACTGCCAGCCCAGCGCGCCCAGGGCAGCCAGGACAAAGGCGCCCATGGAGCCGAGAATATCAAAGGAAGCAACTGGCGCGCCGCCGGTGAAGGCGGCGAGAGACGATGTGCCAGTAGTGTTCATTCCAGCTTCGCCGCCCAAGGTTGCCGAAGGCGTAACCATTGTCAGAGTTGAGGTATCGGTAGCAAAAGCAGTACTAGTAACAGCAGACCCAGTGGTGGCAGCAGTACTAACTGGAGCGGCGGAAGTAGCGGGGCCCTCGCAATCCCTGGGTTGTACGTCAGCCACGCAACTGGGCGGGGCAAGTGTACTCGCGAACTTACCAGTGATCACCATGAGGTACGCACCCAACAGAGGCAGTCGGAGATAGGGGAAGGGAACCTGTGCCCGCGGCGTGGCTTTCGTGAGTTACTGGAGTAGCGGTTCCGGTCGCTGGCCCTTCGCAGTCCCTGTTCATTGCACATTAGCGTTTGGCACCAAAGCCTGCAGAGAGCTCCGTCTTACCAATGGTCATTGTGAGGCACACAGCCAACAGAGTTGGTGGGAGACGGACCTGGGTCCTGTTGGGCCAGGACAGCAGTGGTGTTGCAAAGCACCCAGATAACGAATGTTGTAGTCTTCATGTCGTGCAGAGTAGAATCGAGAGAGCGTAGGTACCAGGACCACCGTGCGGATAGGAAGAACAAGAGACGTGAGCAATGAGGAAGAAGGGGAAGGATGAAGGCTCTTACGCATACCGACTGGTCTGGTCGTTGTCCGGTTCGGGGGTTGAGCTAGGCGAGCAACCCAGCCAGAGAGGCCATCAAGGTACTCTCACCTCAAACCGACGCGGGACCCGCTACCACAACCACAAGCGCTAGCGATCAGGCCTTAGCCAGTTCCACAGTCCGGCCCGCTGTCCCCGTCGGTCTTCCCGTACGCCCGTCCAAACAATCGGTCTAAGGCTGAGTGTTTGATCCCGAGCGAACTCTGCCAGTCCCCCAACGTCAGAAGACGCAGCGATGCGCGCTGATATCTTACGATGTTACACATTACGAAAGGTATGGAAGTTCTTGCACTAAGCACACGAAGTTGCTCGCCTGTAATACGTAGCAAAGTGCTCCCCAATCCCAGGAGATGAACAAGTAGGTCCATGTTTTCAATGCTAGCCGTGCAATCCATGGAAACTAGGGTTTTCCGTACCGGTCGGAATGACAATCTTCAACCAATTCTATTAAATTTGGCAGAACTTCCAACACAAAATCATTTCCACGGCAAACCCCAATTGAAAACAGCATTGCACGCCCCCAGTGGAAATAACTCAGCCGACAGCACTGAATATCGAATAAACGCCATCATATATAACTAGGTTGAAAGTTCATACGTTTGACTCTCTCTGCCTTGCCTCTTCCTTTAGCTTCTCGTCATCGGGCCGATTAAGTTCAACCTGGGGCAGCAAGAACCAAGCTAGCACAAACGCTAAAGCTGCTAAAGAGGCCCCGATGATGAATACAATACGGAAACCTCTTCGATATGCAGCGGCCAAGGCTGCACGAATGAGTTCCGCTTCGTTATCATCGAAGTTTTTGGCAAGTATATGGTTTGGATTGTCCAAAAGGGAACGGATTTCCTTGGTGTCGAGATTGAAAGGCTGGAGCGCATTGCGAGTAATATTATTGCTGTCGTGGTCAGCAAGGCCTCGAGGATAGAGCAGACGCTCGGTAGCCGACTGCTTACATTATGGTGCCTGCAATGGCAAGGCCAAGTGTGCCACCTAAATTACGCACAAAGCTGTAGAGAGTAGCGGTTAACCAGAGAAGCATTACAGCTATGGGCTATGGCCTCATACTTCCGAGTGGATGTTATAACAGCCATATCCTTTCGACCCACTCCAGCCTGAACGGCAATCAACGATCTGCTCGTTGCTAGTATTAGCCAAATAGGACAGTTCGTGACTTGCGACAAAGACTAACGGTTGTAAGGTTTGCCCAACACCAAAGCCAGCCAACACGGCATACCCAATCTGCTTACCGAGCCCATCGGGCTTATCTAGTGTCGAAAAAAGACCGAGACCTACAGCCCATGCCGCCCAGCCTAGAAGGATGCTTTCCTTACAAATTGTGAGCGTGAGTTAAAGAGGGAACCTGTTATCGTACTCACTCTGTAGCGGCCCACCCAGTGCACCACTAGGCCAGAGAAGGTGCTACTGAAGGCTGATTATCGTAAATTTCCGTGATGTCCTAACAGCTGAACTTAGGGCCTACCTACTCTGCACTAATGTGATTGGTAGTAAGAGCGCGCTCGATCGGGCGATCGAGTAATGGTATACAAGCTGGTACATCAACGGAAGGTAGTAAATCTGAACAAGAAAGTTCCAACCGTTAACGAACATTGTAAGACAAGAGCCATTAACTACTCTTGATTTAAACATGTGCGCTGTATGTGACCGTGTTAGATACGATTTCTTAGCGAACTAGTCACCGACTCACTGCAGATTAAAGGGATCCTAGCACCCTTCCATTGCCACAGCACGAAGACGACTGAAACTGCAAATCCCAGAGTCAACGATGCGAGAACGCGACTTGAGCTCCAGGGATATTGCCCGCCCGCCCATGTAAGACCTAACTTATTGGTGTAAGCATGCGTCATTGAGAGGTTGAGGACAGGAACGTTACAATTAGAAGAGAAGAACCACTGAGCGCGAGAAACGTTCCTAGAAAGTCGATCGCTTTCAGTTTTCTAAGTCAAAGTTAGAGAATAAGGCGACCTGTTGGAGGGCAAACTAACACCTTCCAATCCCCGTGGACCTTTTTGAGTGGCATGAAGCAAACAACGCAAGCGCCCGTGAAGACCGATAAAGGAAGATTAAGGCGGAAGATCCACCTCCAAGAGTCGGTTGACTGAGAGGCTAACGCAGCTCCAATTATAGGCCCGATTCCGTTCGCCAGAGCCACTACGGCGCCCTGAAGGAACAGTTAGTCCACTTGTGTCGATGGAGAATCATCTACACTCGAACTGACCAGTATACCCTGATATTTTCCCCTCTCGCGCAAGGGCACAACATCACTAACGATCGCTTGGGCCATGGTCATAAGCCCACCACCCCCAACGCCAGTGAAGGCTCGGAATATGATGAGCTGCACGGCGGATTGGGCTAATGAAGCTGCCAGAGATCCAGAAAAGAAAATGGCAAGGCCACACATGAGGACGACTTTGCGGGACCAAATATCCGATAGGCGCCCATATAGCAACTGAAAGGAGGTCGATGTTCTGCAAAGTCTTAGTGTATCTATCTCGCTTTTCAAGTACTCGCTGCACGAACAAGAAATAGGCTGCTGGAATCCAGGCGCTCTGGCTTCCTGCATTGAGCGCAGAACCGATATTCAGTAAACTCGCCGCCAATGTTGTCTGGTCTATAAGAGCCACAAGGTCGACAGTGGAACATGCTAGGAAAATCTGTAGCCCAACGGTCAACATCATTCTTTGCAATATGGAGGCGTAGATTCCCAACTGTAATGATCTTTCTCTTCGTGACATAGTTCGTTTGCTCATTGAAGGAATGTTGTGCGTTTGCCGTGGAGGCATTGGGCGCAGATGCATCCGCTGAGTACGCTTCGGCTTGGCCAGCAACAGGTTCAGGCTTCTCAATACCAATCGTTGCTTGTATTAACGTGGGCAGCTCGACTGTTTCTTGGTACCCGCCGTGCTCTCGCATGCTGCACGGTTGAAGAATATTCATTCAGAAAGAGATTTTTCTAATCCGGTAGTACGATATAACGTCCGAACATTCAGCCAGGACTGAAGGTGTGGTTCTGATGGCAGTCAAGAGCAAGCAAGGCCGCGACGGCATGGGTTTCGTATTATTCTGTGGCAAATCATCGTTCTTCTTGGGTTGCATCGCAATGAGAAGTACGGCTGCGTCGACCAATCAACCGAAACGCCACATCCACACATCCGACGGATAAACCCGCGCAAAAGCGCGCTTTGAGCCTCAGATACGAACAAGGCCGGACCTCAGGACTCTACTGCGAGGTGACCCTGCTGACGTCGTGCGGATTGCTGGCGTGTTCAACTTGCAGATGGCCACGGGCTGTATCCTTGGCTGGTGAACCTGCAGCATTGACACGACTAGCATAGTCAATCAGTTAGCGTGCCTTCGGCGCCATCAAGGTCCTGAAGATCACTAGAGCCCATGATAGGGGCATACATGCATGGAACTGTCCACCCGGGATGAGCCACAGATACTGACTATCAACCCTACTTTGTCCAGCATGGTGCTGACCATCTCGGGAGGTCGCTTAAGGATATTGTTACCTTAATTGGACAGAGTCTTCCATCACGGTACAGGCTTCGGCAGGGATCTTCTTGTCTTCCGCTTATAGTTCGAAACTGCGCTTTGGCTCAGGGCCACTGCCAAGCTAGGAGATGCCCGTGTGGGTGAAGATTTTGCTTGACGGTGACCTATCAGACCATCTTTCGGGGGCACCGATCACCGTCTTTAGCAGAGCGTGCGTTAGTTTGGCTACAAAGATGCTGTAGAAAGTGGAGAAGAGGTCGCCAGCAAACGTCACGCGTGGCGACCCAAAGAGGCGGCTGGTCCTGCTTGGATGCAACATGGCGTAGACGACGCAGCTGAAACCTCTCTGGCGGTGTCAAGACAAGCGTTTCTTCTCGGCTCTGGCGACTTGCGCTTGCTCACACAATGATGTCGTTGGGAAAGCATCCATCGTTACGCGGAAGGCTGCACAGTCTTCAGACTGGATGACATCTGATCATCGTACTACACCAACAAAGACACGCTGCCATGTTCGGCCATCGCAAGGTTCGCCAGCATTCATGTTGTCAATTTCTAGTGCTGTTATTGGACCGTGCAAATGGTGGGAAGAACGACTAGTCGTCCATCAAGCTGAAGTTTTAGAAGGGCGATCTTCATCCCTAGCCTGTGGTGATGTTTTCTTTAAAAGGAGTATGGCACCGAGCACGACGCTGCCTATCGGAAACTTAAACAAGTCTTTGCCAGATTTTCCTAGCAAACCCTCGGCTCAATGGATCAACCAAACTACCTCAACGTCTACACCGGGCCGGATTCTGTTCAGAAATACTACAATCCGGACATCCTGCCGCCTCTGCCTCTGGTGGAAGTGCCCGATGTCCTAAACCCGTTTCGCAGTGATGGGGTCCGCATATACGCAAAGATGATGTCCGTGCATCCGGCGAACAATGTTAAGGCGTTGCCTGGTGGGCATTACTCTCAACAGGCAGCAAACGCTCTGGCTGATATACTTCAAAAGCAATGAACCTCTTAGCCGAGAGCATCAACCCTAAGCAAAAGACCATCATCGAGTACAGCTCTGGCTCTACGGCCATATCCATGTCCTTGATTGCTAGAATATTTCACAAAACCAACGATACGCGAGCCTATCTCAGCAACAAGACGAGCCAAGCGAAGCTCCGGCTCATGCAGTTCTTCGGTTTAGATTTGTAAGTGCTTTTGCACAACGCTCCGAGAACCTGCTCCTGACGCTTTAACCTCAGGACGCTGTTCGGTGGCCCTTCTCAGCCTGAGCCTTTGGACAAGAGAGGCGGCATTTGCAGAGCGCAGGAGCATGCCCGAATCAACCCCGTCGCTGTAAACCCCAATCAGTATGAGAACTATGCGGTAAATTTATAGTCAGACATTGTTCTAGCCATAGGTAACCAATTCCACAGAACTGGCAAGCCCACGAGAAATGGACTGGGCCGCAGATTCTCAGACAACTTCCTGAGATTGATGTTGTCTGCGCTGGGATGGGGACCTCTGGTGCGTTTAAGCGCTGACGTGATGATGATGTTGGGACAGGACTCTGACTGTTTGAAGGAACCATGACTGGAATCGGCGCGTACATGAAGCGCGCAAAGCCATCAGTACACAGGCTTGCGTTGGTGTCCCTCTTCACCATGGCATCCTTATGTATGAGCTGACATGGTATAGTGTCTGTACAGCGGCTGGCGACCGAGTACCTGGCCCCAGGTCGTTGGCCTTGATGGCGCCGGTAAATTTTCCATGGCGAGAGGCCGTCGACTCTATTGAGCACGTCGGATCTGTCGATTCATACAGTCTGTCCATGAGACTCTCGCGCGAGGGTTTGATTTGCGGGCCATCATCCGGTTTGAACCTGAAGGGTGAGCGAGCGTTGTTGTCATCATTGCGGGAACAAAGCCCTAAAGGAGTACAGGTCTCTACCAGTTTCTCGAGAAACGCAGAGAGGCCAACAATTTACACGAGCTGACGGGCGAAGATGACTGTATTCACTGTGTCTTCATCTGCTGCGATTTGCCGTATCAGTACATTAATGAGTATTTTGCGAAACTCGGACCAGAAAATTTCCCTCCCATCCATAATCCGGTAAGACATGATGTGCCCTCACACATAGAGAAACGCTTCCTCAATCTAATCGCAAGCCCTGCTAACAGCAATCCAGAACCTCACCGACGTCGATCTCTACCGCTACGACGAAGCCTGGGAGCGCGACGCCCTCGACGCCCTCCTGAGCGTGTACGATATCCGTCCTGACCACCGCCGCTCCATGCCCCAAAACTGCTACCGAATCCCCAGCCTCAAACCGCCCGCCGTGGCGCTCAAGTCCAACAGCCTGCTCATCGACCTGCGTACCGCTGGGGACTTCGCGCAGTGGCACTTGCCCTGCGCAATCAACATGCCGCTCGCCAGCTTATCGCCCTCGACGCCGAACCCGTTCAGCCACCCGTTCACGCTCGAGCAGCAGTGGCGGGAGCTTGAGGCGCTCTTCCAGCGCGGCGACGACGATGGCGCCAGCCAGGCGGCCACAAACAGTTCCGCGAGATTTGCCATCACCGCCTTGCGCGGCCAGCTTGTCTTCCTATTCTGCTATGATGGCGACACGGCGCGCGTCGCCACCAGTGTGCTGCGGGCAAAGGGCATCGAAGCAGATAGCGTTAGGGGCGGGCTGCGAGCGCTGTTGCGTGAGTGGCCGGAGTTAGTCGAGGATAACGGGCAGAGCGAAGGAGGCGAGGTCGGCTCGTCACTGGTGGCAGTGATTGACCAAGCGTGGCGGACGCGGGCGGTAGCTTGAAAAGTGGGTTCATTGCGATGATGGAAGGAAATTACTCCCTACATTTCAGCTTTGCTCAGAGGTGTATTCAATATGATCAATATGAAATCAATATCAGATTATTGATTGATCCGGTTTCATTTGACCCGCTTGAGAAATAAGATATGCCGATCTTTGATATTCACTTCCTAACCGAGTCAAGTAAAACCGGATCAATCAATAATCCGATATTGATTTCATATTGATCATATTGAATACACCTCTGGCTTTGCTCATGTGTGGCACAGCCCCGCAGCGAAGCTACACACTCTTTGCTTTGCAGGCGCATCTCTCTCAGAGTGCCTGCGAGGAGTGGTCCATTACCTCGCTGTTCCTTTTGTTGGCACATTGCGCATTTCTACCTGAAGTCACCCTTCGTTCCCTTATCTCTCCTTTCCCCTCTTTGTTATGTCTTCACGCTTTGCAAAAACTTCGCCTTGTTCAAAGTTACCATTAGTAGCGTCTCCAACTCCCCAGACTCGCGACTAGTTTTTGCATTAGAAACACATTCCGCTATAATATAAGCTATGTGGATCAAGAGCCAGATCGAGTTGTCCAACTTCCTTTGTGTCCGCATGGAGCCCACCAGATGGCTCCGGTCTTATCAAGTCAGGTCAGGGCATAGGCTATCACTAACAGTATTAAGGGAAGATGGAGAGTAGCAGTCACATATGATGAGTGGGTGCGTCCACATAGTATGTAGCCGTGAAAGTCCTAATCTTCAGTCTCTTGGTCTACTTCCGTCTGCAGCTCTGGGTGCTGGTGGTGGTGGCCAGGGTGTCCAACAGTCGGCAGGACCGACCAGGACTAGGTTGGACCGACTAGGGCGTCCAGTCCGTCGGCATGCTCCCGCGGAGGCTAGTCCGCCAGTCCATAATTGGCTGGCTGACTAGGTCGACTAGGTCGACTAGGTGGGCGGTGCTTGGCATAACGTTTAAGGTGTTTTTGAAGGTCTGGATAGCCGGCAAGTCTTCGGCGGCTTTCTGATTGGTTACGGAGCTAGTTATTCCGCTCCGGAACTTCACGACTCTACAGCCAGGAATCCTAAAGACATACCAGTATCCCATCTCCTGGCAGTGCGACCATTTTAGCGCTTGGCTCGTGCGCCAGGCGGTCTTGGCATCACATCACCAAAAGTCGCGATGCATGCAGATAGACTAAATAAATCAACTGCTTAACGCCATGGGTAGAACTCGTACTTTCGATGATATAGATCATGATGTCAACACCCAAGGAACGTCTTCACTGCGTAAGAAGCCCAGAAAGCAACCGCCTGAGCCATGGCCGCTGCCCAAGTATACACCGATGCATATTCAGCCTCAAAACAACTGGCACATGGTTTCAACCCTTCCTCAGCACGTCAATCCAGCTTGCCCTTGGCACATATCCAATCTCTTTCTTACAGATGAGCTTCTTGAGATGCTCGCACGGCATACCAATAAGTATGCAGCACTACACCGCCAGCAGCCTCTTCAGCAGTTCGCCAGGCCTTGGGTTGATACTACACCAAAGGGGATTCTTGCCTATATCGCTACGTACATCTACATGGGACTACACCCTGGGGCCGATATTGCTGAGTACTGGAACACTGACGGTAGTAAGGGACCGCTGCACCCGCTTGTGCGACGGAATACTGGCCTCAAGAGGTGGCAGCAGCTGGATCGATTCTTCCATATATCAAGGCCAAAAGAGCTTCAGCAGCAGGATGAGGAAGTAGCTATTCCAGCTATCTTTCAGAGGCTGGAACCTCTCAACGAGCACATCCGCTCTGCCGCGAAGAAATATTGGAATCCCACCACACACCTTGCTATCGATGAATGTGTGCAACGCTTTCAAGGAAGGGCAAAAGAGATGGTTAAAATCCCATCTTCAAGACATAGGCTTTAGCTAACAACGGCTAGGTCAAAATCCCGGCGAAACCTACCCCTGAAGGCTTCAAGATATGGGCTTTGGCGAACAACGGCTACATACTGGATTGGCTGTATCACGCAAGAGGCACAGGACTAGTAGATCTGGATGACCATTGGACTGAAGATCAAGGGTTTCCAGCTACTCAAGCGGTTGTGCTGGGCCTACTACTCCAGGCTGGTATCCACAACGACGCCAGGCACGTTGTCTGGCTGGATAACCTCTTCACATCAGCCCGCCTTCTGTCAACGCTCCGCGAGGAGGGATTTGGTGCTGCTGGGACGGTTCGTACGACGAAGACAAAGGCCGGATTGATGACAGAAGAGCCTCAAGATACACGGCAATCACAGCAGTCACAGCAGCCACAGCAATCGCAGCGATCGCAGCGATCGCAGCGGTCACAGCGTGAGCAGAATCGAGGCCTTCATCCGTCACTCGCAGAGCTCAAAACCGACTTCAGCGGCCAGATTCCATGGGGCAAGCTGTACGGTTGTCTTTCTGAAGACGGCAAGGTGTTACAATCCGCTTGGAAGGATCAAAACGTTGTGCTGTTTATGAGCACCGTGTCAGAAGGTCCTCCTAACTTCATCAAGAAGATGCGAAAGAGGCCTCCTCCTACAGCCACGAATGCGAGGACTACACGTGCGATATTTGGCGATCAAGTCATGAAGGAGCTGGAAATACCTGAGTTTACACACCTCTACAACCGGTTCATGAGCGGTGTAGATCAAGCAGATCAGCTACGGGTGTACTACAACACTCAACGGGTGCATCGTTTCGCTTAGCAAACGATCGTTAGCGAAACGAACGATTGAGAACACTGGCAAGCGTTCGCTTGATCACATGAATACACTGGGTCTGGACCCCTGTCAGCCGCGAGAGCAGGCAATGTTAAATTCCTTGGCGGACTCGTATAGCGCCGAGCATTTCAAGAAGCTGCTTATACATTGGGTAGTGAACGACGATATCGCCTTCCGGAAGGTGGAGAGCGAAAGCTTCCATGCACTGCTTACCTACCTCAATCCGCGCGTTCAGGTGCCCTGCGCTGAGCAGCTCCGAAGGTGGATTATGGATGAATATAGGTCGCGGAAGGATGGGATTATTCGCCAGCTCCATCAGTCACAGGGACAGATACATCTCTCGTTCAATTTGTGGACGTCAAAGAACCTCCCCGCCTTTAATGGGGTAGTAGCTCATTTTATTACCACTCAGGGGGTATATAAAACACTACTACTGGCGCTCCCCGAGCAGGATGAGGCCCATGTTGGCGAGAATATCGCTGAGGCCGTTGCTGCTGTTGTAGAAGACTTCCAGATTAGTAACCGACTTGGATACTTTGTACTGGACAACGCCGGAAACAACGACACCTGTATGGCGGAGCTTGGTCGACGATATTCATTTGATCCTGTACCACGACGCCTTCGCTGCATGGGCCATGTGATCAACCTCGTCGCCCGGAGCTTGCTGTTTGGTAAAGACCCTGACCTTGTCGAAGACGAGCTAAACAGAGCTCAAAAACAGTCGCCAATGGAGCAACTCGAGGCCTGGCGACGTCACGGACCAATAGGAAAGCTCCATAACTGGGTAGTAGCCGTCCACAACTGCTCTGCACTACGCCGGAAGTTCAATCGATACCAGCGCGAGGTGTATGGCGACGACGAGGGCTGGCAGAGCCCACTAGCGCTTATTCGGGACAATTCAACGCGCTGGAACTCGACCCTGGATATGATTGAACGAGCCATTAAGCTCCGAGGTGCCCTAGATGAGCTTATGCAGTCTCAGCAGTTAGTAGTGCAACGACACGAGGGTGATGAGTTCACGAAGAACTTGGTGAAAGATTACATCACAACCGAGGACTGGAATACACTAGCCCAATACGTCCAGCTGCTCGAGCCAATGAAGCTTACTACGAAGGATCTTGAAGGACACGCATCGGTAGAGCGACCTGGACCAATAGGAGAGGTCCTTATAGACTTTGAGTACCTTATGGATAAGCTGGAGGTGGCAAAGGAGCGTCTGTACCACGACGACTGCTTCCGCTGGAGTATCGAGCTTGCTTGGCAGAAAGCCAACAAATACTACAGCCTGCTCGACGATAGCCCCGTCTACGTAGCAGCAGTAGTGCTTAATCCTCGCCGGAAGTGGAAGTGGATAGAAGAGCGCTGGGCTGAGCGAAAGACCTGGATAGCTGATGCACGTGCAGCAGTCAATCGGCTATGGCAACAATATAACACCTTACCGGAGAGCGAAGTAGTACAGGAGCGCCCTGTCGAGCGAGAGCTTAACAGTCTAGCTGCCTTCAAGAAAGAGTGTGACGTGAGCAAGAACGTAAACAAGCAGGATGAGTACGCCTTCTGGACTGAGCACGTATCTGTAGATGGGGACTACAAGTGTCCAATTGCCTATTGGCTTGCCCACAAGACAAAGTGGCCAAAGCTCACACGAATGGCTCTCGATATATTCAGTATTCCAGCAATGAGCGACGAGCCAGAGCGAATATTCTCATTGGCTGGCTGTATGGTGACGGATCGGAGGAAAAGGCTGAAAGCAGACGCTGTCCAGGCAGGACAGTGCTTAAGAAACTGGAATCAAGCTGGATTCTGACCGATTAGGTGTGGCGGCAGTGAGGCGGCAGAAGCAGTAGCAGTAGTAAACTAAAAGGAATCAACGGAGACAAGTAGTCAAATAACCATTGCCGCAACTCATTACCTGAAAATGTGACATTAAAAAGCTCAACACCATGCCAAGATTGACGATAAACGCAATAGGATGATGATTCTTACCAATCGGATAGCGGCAGCGAGGTGTGTAGTCTTCAGTAGTTGACTACGAGGACTATACTAAACTGACTATCACGTGACCGTTAGTCGGACTAGACGACCTATGTGGAATACTGATCACCACAACCCGCTCCAGGCTGCCTCCACCATCTTTAGATACTCCTGACCATCGAGCCCCGGATCTTCTCCGCGATATCGACCAGAACGAGCGGATTCGAACTCCAGGCCGCTCACAGCATCCCGCCTGCCGCCTCAGCTGGGATTTAGCACCAAAGTTTGGCACCAACCGTTCCGCCGCAGTCCTGGAGTAAGATATCTCTGTGGTGCCTCAGGAATATCATCCCCCAGAACCTTAGTATCACTTCAGAGCACGACTTCGCCCAGACCGCTACCACGTCGGGACGGCCTCATTCCACACGGTGACGTTCAGTAAGACTTCCAAACTGTTTGGCAAGGGAAGGCACCCGTTCTGGCTCCGGTCCGAGGCGCGGGCTTAAAAGTCTGGCTCCGTTGCCAGAGGCTGGCCGCCTCACCCAATCCTTGTATCAAAGGACAATCAAGGAGCAGAGTTACATAAGACCAGATATTCTCCAAGGAAAGAACTGCTTAGAGGCTCAGTACGCTGTTTCTATACTACATGCAGAAATCTCCGACGTCTGCGTATCGCTTGGCTGTAACTCAGAGTCAGCAATATTAGTGACACGATGGAACCAGACTTTTGAACCCGCGCCTCGGTTGTACGGTACCTGTATGGCACGCGCTGACATAGCTTCATGTCTATCCTTGTGTTCGACGCCATAAGGGCTCAAGAAAGCCCAAGACTTCAAAAACTTCTCAAGCCCACTTCCCCAGCAGACTCATGAGCGCCAGCCCCGCAACCAACGAGCAACCCCTGCGGTCGTCCTCGCTACCGACCCATACGCCAGCTCTCCATGCAACCAGTCGTGCGCCCACATCTCCACCAAGCCAACCCAAGCCAAGATGCCAGCGCTCAGAGCATCCAGCGTTCCGATAGCCACGAGCGTTGCTGGATCACTGCCGTTGAAGCGATCGAGCACACCGATCCCAATTCCCATTCCGATTGGCGTGATGAGGGCGAAGGTGAGACCCATGCAGAGTTTGAACGCCAGTGAGACGGGACGACCGTGGGATCCTGAGTCGGTAGTGTTCTTCGTGGAGGGCAGCTCCGCGATGCGCGTACCGAGGGCGATGCCTTCGAAAGCTTGGTGGAAGACGATGACGGCGAAAAGGGTCAGGAAGAAAGAGTCGCCGGCTACGACGAGGGTGAGGCCAATCACTGCTTGATCTCAGCATGGATATACAATCAGCTGAACCTGGAGAATACGTACATAGCGAGTGGAAGACGATACCGGCTTCCATGACGAGAACGCTAAGTTTTTCGGGGGTTTGCGCTCGCCTCATCGTGCCCACGTTACTTCCCGAAGTCGTTTCCCTGCTGATAATGGGTTCACTGCTCCCTTCAACTTCGTGTGGTTTCACAATCTCTCCATCTGTTGCTTGCTTGCCGGAACTCTTCGTCCGTCGCCATGATACAAATCGCATGCCCAGATACTCAACCAGAAAGGAGAGAAAGGTTCCGGCCATGAAGATTGCCGCCGATGTCGCCTCGTAGCCTAGCTCGCCCAGACAGTCATTGGCAAACATGAGCGTAGCATGTGTCAGGAGCTGCATCGAATGGGTTAGCACGTTGGATACTCGACCGTGGCAGCATCGTTTAGGGGTTCCTACATGAACAAACGCCGTGGAGACTATGACACCGGTCCCAAATTGCTTCAGAAGAACAAAGAAAAGGCTCGATTTTTGAATATGGGTGAACGAAGACATCAATATAGGTGTGAACACGCCTGCGATGAATTCAGCCAATGCGTGAAGATGTGTCTTCCATGCAGTTTACTTACTGATCGCCCCGGTTGCGAGCATCACGAACGTCAGTCCAATCCGGAGAGGGACGTTGTAGTCCCGGTGCGAACGCTCGCAGCTGACTGCGTGGCTGTCCTCCGACTCGCCCTCGCCAACACAGTGCCTTCGAATAAGTCAGCCATTAATGGCGTCTCCATGGGAACAGCGAGCGCTCACTCTACACCCGCGTGAAAATGGCAATTTTGTCCGGTGGACTCGGGAGTTTGAGCAGGGTCGGCGTGTTGCTCGCCTTCGTGAGTTGTCGTACTACCGGATACAAGCTCGACTTCTCCTCCGTCCGGTGTCAGACAGTAACTGCGCCGAGTCAGCAATGCACAGCAAATTGCGGCACCAACGGACAGATCCTCGCCGTGCGGATGACAGCCGGTGTATTCTGCAGGAAGTTCACCAGTTGCTGTTGGCGAAGCAAGAACTTGGTACTCGGCAGTCCCTGCCATGCAATACCTGACGTAGTTAGCGAAGCCGTATGCAATAACGCTTGGCCAAACGACACCTACTGAGTGCTTTCATGAAGATGACAGTCCGAGACCGCCGTTACGGACAGTGGTGATGGAGTGGAGTACTGTGTAAGGGTTGTTGAAGCCACAACCTCTGTGGTCGTGGCTTCGGCGTATGTTGTCCATACAACTGTTGAACCGCCTGGTCCTTGACAGTACCTGGCAACCATCAGCACAGCAAGCAGCAATCGGAGCATGACGCACTCAGTGTTCCCGTTGCGGCTGCAAGAGAAAAGACTGATCGTCTGACCCGACACCAATGCTAGGGTAAGACCGGCGGCGATAACAGCCTGGTGGGTTGTATTGATGAACCACATCGTATGCTTGCAGTGGATGAACCGGCAGAAGTGTAGTATGGTTGATTTTCGTGGCCACAGATGGCTCTTTGCATCGACAGAAAAGTGCTTTCATAAGCTGTACGATCTAGCTGACCGTTCTGCAGTGGATCGTTCAGATGCACCAGGAGGGACGAGCAGTCTTTTGAGAACGTTTCGACAGACTAATCTTGGAAGGTACCCGCTTTCACCAACGGAAGACTGAGCACTTTATTTGCAGGTGGCCGAGGGAAAACTAAGAAGTGAAAGCAAAGGCGGCATCGTCAACGTCCACAGCCGGTACCCGGCAAGATCCACCAGAATTGTGCATGGCGAGTTATCTGAGTACCCTGATGGCCAGGTCCACTTCATGTTCTTGGCTCTTGGCTTTACGGAGGCTTTGGCTGCAGCTGCAGCTGCGATGGAAGATGTTGAGCGGTCTGACCGGCATGCGTGTACCCTGATGGACAAGTACCTTGATGGACAGCGTCACGTTTGCCGCATCAGACTGTGCCGTGAGTATCTTCCTGGGAACGCCATAGGCTTGGCGCATGCAGGCCAGGGCCTGGACTGAGGTGATAGGCTACATATGCGGCGTGCTGGTATCATACTCACTGCGTGTCCATCAGGGCATTCGAACTGCAGCGGCATATCAAGCCATTGATATCACCAACGGGCCGACAAACCCCAAGCCTGTTTGTCGACTCGGAAACAGTGGGGTCCGCTTGCATATAAAGGTCAGAAAGTCAAGCTTCGAAGTCGATTTCCGTACATGAATCTTCTCACAAAGACAACATCACGCGCAAACCTCGAGATCGAGATTGAATAACCATCACGATGCGCCTCACAGCTCTTGCAATCTCATTGGCTCTCATAGCCGCATCGTTGTCGCTGGCTTCACCCACTCTTCCTCTGCGCGCAAGGGAAGTGGTGACGGTAACTCGAACGGTCGCCGGGCCTGCAGCGACATCCAACGACTGGGCCAGCGGCGCCACTCCAGACTTTCCCATCCATCCCTCTTGCAATGCGACCGAACGAGCTCAGCTCGAGCGAGCCTTTGCGGAAACGATCAAGTTAGCGCAGCACGCCAAGGAGCACATCCTTCGCTTTGGCAACAGCTCCTCGTTCTACACGAAGTACTTCGGCAACGCCCCGACCGCGGAGCCGATCGGATGGTTCGACAAGGTCGTCAGTGCGGACCGCGGCGGGATGTGGTTCAGGTGTGATAATCCGGATGGAAACTGTGAACAGGAGGGTAAGCATTGCTTCGTCTATTCGGGCCGCTTCATCATGGCACCGTCTTACAAGCAGCGCTGACGGTGATGTTCTAGGCTGGGGCGGTCACTGGCGTGGCGAGAACGCGACTCTCGAGACCGTGATCTGTCCACTGTCTTATTCGACTCGTTGGTCTCTCGAGGCGATGTGCGGAAACGGCTACACAGTTGCAGGAGGAGCGACGAATGCTTACTGGGCGTCCGATATCGTGCACCGCCTCTTTCACGTGTACAACATCGGCGAAGGAACCATTGAGCACTATGCTGATGATTACGCGGCGTGTCTCGCATTGGCTACCTCGAACCCCGAGGAGGCTGTACGCAACAGTGATACGCTGCTGTACTTCGCGCTCGACGTCTACGCATGGGACGTCGCCCTTCCTGGAGAGGGCTGCACGGGCAACGCGCCTGAGGAGAGTAGTTCCGCAGCAGCAACCACGTCGGCAACCTCTTTAGCTTCTTCATCCGCGGTTGCGACATCTAGCAGTGTGTCTGCGGAGGCTGCTAGTGTGACGGTCTCACCGACGCTGGCCGGGGTGCAGACGACAACGTCAGGCGCACCCGCCGTAAGTCAACCGCACGCAGAATGATGCCACGACCAGCTGGCCTTGCTAACGTTATTTCTAGGTATGCCATACACATGCCGATGGAGTAGTGCATTGCCGCTAGGTTTACCGGCATGAAGGGACAGTTCACAAGACGGAAACTGCAGCACAGAACTAAGGAAGTTGTGATGTGACTGGGCAGCGGGATCAATCTCCCCAAGTGAAGAGTGTGGACTCTGGGAAGGTGCTCGAATGAAAGCAACAGAATGGGAGAACCTTGCAATGAGTGCTTACTGCCTATCTAATGCCAATGAGAAGGCCTTAAGCCTACAGTAGCTAATGGAAATTTTGCGATGCGATGGCGTCGGCAACCGGCATTTCTGACCAACACTGGCTTGATTGCTAAGGCGCCTGGAGTTATTGATCTTGCAGTATTGAATAGTTGAAGGTACCTTAGTCGTCTTGACCTCATCGGACGAAGAGGAGAGAGAGCGGATGTTGAAAGACCGCTGGCCGGAGAATCTCTTTTCCAGCACCCTCGCATCCCATTGCGTCATGTAAGAAAATCCAGGAACGGCACGTCTAAAGAATAACTATTCAAGCTTGATCCCAAGCCCAAACGCCATCCGCTCCTTGAAACCAACCCTTTAATCTCCGCAGACAGGTTTGATTCATCCCGAGGTCGAGCGCAACAGAGAATGGCTGTGTGCTGCGGCTGTTCCATCTAACCGACTCCGGTGATTTTTGCCGGATGCGCCGCAGCTTGATCAGAATGGAAATCCCACGATTCACGTCTCAGATTCCCAGGTTCCTGCAGACCCGCCAAGCCGCTTCTCCTTGATTTTGATGTCACCGTTTGCTCGGCGCAAGCGACGTCAATCCGCCAAAGCGAGCGCTTATGAAGTCTGGTGGACATGATGTCGAATCTTCGAGACATGTCTTCCACGATGGACCGTTCCTCAGACTTGATTGCGTTCCAACTTACGAATCTTGTGTTTTGCGCCATCGCATCCTATCTATCTGTAGACTCTAGAACGAGAAGAGTGTTTAATATTAATTTTGACAATCTGGAACTTTAGCACCAGCTCGACAGATTTAACGGTTTTCTGTCTGCTACCCACCATTCCGTATACTGACGGTAGTCCTGGAAGAACGCCGCTTTTCACTCGTGCAGAAGAAACTAGTGGTAGGACAAGCCGAACCGTTTGAGCTGAGGTGCTTGGATGTGGGTGTAACTGACTTGGACCAGGACGCATAGCTGCAAACCAAGAGTCTTGAGATATCACATCGGTACACCGCGTCTTAGCTTAAGCGCCGGCCTTACTCGAATCGACCTCTCGCCGAAGTCTAATCCATCATTCGAATCCAGCCGGCGCACGTTCGACCCAGCGATTCCCCAGTCGGCAACATGGGTCGCTTCACCTTGAGAGACAGTCATGTCGAGAAAGGACACAATCAGAGGGTTTCGATCCGAGAGCGCCTGTCCCATTTCACATGGTCATGGTTCGAGTGTACCATGTCGACTGGTGCCATCGCAACTCTCCTCTCTCAGCAGCCCAATAGCTTCAATGGCCTTCGTACGATTGGAAAGGCCTTCTTCATTCTCGATCTTGTCCTCTTCTTCCTCTTCAGCGCTCTTATAACGACCCGTTTCGTCCTCAACCCCAAAGCCATCACGAGGTCTCTCCATCACCCGCATGAGAGCTTCTTCTTCGGCACGTACTGGGTATCCATTGGCCTCATATTGTACTGCATTCAACAGTACGCGGTCGATTCGTGCGGGCCATGGCTCGTTAAAACGCTTGAGGTTTGCTTCTGGATTTTTGCCGGATGTGCGCTCCTGGTTGCGATCTTTCAGTATCACGTCATCTTCGATCTTGAGTCCCCTCCTGTTCATGACGCTCTTCCAGCGTGGATCCTGCCTCTTTACCCATTCCTCGTGCTCGGCCCGTTGGCTGCTACCCTCGAGTACAGCCAGCCGCGAGAGGCAGCTCTACCCATTATGATCGGCGGCATCATGTTTCAGGGCCTCGGTTGGACCTTTGCGCTGATTATCTACACACTCTACATCACAAGGCTAATCAGCGAACAACTACCCGAAGAGTCGAAGCGGCCGGGGATGTACGTCGCCGTTGGTCCAGCAGGTACGTGATTTCTCGTTCTCGGTTTCCAATCGTACTGACACGTGTTTAGCATACACCTCGATCACGCTCGTCTCGCTAGGCAGTCAGGCCCAAAAGGTTCTTCCAGACGACTTCCTCAGCATTACCAGCGTCCCGACCGGCGACCTCTGGAAGGCGTTCGGTGTGCCAGCCGGCATCTTTCTCTGGCTCATTGGCTTCTGGTTCTTCGCATTGTCGACTGTTAGCGTCTTCTTCGGTATCCGGAAAATCTACTTCACGCTCAACTGGTGGGCCTTTGTCTTCCCCAACGTAGGCCTTGTAATCGCTGCCATCCAGATCGGCAATGTCCTCAAGAGCAAGGCTATCGGCTGGGTGTGTTCCGGAGCGACAATCGTCCTGGTCATCGTGTGGTTGGTGGTGGCGGTGGCCAACGTGAGAGGGGTGTGGAAAGGGCAGGTATGCTGGCCTGGAAAGGATGAGGACATGGAAGATGTTGATGGGCAGGAAACTGCGACGGAAGGGGAGGTGCTGGACCTTGACGGACAAGGCCCCGCGTAGTCGACGGGTCTGCGGTTGCATGTGCTCGTTTTTACATATCTGGAACAATTCTATCCACGATGCTTTCAGCATCGGGGAACGACAAGTCGAACCAACTCTATCAGAATCTCCGACACGTGAAGTCACCGCTTTTGGGATCTCAACGTCAGACAACCAAATCCAGCATAACCAGACCAATATAACCTGGCATCAGTTACACATGTATCCCATCGGCTGGCAAGCTGTGTGACCATTTTAGCGTATATAGCGAGCCAATCAGATTGCAGAATTCTTCTGGGGTGACTGCGCATTCAATTGCTGCACGATTTGGACTGTTTTTGAAGCTGTAGATAGCTGACTTGGTCATGTATGTCGTCGTCTATATAGTAGTTGCCTCCCGCGCCAACTGCAAGTGCTCATTCCAGCAATCTGATCCTTCCAACGCCCGGCAGAGGGCTACACAGCAGAGCGCGCAGCCTGAACGTGACTTAGGCGGCCTATTGCTGCTACCGCGCTGCTGATTGCGTAGGCTGTTGCTTGATAGTTCCTCCAGCGGCTTCCTACTTGTTGGATAGCTCACTGCTGCCTTCCTTCCAGCTGCCTCACACGCCTTGCAGTGGCTATTCTGCCCTTTATTGTATGGTGTATGCTCCTTGTCGTCTTCCGCTGGATATACGATATCTGCTAGGGCGATAGAAGCTTCATAGTGGCTGGTAGTGAGCCTTTCGGAACGGTCAAAGAGGTCGCCTGCCAGGTCGCGGCGGAAGTTGCGTTGTTTGGTGTAGCGCTCGCAGGGTAGATCTGGATCGTTGTAGTGCGTGGCGTGATAAGACAGCTTGTAGCTATTGACGATAGCTACATCAAGAAGCCAGTGCCAGAGAGGCTTCCAGGACTTCAAGTGCACCCGTTGAGTGTTGTAGTACACCCGTAGCTGATCTGCTTGATCTACACCGCTCATGAACCGGTTGTAGAGGTGTGTAAACTCAGGTATTTCCAGCTCCTTCATGACTTGATCGCCAAATATCGCACGTGTAGTCCTCGCATTCGTGGCTGTAGGAGGAGGCCTCTTTCGCATCTTCTTGATGAAGTTAGGAGGACCTTCTGACACGGTGCTCATAAACAGCACAACGTTTTGATCCTTCCAAGCGGATTGTAACACCTTGCCGTCTTCAGA
This sequence comes from Coniosporium tulheliwenetii, assembly GCA_030247845.1. Taxonomy (NCBI): domain Eukaryota; kingdom Fungi; phylum Ascomycota; class Dothideomycetes; genus Coniosporium; species Coniosporium tulheliwenetii. The sequence goes on along the minus strand of JAPDRP010000029.1, from coordinate 524,762 downwards.
AAGACAACCGTACAGCTTGCCCCATGGAATCTGGCCGCTGAAGTCGGTTTTGAGCTCTGCGAGTGACGGATGAAGGCCTCGATTCTGCTCACGCTGTGACCGCTGCGATCGCTGCGATCGCTGCGATTGCTGTGGCTGCTGTGACTGCTGTGATTGCCGTGTATCTTGAGGCTCTTCTGTCATCAATCCGGCCTTTGTCTTCGTCGTACGAACCGTCCCAGCAGCACCAAATCCCTCCTCGCGGAGCGTTGACAGAAGGCGGGCTGATGTGAAGAGGTTATCCAGCCAGACAACGTGCCTGGCGTCGTTGTGGATACCAGCCTGGAGTAGTAGGCCCAGCACAACCGCTTGAGTAGCTGGAAACCCTTGATCTTCAGTCCAATGGTCATCCAGATCTACTAGTCCTGTGCCTCTTGCGTGATACAGCCAATCCAGTATGTAGCCGTTGTTCGCCAAAGCCCATATCTTGAAGCCTTCAGGGGTAGGTTTCGCCGGGATTTTGACCTAGCCGTTGTTAGCTAAAGCCTATGTCTTGAAGATGGGATTTTAACCATCTCTTTTGCCCTTCCTTGAAAGCGTTGCACACATTCATCGATAGCAAGGTGTGTGGTGGGATTCCAATATTTCTTCGCGGCAGAGCGGATGTGCTCGTTGAGAGGTTCCAGCCTCTGAAAGATAGCTGGAATAGCTACTTCCTCATCCTGCTGCTGAAGCTCTTTTGGCCTTGATATATGGAAGAATCGATCCAGCTGCTGCCACCTCTTGAGGCCAGTATTCCGTCGCACAAGCGGGTGCAGCGGTCCCTTACTACCGTCAGTGTTCCAGTACTCAGCAATATCGGCCCCAGGGTGTAGTCCCATGTAGATGTACGTAGCGATATAGGCAAGAATCCCCTTTGGTGTAGTATCAACCCAAGGCCTGGCGAACTGCTGAAGAGGCTGCTGGCGGTGTAGTGCTGCATACTTATTGGTATGCCGTGCGAGCATCTCAAGAAGCTCATCTGTAAGAAAGAGATTGGATATGTGCCAAGGGCAAGCTGGATTGACGTGCTGAGGAAGGGTTGAAACCATGTGCCAGTTGTTTTGAGGCTGAATATGCATCGGTGTATACTTGGGCAGCGGCCATGGCTCAGGCGGTTGCTTTCTGGGCTTCTTACGCAGTGAAGACGTTCCTTGGGTGTTGACATCATGATCTATATCATCGAAAGTACGAGTTCTACCCATGGCGTTAAGCAGTTGATTTATTTAGTCTATCTGCATGCATCGCGACTTTTGGTGATGTGATGCCAAGACCGCCTGGCGCACGAGCCAAGCGCTAAAATGGTCGCACTACCAGGAGATGGGATAGGGCGGCTCGCCTAACTTGCCCAGTATTGGCGAAGCCTTGAGTGACTAGGGCAGATGAGCCAATGAGCAGCACCGGATGTAGCTCTTGAAAAACTGATCAACTCGAAGGACTGCCAATGCTGTTGCCACAATGCTGTCCGTTTCGAGAAGACTGGGAAGACTTTGCTCGGTGGCGAATTCTTTTTCCTGGTCTTCCCATCAATAGACTCTACTGCTCGATGGTTTGCCAGACGACCGATCAAATCAGCAGAGTCTTGCACCAACGGCTCTTTCGAATGACCTAGATGTCAAAGGCTTCGCCCTTTCCTCTGATGCTCGCCCAGCGTGGCCAATAGACCGACCGCCCGACGGTCGGGGTAAAAACGGAAAACAGATAAATGCCAAGTTTTATGCCAAGAGAGCTCTGTACGCCATCGTGACAAAAACTACGCGTGTTCCCCAACCATCGGCGGTCGGTCTATTGGCCACGCTGTGCTCACCTCAGCGGATTACATTTCTGTACCAGGTACATAGGCGCTGCTCGCCGAGCCCTTGTATCGGCGGCTCCTGAGATGTACCTAAAACCCCCGGCACCGTCGATCACCGTTACCCTCCTTCAATTTTCAACAGCCGATCTAGGGCCCGTCCCAGTCCTCCGGTACGAGGGCCATCTTCTAGCCAATGATCAGATCATGCTAATGGACATAGCTATTGCATATCAACAGCTCATAGCCTCTCACTGACAGCGTATTTTGACTGCGCAAAACAGCTTACAAGGCATACACGCACGGCATCCCGTAATCATGTGTATAGGAAGCGGCTGAGCAACCCTGCGCATGGCGGTAGTAGCACGGCACCAACCCATAGACAGCTGCAGACCTGATCACGAATTATCCGAGGGTCTGTTCCACGGGATGTCTTTCGATCGCTTTGCGCAATCGGAAACCTACATTCAGGATGGTTTACCTTCGTTCACGTTCGCTGAAGCTGTCGACAGTACCACAGTAGTCCTCGTGGACCAGTCAGCCCCTCATGCTCACTCAAACAAGAAGCGAAGGTCATCGAAGAGCAAGGTCCCGGCCGAGATCAGACGCTCAGCGTCAACACCGCACATGCGCTCTCTCGCGCTGTCAGATGCAGGCCCACTATCACCAACGGATAAAAGACGCAACAAGCTTGGCTACCATCGGACTTCTGTCGCTTGCAGTAAGGCGGATAGTAGCGAACTCGCGGCGAGAAGAGCATCTGGGCTGACGAGGAGTAGGTCACTGTCGGAGGAGGAAGATTAGATGCTTGGTGGCAGCCGAAGATACCCAGGGACGTTGCTCCAACTGTATCCGGCTGAAGAAGGAGTGCAATCTCTATCCCGTTGAACAGCAACCACCATCTGAGTCTCGAGCGCAACCTACAAGCAAAGCGGATCCGGGCTCTAGTGGACCATCAGGGTCGACGCCGTCCTCTCCACGTGTTCCGGTCATCCAAAAACATGACGATTTTGTACCGTATTCACAGCTATCTCCTATCTCCTCGGCCCAGGTTGCTTCTCCTATCCAGGCGATGACACACTCACGCTTGTACATTCGAACGAAGGTACGATTTGGCCTCGACTATGCGAGCTGTACGACGATCACTAATGTGTCCTGCAGCCCCTGGCCCTCAGCAACAGACAGTACTCTGGTTTGCACATGGACTACCTGATGGTCTGTCGTTGCCAGCAGGCTATCAACAGGTTGATGGAGAAACTCCCCATTCTGATTCTTCCTCATCTGCATATAGGACATCCGCAGATCCATCCATATCCTTATCGTACCACGGCAAATCAGGCGCACTAGACGCTCAACACCGGAGTACACCCGATAACGGCACAGGATTTACATACGTCGGCCTGCAAAGAGGAGAGCAACACGGCGGTGGTCCCATAAGATCGATGTCGCTCGGCCATGTCGAAAGTATGACAGTCAACTTCTTCTACGAACACTCGGCCGCACAGCCCGACTTCCCGGACCGGTCTACGACTTATCACTATCCGCCAAGTAACGAAATTCCGTCGAGCTCAGTATCACCAGGCATACATGCGACCCCTGCGCCCGCCGCATACGGATACTATCAGTCCTGGTCTAGCCCGTACGCGGCTCAGAGCCACGTAACTGATGGCGCGGGACCGAACACGACGATGTTTGGCGGTCAATGGTACCAGGAGCCGGCGTCGTTGGGAAAGGTTGAGGAAGAGGGTGCAGTGCCCGCGTATTACCCAGATTCTTCGGCGCCTGCATAGGTGCGGAATGTCCACACTTTTCCGCACCACGGACCGTAAGATACAGTCACCTTCTGTTCCGCAGTTCTTTGCATTGCTGGAAAGTGGACCACGTGTAATACCATTTGGGAGTTCGGCGCTCGTGAGCTGGTGAGACTTGAGTGGAAGGAGTGTTCATGGTGATTATTTGTGGCGGTTTGACAGCGTAGGTTGGGTGAGCGTTAAGATTGCTGAGACACTGCTAACAAGGCGACAGACGTGGACCCGTATAACTTCGTAGATAGAGTAGCGCAACACGGAAGACTCTGCAACGGTCCACATAAGCTCCGTGATATCGGAAGGAAATGTAAAGAGGTGCAATAACTCATCCGCGACGCCCCTCGGCCTGCTTTTCGAAAATCTATGCCGCGTTGACCGCACAAGTAGGTTAGAACTTGCGAGAGATTGGAGTCCTAAGTGCGACTCGGCGCAACCTTCCAGTAAAACAGAGTTCGGTGCTGAGTTGCAAGTGGTGACAATCTGCAGTTCTGTCGAAGAAGCAGTCGGGGCAGCGAGTGGATCTTATTCTTGCGTTGAAAGCATCGCGTCGAGCCTGTTGCGTCTGGAGATGCAAATGCTGCGGAACGATTTGCGGTGTGGCTCGTGTTGAATGAGTTAGCAGTAACGTATTCCACAAGCGAGCCGGACACCCAAGCGAGCCGGACACCAACCCGATCCGATTCCACTATTACCACAGTTATTAACCACACAGTAGATAGCGACCAATGAAGCTCTTAGCCACCAATTTCACTAGGGAATTTCCACGGATCAGGGGTTGAAGTCAGCACCAATGTCCAGCATGCTTCGCACATTGTTTTTGTCAATTCCGATATCAGTGTTGATCCTCCTTATCCGGAGCACCAAACTTTCCAACAAGCAAGGAATTGCAACAAGCAAGGAATCTCCTAGGAGAGCAACACCACCACCAGCTCAGAACAAATTCTTGAAAACGCGTGATTTTTTGTAATCTCCACAGTCAGCCCGTGTCACCTTCGGTAATTGCGTCGATTGACGCGTGAAAACGCGTCCAATTCGTCGTGATGGCGCCCAGGTGGCCGCAGGTAAACAATGGCCCAGAACACATCAACGAGCACGCCACATACCTCAGAGAAGCATGCAACCAATTGCAGGCGGTGGACAGGGGTAGGCAGAACCAGGTGCCATGGAATATAGTACAGCCATACTTGGAATCGACCATCGCGCTCATTGGCAAGGTCTTACGGCAGCCTGCTCTGGGTGAGATCCTGCAGCAGGTTCAGGACGCGGCCAAGTGCACACAGAACATCCAGAAAGACGTCACGATCATCAAGAACTCCGTGGGATTGAGCACTACTCCGCTAAATGCAGCTAACTTCAGTGGAGGAAGAGCCACAGCCACGTCGTGGGCACAAGTGGCGGCGCAAGCTAAAGGCTCTCCACCTCTGCCTCCGCCCGTGGCACATGGCAGTTCTGCTACCAAGACACAATCCACAGTCACAGCATAGAAAGACCGAGTAGTCACAGTCAAACTGAAAGATCATGGCATCTCCCAGCGATTCCGAGCCCACGCAGCAGCCTGGACCAGACAACAAGTAGAGACCTCAATACACGCCAACGCAGCCACCAAACAGGTCAAAATAGTCGCCGCGCACCAGCTCAAGAGCGGCGACATACAAATATTCACAAGCACAACAGCTGAAGCCACACAACTCAAGGAGAACAAAGGCTGGCTCAGGGGTCTTGCAGTGTTGCTAATCGTTCGGACAGAAAGCCGGTACGAACGGGTTGAACGGTCATCGTTCATAACGGCGGTCAACCGGCGTACCGGCTAGCTAAACTCCTTTCGATGGATCCGGGCTATCCGAAGACGCAGGGACAGCTCTTGGCAAGGTGTCATACCGGGGTTTGGGCGGGGTAACACAGAACAAGCTGCTAAACGTGTTGATTGACCCTTATCCTTTTATCTGCCACCTCTTATAATGGCATTGTCTAACGAGGCCTCTAGCAGCAGCAGCCAATGGACCTTATATCAATCATTTGACTCCCAAATAACAGAAGCTGATGCCTCGGAGCTTAGCGCCGTTATTTCTGACCCCTCCGCGCCTACCGAGCTCCAGCGATCTAGCGTATATAGTCTTGACGCGCAAGCCGGTGATATTCAACGCGTGCCGGAGGCTGGCCGGCTATCCTGGATCGATTTTAGGGCTGACTACCTGGCTGGCTATTGTCTGGCTATGTCATTCGACAACCACCGGCTCCACAGCTGGTGGTGGGAGTTTGGTGGCGCCCTTGAAGAAGACTCGACGCATCGCCGGTTCTGGCTATGCAAAGAGTGTCATCTTGGGTATAGAGAGCACCGCTCCCTTAAGCGTCGACATCTATATACAACAGACAAAGGCGGCACGGCCGTTAAGCGCCACCTTGTTGAGGTCCACCGGCGAGTTAAGAGCGGTCTCCTTGAAGCTGGCAATAAGAAGCGGCGGCTGGACGGCTCTCTTATTGAGAGTTTAGGACTTGATGCCAACGATCCTGAAGATCAGGCAGTGATCAACCGGCTATCAGTTATGTACGACCACGAGACGTTTAAAAAGCTTCTTCTCCAGTGGCTAGTGTATGACAACGTGCCGTTTAATAAAATAGAGAGCGCGCGCTTTCGAAAGCTGCTTATCTACCTCCAGCCGCGAGTCGAAGAGTCAATCCCTTGCCACCAATCAGTGAGACAATGGATAATGGACGAGTACCATCGATTAAAGAAGCTGGTGGTGGAAGAGCTACGCACCGCAGTAAGCTCTATTCACCTCGCGTTTGACCTCTGGACGTCTAGGAACCTTCTTAGCCTTAATGGTATCGTTGTCCACTATATCAGCGCGCAGAAGACAGCCAAAACGCTCCTCCTTGCGCTGCCGCAGCTTGAAGAGAGCCACACAGGGGTAAATATCGCTGGCACGGTAGCGAAGGTCGTTCAGGAGTTTAAGATCGAAGCGCGGCTAGGCTATTTCGTGCTGGACAACGCGTCGAACAACGACACCTGCTTGATGGAGCTTGCGGAGCGCTTCGGATTTAACGCGATCCACCGGCGGCTGCGTTGTGCTGGCCATATTATCAATCTTGTTGCAAGGGAGCTGCTTTTCGGCAAGGACGTGGACGTGTTCGAAGCTGAGACTGCTACTCAGATGGAGCTACTCGACGAATTAGCTATCTGGCGGCGTAAGGGGCCTATTGGTAAGCTTCATAACCTTGTTGTCTGGATATATCGATCGCCGCAGCGCAAGAGACGCTTTCACGACACTCAGCGCGTCTATCAGAGTATGCTGGAGCTAAGAGACAGCTCCGACAGCAAGCTAGTGACCTTAGATCTTATTCAAGACAACGGGACAAGGTGGAACTCTACCTTTGCGATGATCCAGCGCGCCGTGCACCTCCGTGTGGTAATTGACCATTATATTGATGTCGAGCTGCGCAACGAGAGTGTGAAGCCGACCGCGGAGCCATCAATCTTCGAAGACCGGCTATCGCAGGAGGATTGGGAGGTGCTAAAGCAGTATTTAAGGATCTTAGAGCCGTTGGAGCAGGCCACCAAGCAGCTTGAAGGTCGTCCAGGTGAGGGGAGGCACGGGTCGCTATTCAACGTCTATCCAGTGTTCGAATATCTACTTAAATGCTTGGAGTCAGCTATGATCGAGTTTGAAAATTATCCAGAAGCTCACTTCCGCATCAACATCCAGCAGGCATGGCAAAAGGCCAACAACTACTACTCTAGGCTTGACGAGAGTCCAGCTTACCTTGCCGCGCTTGTTCTTCATCCAACATATAAGTGGCACTACATCAACAACCGCTGGAAGATCGAGGACTGGATCCGAAAGGGTAAAACCGCTGTGCGGCAACTCTGGCTGAACGAATATAGCAAGCTACCGGTTGAGGTCGTGGAGCAGCGGCCGCTCCGTGAACTGACGGCCTTGGAGGCATCAATAGCGGAGGGATTGAATTTTGAGAGAGGCGGCACCGTTCAGGACGAATATGACGCTTGGATAGCATTAGAGCCGAGTGATTGTGATAATCCTATCGCATACTGGATATCACGGTCGAACCGGTATCCACGGCTTGCGCGAATGGGTCTTGACCTGCTCTCTATACCGGCAATGAGCTCAGAGCCAGAGCGCATATTTAGCCTTGCGGGATTGATGGTAACTGACCGCCGCAATCGACTCCACCAAGATATTATCCAAGCTAGCCAGTGTATCCGATCGTGGGAGCATCATGGTATTATAGCGCCGGTGCCGGTGGCGGCGGAGGAGCCGGAGGAAGTAGGATAGGCGCGGTAGAGGTATGCGGCGGCGAGGGCGTGCTTTTAGGGGAGTGGAGGAAGGTCAGACGTTGATGGCGCGGTTGGTGGTCAAATTGATGTAGATAAAAGTTGAGGTTATCACGAAAACAAGGTGTGACACCATGCCAAGATCCGGGGTTTTCTAACTAAAAGCAGCTTAGATAGTAGCAAGGATTGCCGACCGTTCGTACCGGCGGCACGGCAAAAATAGCCGTACCGGCATCGGTCGTGCCGGATACGAACGATTAGCAACACTGAAAGAAGGCGGTAAAGCCTATCACAAACAGTTGGCCGTGGTGATGCCACTCAGCTTTCATCAATCACCCTTCTTCCTACTAATAACAATAGCTCCACACCTCATGGCGGCCGTACCAAGGGTGCTGTAGACATCAGTATTCCAATACGTGCTGTTATTATTGGTTTGCACCTACTTGCTAGCTTGACCTTTCCGCAAGCTGAAGCGAAAACTGGTGTCTTAGCAGACACAGCCTGGCGTATTTATTCACGCGCTAAGGATGCCTCTAAGCCTACCACCAAGTGCCTCCACACGCTCCTATTCCAATCTTGAAGACAAGCCACGGTCTGGGAGGCTTGTGAAGGTGCCCAATGGCTCTGCGGAATTAGCTGCCGTCCGCGAAAGAATAGTAGAGTGTGGACACTTGTCTATGGAGGACGCTGCTTGACCAGTTCTATAAGAGATTGGACAACCTCATCCTGCTCGATCCACTACTTGTAGCATGGCCGCGTGCCCCATTTGGGGGTCCAGAGTGCATGATAACCAACAAGCCAACCAACCATAGGCACACCAGCAAGTGTGACTCCAGGTGCATAGGACGAGGCGTCAGTGCCACTGCCTTCCTGCGCAATTCAAGTTTTCGCACCGGAAGACAAGATACGTATCTGCCTGCCTGGCGGAAAACGACCAAGGGCCGGTAGAATAACTCATGTCTGGTCCGTGCGCCAGAAAGTCGTGCATAGAGCGGCCGCGAATTTGTTTACCAGCCCTTGGACCTCGCTTGACAAGACGTTCTAGACATGGACTCAAGTCTAGCGTTTGGTGAATAGGTTTAGTTTCTATTAGACACCCCAGTGCCTTACTAGGATCTCCCTTACGCGGTGTTAACAAGCTCTCATACCCTGTCTAGAGCCTGCATTAGAGGTCTTGTCAAGCGAGGCCGTTTTCCGCCAGGCAAGCAGATAGTAGTAGATTCGCTACTGCCCATTGAGGATACTGTGCCGAAAATAAACCTCGCAGCATCTCACTGTATAGTTGGAAGGTTCGTTGTTCGGTGGTGGAGTAAGCTTTAAGGGAAATGCTGTCAGTATGTACACGTAGAGTGGTTGTGGAGCGGCACGGCACGCATGGGTCACGTCGCCGCATTTTTGCGGGGAATCCTTGCATCAAGCCGCAATCCACTTTGGCGGTCTGGAGTAGAACCGCTAACGATTGGAACGCTTCAGGACCGGACCACTTAAGGTTGTCTGCAAGCGAGCATGCATTGCAGCACTTCACCTCCTTCTCCTTCTCGCTAGCTTCGAGACCACTTTGGAGCACCTTCCGAGGTCACTAGACGAACCACGAACATGGCTGCTCCTTGTCGTGCAGGTACCTGTGTTTACCCCTCAAAGGATATAAAACTGTCGCATCCCACATTACCATGCAGAGTCAGCGAAAGCATCTCTAGGTCTCTGGTTTCGAATCTCTACGTCACATAGTTCATTCAGTACAAGCGCCATGAGGCTCACCGCGATCATCTGCTTCTTCGTCGCAGCGGCCATGGCCTCGCCAGTCGCTGAGCCTGCGGCTGAGGCGGAAGGCATTTCACTCGAAGTATGTCCTCTCACTCTCAAAGCTTAGGGACGCTCTTGCTGACGAGATCTAGGAACGGCAAACGATTAATGTTGGATGCTACAGTATTACCTTCGATCCTGAACAGATTTCCCAGAGTAACAGATATAGATAATGCGGGCTGCTCAACAGAGTGCTGCAGGAGGTTTTACAGCAATTGCAACTACTTCAACTGCGGGAGGTCTACTGTAAGTGCCACCACTATCCAGTTCCCGGCATCAGCAGATCTCGCAGCATGCTTGTTGCACGGTGCTTCCATCTGGATTCGCCGCTGCTTTGTTCACATAGTTGACCTTGTCTTTTTCGTAGTGTGCATACGGCACCTGCACATGCAGGTGCACAAGAACGTAGGAGCCATCAACGATGTAGATGTCGGATCGGCTTGTGATACTTCGGAGTCAAGCCCAGAATACAGTCCAGGTTCTGCCGCTCCGTTTCGGTCGTCTCGCGAGGTATAGCTGCCGATCAGAGCGTGCGAGCCTTTCCGGAATCAATGAAGTTTTACATACGATCAACGGTTATTTGCCTATGAATTTTGCAGTCTCATTGATCCATGTCCTTGTATGTCATTCAGCCGTTACAACTTTGCCAAGCTTCGAAACATTCATTGCATGGTATGATCTGTGAAGCAACCCACGCGGCCTATGCTCAAGTGTTGCCGTCAAACCCCATCTACGGCAATGTTGCGAATTTGATTGTGTGCTCGACACAGGTTGTAGTGCCCTTCTTTGCACCGCACGCAGTACCGGCACGGGACGCCGGGCTTCATGGCCACAGGGTCGCCGGGCTCGAGGGTGGTGACGACATCACCGACGCTGTTGATTCGGCACCAAGGCAATGCGGGTAGTTCGAGTTAGAGTTAGGGTTAGGGCTCAATGGGAGTAGGAATCAATCAATCGATCGATCGATCAACAAATAGGCATCAGTAATGGAATGATAGCTCCACATGCCACGGCAGGGCTATAAGATAGGACAAAGTCTTATTGAGAAGCTTAAAAGAACCTCGAAGAGCCTGCCAAGACCGGCGTCATGCTCCGACTCTCCGATGACTTGTAACCGCATCTCAACCAGCCACACGGTACATTTCCGTACACAACCAAATGCTATTACACTTCTATTACCGGGAGCCCTGCCATCATGTCGGAGTCAAACTCGTCATCCCCATCGTGAGTCTATCCTCCGCCTGCCAACGCCATGCTGCCTCCACCCGTGCCATCAGCACCCTCAAGTTCGTCGCACTCAAGCCGTAAAAGGAAACGAAGCGAAGGCGACAGCGCCGCCGCGTCGAGTGCATCCTCCACTTCTCAGTTCTCGAAGAGGATAAAACAGAAAGTTATGGAACGGGACGGCGGCGGGAAGTGCTGGCACTGTGGCGGAGGCGCCCCGGATGTCTGTCACGTCATAGGCACGAAGGACAGCTCGGTATCTTTCACCACCGAACTCTGGCGGAGAGCTGTAACGATGACGCTGACGCTGACGAACGTGTGCAGTTCGGAAGATACGTTGACAATGGTCTTCTTACTTTTGACACTTTAGGAGATGAGCAAAATGCCATCCCGCTGTGCCCTTCCTGTCACCGCGCCTTTGACAACGTGAACGACCCTGGACTCGTATATATCCCCACCGATATCCAATACTTTATCGATTTCGAAAAGAAAGATTTTGAGAATCGCGCCGATATCGCACGGCGCCTCGGATACATTCCACCTCGAATGACCCCCAAGCCGCAAGCGTACCTCGAACACCAGGTTAGTCAGGGTATACTTCCCAGTGATGCGCGTGGCGGGCAATATTGGCGCTATACGTTTCGCGACTACTTTCCCGTAAATGCGGACAAGAGCTTCATTCCCGGTCTTGGACCGTTCAAAGAGCCCGGGTTGTGGCATGGTGCACCGATGGCTGCGTTGAAGAGAGCTTTTCAAGTCCTCGGAGATCCGGTCGTAGAGGGCATTCCGGAGGAACAGATGAACGCGCTGTGGGAGTTGCGCAAGCTATATTCGAGGAAGGTGGAGATTAGCAATCAAGACAGACCGACGCTCAACGACGGAGTTGAAGCAACGGTCGGCGAAGGGTCCCACCAAACGCCAGGTACTAGATCCAGTGGCCACGACACTGCGAATGCGGGTGGAGGCCAATCTTCTTCAGCTACAACCAATGCCATCGGGAACAGCCAGTCTCCGCAAGCGCAAGACCAGGCAGCGCCAACCGCGAGTGATGCGACGCTAGAACCACAGGAGGCTGTTTCCTCGCCCTTACTACTAGACGTAATGAACAAAACGGCAGCGCGTATTTCACAGCAGAGTCACCGAACACCGCCGTCAACTACCCATGGGCGCCTTCTGAGATGGGGAGCAGGCTCTACAACCGAAAGCAATGTGCTACGATACTTGACGATGCTACGATGATACCACGTTTCGAGCTGGATGAGGAATGATACTCTGTTTTGGATTTGTTGAACAATGGGCCTGTCTTAAGTGGATGGGACGCAGTGGCTGCTTAACGGCACGGAGAGTTATCTCATGGCAGCAGTGGCTGCTTGATTCAGATTTCTTCTCTTGCTTAATGTATGATACTCTGCATGATACTCTGATGTGCAACAAATAAATGAAGCATATTATAGCAATCTCCTACGCCTGCGAGTTTTCCTCGCGCGTTCCAACTCCCCTGTGAACGGCAACCTCATCCTAATACCCGCCAAGTCTCATCATTCATCCAATAGCCGTGTGAAAGCCACCGTGCTCTATGAAGCAGCCTTACTATCCACAACTCCTCGGCTTACTGGGACATCAGGCATGTGCGACAGCACCTCTGCGGACGCTCCATAAGCTTCCATCCATTGCTTAAGTTCGGACTACGTCCCTGAAAATGCAAGACCAACACAAAGACTCCACATCTCGCCACAACCTGCTTGATGTTGTCTAACCCCCAATCTGCTGCTTTTTCAAATATCACGTGGAACTTCATTGGACAATACGATCTCCTTCCGAAAGTTTAGGCATCTTCGCCTCTAGGTGGATGCCTCTAGACTTCCGGTGCGTGCACCTTGTATTAACGCCAGAACTTCACCGGCCATCTTCAGCGATCAGGTACTGAAAGAGCTAGAAATCCCTGAGTTCATTGGCGTCTACAACCACCCTATGAACGGGGTAAATCGAGCAGGTCAGCTACGGGGTGTACTACAACACTCAACGAATCCGTCCTTTGAAGTCCTGGAAGGCTCTCTGGCACTGGCTGCCCGATGTCACCGTTGTCAACAGCTACAAGCTCTCCTACCCCACACACAGCAAAACAATCCAGATCTACCTTGCGAACGCTACACCAGGCAACACAACACAAGTCCCGCCGAGGTCTCGCGATAGAGCTATTCAGCGGAACAGACCGTTGTAGGAATTGGCCATTTTGGGAAATGTGTTCACTTCAGAACTGACCGCACTGGGCAGAAACGACGTTTCCATCAAGAAATGACGCTCCCTCAAGGAATCACCCTCCCTCAGCAAACGACCCTGGCGCTCCGCTTCCAGCCCCGCTCAAGACCTTCGTACTTAACATCCTTTCCGTATATCTGAACGTTAATGCCCTTGGGACAGTGTCAGAATGGGTACGCACCGAATATAGAATACTGTGTTGATTACAATTCAGCAGCTATCTAAGACCCGTTATCGGTCATAACGGAGGTGGTACAAACGGTGCAAACAATGCCAAGAAAGGGAACAGGCCTGCCCTCCATCCGACAGATGGTTCTGCACAGCATCTTCAGGCAACCTTGCTTCCGAACGGACGATGCGCATACCTCTACTTTTGCTTACCCAAGTCAAAGTGTTTTTGACCCTCACCGGCGCTAACCCCTCTGTTGTCAGCATCAAGGGAGAAACGAGTCCTCAGCCGAGTAATCCACCAGTTCGGCAGCTCGCTAAGTCCTGAAGCCGACAGGTGGTTCATGGCCGGCAAATATGCGTCTTACTTGGCGGCGCTCGATTGGCTGGTGCTATGCTCTGTGGGAGTAGGTAGGCCATCTACTGTTGCTGATTCTAGGAATTCGCTCGTGTTTTATCGCTAAACAGGTGCGTTTCCAGGAGGGATCGACTGCGTCTGCTGATTGAGTCTCCGTGGCTGGTTGGTGCCAACTTGTGGAGATGACATATGCCCTCGCAGTGGATCTGGACGTCCACTTTGGACGCCGTTCGGTGTCCGTGGAGCTCGTTGTTGCATTTATGGTCTCTGCTGAATAGCGGTTTGTGGCGGCTGCGTACCGTTCGGTAGTTACAGAGCCGGCATAGACTGTACCGACTACCGTGACTGAGGCGGTGGTACTGAGCGTGGAGGTTGATCGTTTGACCGCGTCTCGGAAACGTCAGCGGCAGCTTGCGTCGCAGACGCATAGTCTAGCACTACTTCGTCTGCATGTCCTTTGCCAAAGTCCACCTCGTCAAATGGGTTACCACCAAACTCATCCTCGAGTACTGTCCCATCAGAGGCATTTGACTGATTTCTAGCAAACCTCGTAGCTCGAGGCCTTTCTTCCGACGGCGCATCCGCTATTGCTTCTTTTGGTGCGACCTTGGCCTCTGTAACCATCGACAGATATTCTTTGTTGTAAAAGTAGTTTCCGAAGATATTTCCGAAGTGTCGAAGAGCTCTCTTAAGAGCATTTGTGGCCGCTTCTTTGTTCGCCTTCTCGAAGGCTGCCGCTTTGCCATTGCAGTTCTCGACATGACCGTAGCCAACGTCCTGACTTATCTGTTAGCAATCAGACCCATCAAGCGAGCGAGCTTTGTCAAGCACACATCATGGAACGTGCCATCCCTCAGAGTCACCCGAACGATGATCGACAGTCCTAAGGTGATCTGCCCAGTACTCTGGTTCTCGTCTACCTGTACCGACCGTCACTGCCATAGTCTTCCCAGCCCGAAAGCCACGAGCACATACAAAGTCTATCTGCACGTCCCGAATTGCGCTTGACCAGCCGTTGAACCCAAAGACCTCGTTTGCCAAGAGTATGACCTTGTCGCCAGCCATATCGTGTTCTTTGCCTCCGCCCGCGCTAGGGCTGGTGGAGATGTATTCCGGCCCTAGCTGTTTGTCGAGTTGACTTTGTAGCGTACCAGTCTCCGGCGCGGTATGTTCTTGTGTCTGTGGCATTGTCTCTTCGAAACGATTCGGAATGGTGCTCGCTGCACGGTGCTGATGGTCTGACCTATGGGAGACATCAGCATATTGAGCGATCGCATTGCCAGTGACTTTCCTTACGAAAGGCATGATAATATCGCTGTGATTGAGTAGTGGGCATATAAGGTGCAGGAGAAATGGGGAAGTGCCTCGGTATAGGTAGGTGCTTTGATCGACGTGACCTATGGGTTAAACGCGCCGCACAACAATCGGCGCCAAGCCTACCCGATCCTCCTACCGCACGTGCCTGAACATCGTTTCAAGCGCACCGCGAACGGCAAGCATTTGTCTCCCAGTCACACGTGGCACGGTAAACTGTTTTCAGGTATGAACTAAGATACAGTTCCTAGAGGGCTTGGAGAGTAGGAGGGAAGGAGCGCGTGTCGCGGACAAACTGTATACAAATTACGCAAGTCACAAGGGTTCATCATCTTAGGGAGCGACAACCCCACGCCAGTGTGGTCGATAATCAATCTTTAAATAGTAATCTTGACTGTTTGATTGCCAAGAACGATTGTTTGATTGGGTTACGTCTTATCAATCAATTCAATTCTGAGGCCGTTGTTTGATTGAACAGATTGATTCCTGATAACGGGTATACGCAATTTGCGTGCCACAGGGCGTTCGGAAGTGTTTGAGACTTCTTCTAATATTACAGAGGACCTTGCTAAACTCATCGAACAACCTAAATAGGCAATGACCCGTGGTGTTTGACGACCGAGGCATCTAGAGGGAAATTTAGGTGGTTGGTGGTGAGGTGGCTAGGTGCCAAGGCCATGCGTAGCAACTAGCACGATAGACGTATATTACATCACACTCCCCCAAAACGCAACATTGCACATAACAACATTCTTAATCGCATACCCTCTAACTTAGGAAATTTATTCTCAACGCCACGGCTTAGATATGGCTGATTTTAACCGGTGAAAGTATTTGGAATGCTATTAGCGTGTTTGTAAGAAGTTCCGAGCTCCTAAATCTGCTGGCTAACTGTCTCGATAGGGCTATATAAGACCTTCCGATGAACCTATAGAATACCACCTCTAGCAAGCCCAAATACGAGTCAAAACACCTACCAGAGACCGTTAATATCATGTTCTATAGACACCTACATCACTCGCAGCGTTGCTACTGCGTTACGAGTTGATTCGGCCTCGACCGAGTCCGAACCCACGATTAACTCCTTAGCGGCACGCTCCACCGTTTCGAGCGATACTAATCCCATTGATTCGGCGAGCAGCGCCACCAGCGTTGCTCCACGTATTAACTGGGACCGTTTGCCTCACGGATACTGCTACCCTAAGCCTACAAAGCGAAAGAGACGGTCCTACGTGTTTGACCATGGATATGACATCGAGTCGTTAGATGGGACTAAATTTTAGCTATATCGGGACTGTACGTAGGTAATATAATGCTCATCATTCGCTATTTGCTAAGGAATATAGGCCACGTAAAGAAATCAACACATAAGCACATGTTTCAAACAACCAGCACGATCTATATTATAAGACACCTTCAAAAACGTCACAATATTGGGCCAGACGGTCCAATTACCAAAGAACCTACCGTGCTACAGCAGCTACAAAGCGGTAGCAACGCGTTCACACTTGTTACTCCATTTGACAAGACGAGTTGGCAGAACAAGCTCGTTGAATGGGTGATTCTTGACGATATCACCTTCCGCCAGGCGACAAGCAAGCGGCTTTAGGCCGTATTTACTACCATCAGCCCTCTAGTGAACGATATATATCCCGATTCACATACTACCGTATCACGCTGGATCCATGAACTCTTTAACCGCAAGAAGCCCGACGTTTAGACGGCTATAGCACGTGCTCGGTCCAAAATCAATATCAGTGCTAACGTCTAGTCCTCAAAAGCCCACAGAGTCTCGTTGCTTAGCGTTATTAGCCACTTTATCACTAACAATAATAAGGCGACGGCTATTCTGCTTAGCTCACCCAAGATAATTAGCCCCTATACTAGCAAGAATATCGCGTTAGCATTGCTGAAGGTTATATAGCAGTATAACCTTACCGGTAGAACCGGCGCCTTTATCTTAGACAACGCGTCCAACAACGATACAGCTGTCGCAGAACTTAGCCAAATGCTCAATTTCGACCCAGATCATTATCGGCTACGCTGCGGAGGCCATATACTCAATCTTACAGTTAAGGCAGCCCTATACGGAAAGGGTGTCAGCAAGCTAGAAAAGGAACTTTGCACCGCTAACGACATCACGAAATTCAAGCTCTAGAGACAGCGTGGGCCTATTAGAAGACTCCACAATATTATCGTCTATATCAATCGATCAGACCAGCGACGCGAAGAATTCCGTGAGAAGCAGAAGCAAGTGGGCCTTTCGGACGGCGTATTCTACTACCAGTTACTTGGTGATGGCGGTATCCGATGGAACTCCACATACGAGATGATTATCAAGGCTATCAAGCTACGTCCTACAGTAGATCTCTTTCTTACTGGCCATACGTCCGGTGATTCCGATCAGAAGGAGGTATTAATTGATATCCGCAAGGACCACCTGGAACCTTCCAACTAGGATCAGCTACAGCAATTACTTGGGCTACTGGAACCCTTTAAGCGCTATACCAAACTTCTAGAAGGTAACGCTACTCACGGCTATTATGGAGCTCTTTGGGAAGTCCTCGTTGTGATGGATTACTTGCTTAATAAGCTTGAAACGCTTGCTAAGGCGTGCGAGTACGCCCCTAATAACCACTATAAGCAAGGTGAGTTTTACGCATTTGCCGCGTTTTTTGGTCGCTTTTTTCCCTTCCCATTGTATATATTTCGCACGATCAGTACCCCCTGCAGTCATCACCACCCGTTAAGATATCTTAAATTCCTCCTTAGGACATTAAAAACAGGTCATCAGCTATCACCTCAGCTATTCAGGTGGTGCAGAACCCTCGTGGCTGTTGTTTTCGCTAGGGGTTTGACGGACCACTGGATTTTCGCTTATAGGGACTTTCAACTTTCTTCCCGATTGGAGCTGCTGTTCCACGACTTCTTGTCCAATTGTTATAAGACTTCTTGTTATCACTCTGTACACCCCTCCTATATAGCGCGCAGCCTCATCGCACGTATTCTACGACATATTGCCGCCACCGTTTTTGGCGGCCTAAAGCATTTTGGCATCGATTTTTCCACTGAATTTGGGTGCGCGCACGGGCTAGAGCCCATCAAAATTGCCAAACTTTCCCGTATCTAGCGGCATTAACTCTTCCGATCGAGGCTATTTCTCACCACCACGTCGCTAGATCTTGTTCAAACTTTCAATACAGTCTAGCCAAAGGTATTATAAGACAGCGCAGCGACTTATTTCGAGGCGATTCCGTCTAGATGATTTTTAAAGAATCCGCAAAGTTTTGATCGTGCCAGAGTAGACAGGATCATGCTAAGCCGTATTCTTTCTCACAGGAATTGACCTCGCACACGTCAAATTACGCAAATACTACGCCCTCTCAGACCAAAGCCCTCTCTACCGTGCCGCGATCATCCTCCACCCTAAGTTTAAGATGGAATACTTCCGCGAGAAGTGGGTAAATCACCCCGAATGGATCGCAGCTGCGGAGCAATCGTTTCGGGAATACTGGGCAACAATCAAGAAGGAGGCGGAGTTAGAGCAAGCGGAGGAAGCTTAGGCAGTGTTGCTAGCGCCCGACTTTATAGATCAAGAGGTTGAGGAGATCCTTGACGACGACAATCCATTGAAACGGAAACGACGCAACTCCTTCGAGGAATTCTGCAAGTTAGGCAGCGTCGTCATAGCCTCTAAGGTCGCCGACGGTAGCCAGCGAGATAGCCAGCAGGATAGCCAGCGTGGTGGCAAGCGATCCAAGAAGTCTCATCGCCGAACTACTACTACTGCAGTCACACCCAAGCCTGCAGCCTTAGATAAGTTCGATATATTCAACAAGATACTTCTAGACGAGGACGCCAACGATCTAATTCAATAGTGGGCCAATCACAGCAAGCGTTTTCCCATCTTGTCACAGCTGGCATTGAACATCTTTAGTATACCTGGTATGTCAGCTGAGTGTGAGAGGATATTTAGCCAGTGCAAGCGTATTATGACAGACGAACGTGCCCGCTTAGGCGCCTTAACGATTAAGGCGGAGGAGTGCTTAAAGAACTAGTTTCTTCGCATGTTGATATCTATTTGATGTACTATACACAATACAAGTCAACGCCGCAACTCGATTCTATCACCGGTCTTAGCATGCCAAGGCCGTTCATCAATCGGATTGCTTGGATTGATTACTAATAAGCTTTCAGATTGGGTTGATTAACCTATATCAATCAATCAATTTTGAGGCCTCATGCTTGATTGAATTGATTATCGACCACAGTGTTTAGTAGTCTCTCTTTTTTGGAAGATTGGACCGTCGTGAAAAACTGCAAGGCCCTGAGGATATGCTTGGTCTAGTCTGTCTCCGGGTGAGAGAAAGAAGCATTCTCATCCTCATCGATCTAAAGCGTAGCTACTTGTTCGTCCTAGTGGCGGCTGTCCAACACGGTTCGTAATCATTCATGGAGAGCGCAAATTGCCGAATTCGCATCGAGGAACAGCCAGTCACCCATGCCTTCGAAACGTTATGACAACGGCTACATGGCATTGCAAGCAGGGTCTACATGTAGTGACTCAAGGAAAGTCGCACTTAATCGACTGCACTAGAGATGCCAGCCAGTGGTTTTTCAAGAGATGAAGGCAGTCGCTTGTTACTGCGAGCACGGCGCAAGTCGTTATAAGATCAAACGACATTCAGTGGCAACATCAGCGAACCGAACATGCTCATGAGCGACCGATTGGTGAGGTTGCGCGGTGCGAGACGTCAAAAATAATCAAGGACGAGTCCAAGAGGAACCACTTTTTCAGGGTCACACTACACCAAACTGCCATCTTGTGTTGCCTATGCTGCATTGCGCCTAGCGTCGCATGACCTTTTCAAAACACCGTAGACAACGCCATCCCGCGGCAAAACCATCCCCCCATTTCTATGATAACGCCCTTACAAATCGCGGGGATCGTTTGCAGCCACCATTAACCATCTAAACGTAATTATGCTCTTACCATAAGCGGTCAATGATATAGCGCTTATGATATTGTAGTATTTTGACGATGGGACTCCGTCCCAGGCGTCCTGCCACCGCACTAAGCACCCCGCCGCCGTCCATAAATAAGCGTAAGAGGAGGACTGAGGCCGGTGCTACTAGTAGCAAGAAGAAGCGCACGAAGAAGGCCACGAACAAGGGGACTCCAGCGTCATCGGCGCTAGTAGGACGCCGCCGCCAGCGCGCTGCTCCAACTGCCCGGCAGCAGGCTGCCAAAACCGCTCCTCGACGATCACGAACTACTCAAACAAGGACGGAGCTATCACGCCCTCCGCCTGCTGAACCCTGGCGTCGTCCTCGGAGCCCCCAGCCGGCTGCTGAATCCTTACGCTTATCGCCCACTCCGACCCCTCTGCCGCCTGCTGCATCCTCGCCCCCTACTCTTGAATTACCACGGTCTGCCGCGCCGGCCAGGGCTGAGGAGGACTGGATCTCTATATCGGACGCTCTGGCTGAGGATGAGGAGGACCCGGTGTTTATATTCAGCAGCGTTTGGCAGGTTAGGTGCGGGAGGGAGCTTCTCGAATCTCGGACGGCTATCTATAGGGTCAATCAATCCCTTAACTCTCTAAGATTCCACGATATCGAGAGCTTTGAGCAGCGAGCGCTTGAGGATGCTGTGTCTAGGCTGTTCAATCGCCGCAGTATTCGAGCAGCTCTATCACAAGAAAAGCAGCTTACCAGAGACAACGCGGCGCAAGATATTCGAAACCAACAAGACACCTATAAAATGGAGGCGTTCTTAACGAACTGGTATAAGCATAAGCCGCAGCGGAGTCTTCGGGCCCATATCAGCATCACCGTAGACGAGACAGTAGTCGATCTTACTGGTGATGCACTGCCGGAGGCTTCTCAGTCCACTCAGCCAGGTCGGCACACTACTACTACTAGCCAGCGCGCCGAAATCTATGAGAGGATTTAAGTCGAAAGAGCCATTGGCGAACCGCGAGTTAATCTCGCATATATCTAGGCCTGTAGGAATAAGGATTGCAGTAATCATGGCGATATGTCAAGCGGATGCTGCTATATCCTAGGCTCCGATCACGCAGCTAATCACTTCCCAATCAACACCGGCGCGATGTATGCCTGGGGTAAGGAGATTATGGATGGTAAATCCTCAGTAGATAAACCCAGCAATAACATCGCAATGCGTTTTCAGCGGGACCGGCTACTAGCGGAGGGCAATAAGTTATTGAAAATAGCTCAGAAACAGCACGCAGCATCTATCACACTCCCGTTTCCACAAGTGGTCTCTCCTTGGCCTCCTCAGTATCAATATGGCCAGTTGGATCCTCAGCCGCAAGTGCCTTTACAACCTCCGATCCCACAAGACGCCGTTGCCTTACAATCCTCATCGCCCGCAGCTGAAGACGACTCGGAGGAGGTGATCCCGCAGTTTATTAACTTTATTAAGGGTCGGCGGGCCTGGGCGAGCTAGCCCGCGCAAGCTTTCCTCGAAGAACTAGCGCAGAGGCTGAATCAAGACGGCTGGGACCGTGCCGGCTTACAGGAAAACATTTCCGAAGATCAGTGGCGGCAGTACGGCTTCAAACCGGAGTATTTGGCGCGCGTTCGCAGAGAAATTTCGACCGTTCAAGGATTCAGTACATGAGGCACGCTGAGCGCCATATATATATATATATATATATATATATATTCCGCCTTGTTCTGATTTTTAATCGCTCTCTACACAATAAGGGGAGTTAGGTCTTAATTTTTACTGCAGTATTCGCGGAGTTCTGGCTTCAAACGGGATAGTTTCTGAAGGTTCTATAAGTTCATCCCGAACACCCTTATATATTTACCCTTGGACCGTACCCAGCGTTCCTAAAATGAGCCCTCGCATTCATCCAACCAGCTTGATGAATAGCTAGATATAGGAACGCGTCGAAGCCTTGCAGTTCTTGCAGTATCTGAGTGTTGCGCTTCATCCATGCCTTCATATCTGCAAACGTGGCCTCAATTGGGTTAAAGTCTGGTGAGTACGGCGGTAGGTAGTCAAAATCGATGCGCCACTTCCTAAATATATCCTCAGCTGCGCTGCCGCGGTGGACAGAGAGGTTATCCATTATAACAACGAATCTGCCGGGTCTCCGATGGAACACCGGCAGCAGCACAAGGTCTAGCCATGCCTCGAAGACGGCAGCGGTGACTCCGCCCTGCATAACCAGCGTTGCCTGTGGAATGTAGCGATCAATCGTAAGCGCCGGCAGTACTGTCCAGCGCTCCGACCTCTGCGCAGAGACAAGATCGACAGCAGCATCACCTTGCGGTGACCAGCCGTACCGCCTATCGCCAGTTCGTTCGTTGCTTCAAGACTCGTCGATAAACACCAGCTCGGTCTCATCGTAGTCAAGCCGCCGCGCTATCCGGGCCTGCCGCAGCAGGAGGTCTTGTTGTGCCGCCCCACGCTGCGTCCTCTTCCTACTCCAACGGCGCCGCTCCAGTAACCGCCAGATCGTGGCCAACGAGGCCTTAACGGCGAACTCCTGCTCTAACCATACGGCCATCTCATCGAGGTACGCGGTATTATGCTGCTGCAGCCATTGTATAAGCGCCTACTATGATAATTAGCCAGCGATCAGCCTCAGGATAGCCGCGGGACGCCTGCCTCCTCCTGCGCAACCGTTAGCAACCTTGGACGGCCGATAATCATCGACGGCGGTGGGTATGGAGTGTCGAACAACTCCATAGAAAGCTTCGTCTTGTAGATCGTCTGCCGGCAGACCCCTGTCCGCTGTTTGATGGCGGCGACCGGAGTATTGAGCTCCAGAAGCCTCAGGGTTACGCAAATAGTATGCGGCGGAAGCTTTTGAGGCATCGCGGCATCTATCAAGGTGCTGGTGATGCTTCAGAGCTTTAAGTGAACGGGCTATCTAGATGAAGGGTTTGATGTTGCCGCGGGGTGGCGTTGTCTACGGTGTTTTGAAAATGACAGTGAAATACTGTCGCTTGCAAAATGTGCGTCCACTTTGCAGCGACCATCAACCACCCCCTAAGAACGACCACATCACAGTTCACGCCGCAATTCGGCGTTAAATACATTATTAAAGCGTGCTAAGTGATAATAGGTTGCTGCGCCAAGTAGATAGTCACAAAATAACAAGAGTAATAGCACTCCGCAGCTTATGTTTAGTTAAAAGGCACGCGTTTGCGGTGCAGCGGGGTGTTTTACGGGAGGCTTCGATGCGCGAGCAGTTTTACGCGATAATAAAGCCTTATCACCGCATGATCATGTATTTTGTTTATCTAAACGCTTAGGGATATGAATCCAGCTTTGCGCAGTTCATCTATATATATACAATCAAAACATAAACGTTACGCGTCGTCTAAAGCTTGATGCAAGGGTTTTGTTGACAGAGGGGGTGGATGAAATTCGGCCGCGAACTGGACGTACATTTTGCAAGCGACTATAAGGTGTGGTTCGTGCTTTTCCAGCAGAACACGAAACTCACGCCTCTCATTGCTCAACTTCAACAACCTCTGCACACCATCAAAGCGATCATATCATCAAAGCAAGGTACGTAAACTACGACTCTAGGGTTACTAAAGCTAATGCTAACTTGTGGCGCGGATACAGCGACTTCCGACCGAGAATCACGTCGCTACTGGTCGTGATGTCGCGTCAAACGCGTTTTCACCCCACTTCCGAACGCGTCTTTCAGCTCTTTCGAGCCACGCCAAACCACCCCGCTATGGAATTAATTTCTGGACAAGTAAGAGCAAGGGAAGGAAGCTATGGGGTGCTTAATCCCAAAAAAAGGAGGCGAATTGGTCGGTGGTTGATGGAGATAGCGGGGGTGGAAGAGGACTGCGGTCCACATAAGGATCGAGGTACCCCTTAGGATGACCACCTATCTCCATCCTTCTCTCAACCATCAACATTACTACCCACTATGGACCGCTACGTTACGCGATCTAGCTCGTCAAAGTCTTCGAATGTTGCCTCCTCAGGTTCCTCTGCCGATCCTATCGCTGTAGACATCCCTATGACCAACGATACAGGCGGCCCTCCACCTAGCAACTCGTCCTCTGCAGGGGACGACGATGTGGCAATGGTAGATCCTAACTACACTTTGGAAGTGTCACGCCTACGAAAGGGGTTTAAACCTGGTCGTTTAAGACGTTCACGGTCTCGAAGAAGTCCTGTTTGGCATCGTGGCGCCGTTGTGGACGGCCCTGGTGACCAACAATATTGGTTGTGCAAGGCCTGTAAGTTGAGTATTCACTTCCAGTACATGGACTAATAATATAAGGCCATTCCGCCCGTTCAAAGACGAACCACTACTTTGAAGCCAACTGTACTTCGCATATAGTTGGCCATCTTAACAAGGTACACGGTATTGGTCAATATGGCCGCCCTATTGCACGATCCCCCGCTTCTGCTCCTCAGTTAGTTCCGGATCGGCAGCCTATAACCTCGTCACTCCCTTCGATCCTGCGGCTTGGAAGGCTTCCTTTCTTGAATGGGTTATCGTCGACGATATTACGTTCCGACAGAGCTCCAGCGAACGCTTCAAACGACTGTTCTGCTCACTCAACCCGCTGGTCGAACCTCTGTTTCCAAATTTGCACCAGACGACACGTGATTGGATCTTCGATCTCCGTAATACACTGAAGCCAGAGATCAAGGGCCTCCTGGCGACTGCCAAGAGTAAGATCCATATCAGCTTCGACGGATGGGCCTCACCAAATAATTTGAAGCTGCTTGCTGTCGTGGCTCACTTCACCGACAAGGACTGGAACGTGAGGACGCTACCGCTGGGCCTGCCAGAGATAGAGGGCTCCGAATCGGGGGCCAATATCGCTCCTCCATCAGCAAATTTCAAAGGCGCTCAGGTGTAGGAGGAGTGGCTCTGAGCGCTCGTGGGGCGCTTAAGGCGCTCAGGAGGCTCTCAGGAGGGGTAAGAGTCGCTAACTCGTCCCGAGCGCTCAGAGGGCGCTCCGAGCTTATCTTAGAATTTGCTGATGTCTTATTCTCAATTTGATTTAGGAGTACAAAATTACAAATATGACGGCTACTTCATGGCGGACAACTCGACTGTGAATGATACGTGCCTAGAGATCGTCGCCAATGCTCTTAGACTCGACAAAATAGAGCGGCGATTACGCTGCATAAGCCATATCATCAACCTCGTCGTCAAGGCCATCGTGTTTGGCGAAGGCGTATCGCAGTTTGAAATGGAGCTCGCAGGTTGTATCGGCAAGCTTCACAGTATCGTTGTCCACATATATCGCTCCCGCAACAGGATCCATGAGTTCGAGGCGAAGTTACAGCAAGCCTACCCGAACAAGAAGCGGTTCAAAAGGCTCGTCAGAGACGGCAGAGTGAAGTGGAATAGTACCGAAGCCATGATGGATCGAAGTGAGTTATCATTGCACGCTTTTATGTGCCATTTTCTTTTCCTTGAGTTTGCGGTTCAGTCGTTCCGATTTAGTCTATCTTTCCACAGCCCACGCTATATTTCTATAAGCCGTATGTGGACATCAACACCTTCCTTGTCGTAAGCCCTGCGTAAAAGGATTTTAATTTCCTATCGTGTCGTTGTGGAGTAGTAAGGTCTATTGTCGCCGCTGTTTCCTTTACATGCACACATGGAAAAGCTTCGGAGCGCTTCGGAGCGGAAATTTTTTGTAGCAGGGTCCGCTCGCTCTCGTTGTATCCACTCTTGCTGTATTATCGTACCGATTTAGGTTGTTACTCCACCACTATTAATTCTTTTGGCTATTCCTTGCTAGCACTGCAAGATATAGTCCTTCCGAAGCGCCGCTGCTAATGGATTTCTTTATCTTCGCTGGCGTTGAGAAATGGTGGCACCAATCGGTACGTAATGCTAACTCTAGACCAGGTCTTAAGTGCACAGACGCCATCGACCTATATTGCCTGCATGAAGGACTGAAAGAGGACAGTCTTACTAAGGACGATTGGGATAACCTACGACGTCTTTGAAATCTGCTCAAACACTTTAAATCCCTTACCAAACGAATGGAAGGTATCGCCCGAGAGGGGTCCCATGGGATCATATGGGAGACCGTCGCTGCTATGGACTATATGCTTACCCACCTCGAAACAAGCGCCAAAGAGGTTGCCCACGAGCACGATTCGTACTATCGCGTCGGTATTGACCTTGATCACACCAAAGCAAAGGAATACTACCGCCAATCGGACCGAACGCCCGTTTATCGTGCAGCAATTGTGCTCCATCCTGGTTTAAAGTGGGCCTACTTCGAAAGGAATTGGGCAGATTACGCATCCTGGATTAAGAACGCGAGGAAGGCGGTAAAGGCGTTTTGGCAGAGAGAGAAGGGTTATTATGAGCCAAAAATAGCACCAAAGGTGAATTTAGTACCTACCGAGCGAAGATCAAGCCGTTGGCGGCCCGGCGACTGCTTTTCGCCACCTCCAGTGTCTGTTCCACCGAAAGACGATGACGAATTCGACTTTGACGCCTTTCTACACCCTTCCGACAAAGGCACACGGAAGGTTGAGGACGAATATGAGCAATATTGCCACTTTCCTGCGGATCCAGCGATCAAGAACCCCCATCCATTGGTGGCGAGAACATGCCCATATCTCTCCGGTGCTTGGTCAAGTCGCTTTGAACCTCCTTTCAATCCCTGGAATGAGTCCCGAATGTGAACGGATCTTCAGCGACACCGGAGGGATGGTGACTGATGAGAGGTAACCTTTCGGCAGAGACGATGGAGGTGGTTGAGCTTCTAAAGAAGTGGATCAAGGAGGGGGCTGTTCGCATCACTCCGGAGCCGTTTCCGGCTCTCCTCGACACTCTCTATCGCGAATTACCCAATGAGGATAGGCCTACTGCTTCATAATGTACAATATGTATCATATATCTGCGGGATCTGTACCGCCAACAAGCTCAACGCCATGAATTCACACTCCAGCCACCTCTAAGCACTCCTCCACCATAAACGTTATCAATCCGATCATCTGATCGTTTATTCAAGCAATCAATCAACCAATCAGCCTCATGTTAACGATCCGATTGGTAGCTTGGGCCTAATAAACGATCGGATCGATTACTAGCCACTCTGGCCTTAGCCCAGCTCACACTCGCCAAATCTTTGCGCCGGACTCTGGGGGCTTTAGCTGACATGTCTAGAACTTTTCCCTCGCATATGGTTCGCAGATCAGCCTTCGACAACTTCCCTGTTGCACAGTCCCACATGACGACGTCCATGTGCGTGCTTTTGATGTTCATCCGATCTCTTGGCCAAGCCCTTAGGTCTTTCCGCTGTAGGGTTCTCTTCACCATGTCCCTCGAACAAAACCAGAACACACGCAATACGCTGCGAGTGTCACCAAGATCTTTGATTTCGGCGACCTCGGCGATCTCGACTGGATCTCGTTCATCGTCTTGCCGAACATGGATGATGTCACCAATCTTGTAGGTTATACCATTCCATTTTATAGACACCAGATCCTCTAGTGAGCCCCATGGCTTTGGCGAATGCCGTGGTGTCGAGTACGACGCTCGTAGTTCGACAGTATAGAACGGGGAAGTGTTGTCCTTTACAGTAAAGTATTCCGTCGCACGCTCGATTTCACCAACGCCAATCTCGCTACCGCTTTCGTTGTCGTCTTCAGGCGTATGTCTAGTCACTGTTGCTCGTGCAGGTTGCTTAGCCTTGAGGTGATTGGCAGGGTACAATGGATCGTACCTGAACGGAGGTCATGTCGTGCATCTGCGACAGCACTACCTGTTCTCGAATCGTCACCCGTACTTGGTGGTGAAGTTGCTGGTGGTAACTCTGCACTAAACTCCTCGGCAGTGCCGCGCTGCGTCGGATCAGTGTCTGCTGCGGGTGAGTGTGAGGGCTTGGGACCATTACGTGCAGCGTCAGCTGCGTCAGTAACATGTTCGTGATCCATTTCTCCGATATCTGCTTGTCGAAAGTCTTCACCACTAAGGCCGATGTATGTTGCACTATACTCATTCGAGATCGGCAGGGTAGTAGGTTCGTCGACGATGACTGACTCCGGAGAGCCG
The DNA here is from genome assembly GCA_030247845.1 of Coniosporium tulheliwenetii. NCBI lineage: Eukaryota > Fungi > Ascomycota > Dothideomycetes > Coniosporium > Coniosporium tulheliwenetii. The sequence goes on along the minus strand of JAPDRP010000029.1, from coordinate 496,681 downwards.
TGATATCCGCTGCCAAACCCTGCCATCTCAGTAAATGATGGATTGGTATGGTGATCGTCTTCAACACTGGAACACGCAAGATCCAGATTCTGCTCGTCCTCACCAGAGGTTTGCCTAGTTGGATCACTTTGGTTGAAGCTTGTGTTGGAAACTGACGCGGAGCGATCATCGGCCATAGCTACTTCTTCGGTTGACCTGGTGGTGTCTGCGTATACGGCGTGGCCATGCTCCTCTGTAGTGGCGTCTTTGCGAGCCACTGGCTCATTCCCATCAGCATTTGCAACACTAGCTCTAGGTGCACTGTTAAGTCCCTCTATCTGGTCTGTCTCATGCCGCTCATCCCAACCTATTCTATCCTCAGGACAGATGGCGACGTCAGACTGGCTCTGAAACATGGAAGCGGTTCGATTCTCGCCGATGGCATTTCTTCTTTCGTCATCAGCTAACAAGATGATGCTGTCATTTCCCGTCAAAGGCGTCACATGGCTTGTGATCTTCTGGAAGCCGAACCTTTGTCGCTTTCTCTGTGGATCCGGGCTGCTTGTACCGTCAGTGCTGCGCTTGTTGTTTCCATTGTCCTGGTGTCCGGGCAAGAAGTCGACCATGTTCTCCAGTTCGCTTTCCATACTCGCAAGACACGAAGGCGATATCATTGACATCTGCGGAGAGTACCGTTAACAGGAGGTTTTAGTGTTCAGTTGCAGAATAGTATACATAGCATCTACTGCCTGCAAAAGGCAGGCCGATGAGTCCATTCTATATACCGTTGACTGCTGACAAGCAACGTGGCCTCTCGCGTCCACATTTCGGGCCACTTCTACGGCTTTCTGTTGCACAGACCTAGAAACACGCTAGCGCCTTTAAAAAACGGCCGGCAGTCGTTATGGGTAAGAATGATTGGCATCATTTCGCCTCTATTATCTCCCGTTTCCTATGAACATCCCCGTACGTTCTGCTCTTGGCGAGTGTCGCAACGATCTGACCCTTGCGGTAGGTATAATCAACTCTCGCTAGGGCGATAAGGTAAGCCACGGTATGATTCCCACTCCCGTAAGGGTTCCTACTTTTTCGAGACAAGTTCATACTACTTTGAGTCACGCCCAAATGGATCACAGCGCTCGGGTGGCCAGCGCAAGAGCTGATTTAGAATCGCAAGAGCGTATTGATTATGCTGCAACCGCTAAAAAGTGAGGAGTGGAGCGCACTACGCTGGCAAAACGCTATAACGTAAGCGGCGGTGTGATGCAACAGACCATGTAATGCAACAATATAACTGAGCAATTGTAATCCACTTTAACCCGTTGTCTAATGGACCACAATGCTCGTATCGATAGCGCAATAGCTGATTTAGAGTCACAGCAGTCTCCATAATATGCTAAGACTGCTAGATAGGGAAGGTCGACAGGAGTACGCTATGGCGGCGATACAAAGGCGAAACTGGCACGATTCAGGAGGCCAACTCCTATACCCACCAGAAGCTCACAAGCGTACAGGAAGGGGTCCTTATTGGGCATGTAAATGAGCTCACAGATCGGGGCCTTCCGCCAACGCCTCAAATGCCCCAAAAACATCACAGAGGTTGCAAAAACAAAGCTCGGTGTTCACTGGGTTACCCGCTTCCGCCAGCGGCATCACCAGCGTCTCGCCAGCGTCTATCTGCGAACCATAGATCACAAACGTAATGTCGCGGTTGATTCGCAGCACTTTCGCCAGTTCTTTGATATGGTAAGGATCCTTTTAGCTATACTATACCGGCATGTAGTCCACTTCTAGGTAGAAAAGCTTACCCTTATGACTAAGTGCGCGAGAAGCTAGAGAAACACAACGTCACGCCCTCCAACATATACGCTTTTGATCCGAAAGGCTTCCTCATCGGTTTATGAAGGTCTACAAAGCGAATCGTCGCCCGCGAAGCGCTAGGGAGCCGACGGTTACTTGGCGCGAGTCAGGATGGAAAGCAGTGTAGTTGATAGTCAATCTTCTGGATCCCAATCTAGATTGGTCTGGGATCTACGCCGAGCGTGACGGATTCTACTGAGGCGAGAAATCCTTTCGCTTACTAGAAAGCATCACGATCGGCGTAGATCCTAGACCAATCTAGATTGGGATCCAGAAGATTGATTATCAACCACACTGCGTATAACGTTTAATTAGCTTACGGATTACTTATGGCAGTAGGTTTAGTAAGAACCCAACCCGTACGCCGTGATCCGTAAAGGCCTTTATGAAGTATGGATTACGGATAGAAATGCTGCTCAGCAGTTTATCGATGACCTGTAAGCTGGAGATGGTGAGTTGGTGATGGCCAGTCACATGGACTAAAGAACTTCAGCTGACTGGTCATCTAAAGCCGGTCGGTCATCTTCGAGTGACTGAGCATGTCCGATTGACTGGCCATCTGCAGTTGACTGGTCGTCTCCAGTTGACTGGTCGTACTGGTTTCCATGTGACTGGCCAAACCGAGTAACAAACGAGACCGGAGCGGGAGCAAGCTGCCCGACATAAATTCTGACGACCTATTGGTAGAGTGCACTGTATTCATCTGTTCGTAAGCTGCTGCTATCTATCGTCGATGCGGGCTACAGTAAGCGGCGCGCGCGGACCACATGGGGTTTCGATAATCGAGCTGCAACACCACACCGAGTAATCAACTTTTAAACGCCATTAGATACTCAACACTATGGGGCGTAAAAGAGCTAGGAACACGCAGGAAAGTTTCGCATTATCACAGGCTGATAATCCATCGCGAAAGAAGCAAGAGCGCACGCCCCCAGACCCATGGCCGCTACCTCTATTCGAACCCCTCCTCATCGACCCGTGCGATCACTGGCCCGAATGCTCTAACCTCCCAAAGCACGTTAATCCCGGTGACCCTTTTGCGATATTTGAGCTGTTCTTCACAGAGGAGGTGCTCCGGACGCTTGCCGACCACACAAACGAGTATGCGAAGCTACAAAGGACACACGATCGTAATACTCAACGGCCGAACGCGCGCCCTTGGGCGCCGACCTCCAGTAAGGAGCTTTTAGCGTATGTCGGTGTCCATATCTGGCTGGGGCTACACGATGTGGCTGAGGTTGAATCCTACTGGAATAGAGACGAGGACTCAGCTCCTATCCATGCGCCGGTACGGCGCGTTATTTCAGATAATCGATTTGAGCAGATTGACCGCTATTTTCATATTACAAAGCCAAAGCCTTGGGATAGTAGTACAAAGGAGGCTGCGTACGATAAGGTGTCGTGCCTTAACGAGCGTATCCGCCGCGTATCGCAAGACCTTTTGGACGCCTACGGAGCACCTAGCTGTAGACGAGGCAATGGCGCGATTTAGTGGCCGTTCAAGGAGAAAGTCAATATACCATCAAAGTCAATACCTGAAGGCTTCAGGATCTAGGTGCCTTGGCAATACCGGCTACCTGCTTAATTGGAGATTTCATTATAAAGGCCCATGCATGGGACCCGTTGGATTGGCTTCCAAATGGCGGCAGCAAGGGTTTAGTCCAACAGAGGCTATTGTCCTTGATTTACTGGACGAGATACCCCCGAATAAGCACATCGTGTGGCTGGATAATCCCTTTACCTCCTGCTGGCTTCCTTCAAATCTCCGCGACCAAGGTATCGGTGGTGCCGGCACCGTTAAGACGTCCAAATCCAAGGCTCAATTAATGGAGGAGCAGGACGAGGAGGAGCCTGGTCCTCTAGCCGATAAAGATCTTGAATACGATAAGCAGGCATCGCAGCCTACTTACACTAAAGCTATGGAGGACGCGCGCGGCCTTGATAGCGCTCTGGCGGAGCTAAAGACGCTCGGCGATCAAATACCCTGGAGCCAGCTCTACCGTAAGGTGTTGAGTAACGGCAAGGTGATGGAGTTTGCTTGGAAGGACAACACCGTCGTTCTCTTCTTCAGCACAGTAGCCAGGCCCGGAGCCACCGTCAAACGGCGTCGACAGAGGCCAGCAAAGACTCGAACTGGCGCTGCGATGTCCCGTAAGGTCTTTGGCGATGAGGTTGTCAAAGAACTATCAATTCCGGAGTTCATTGATCTCTATAATCACTCTATAAACGGTGTCGATAGAGCTGACCAGCGACAGAGCTACTACTTTACGCAGAGACGATACCTTAAAAGCTGGAAGGCTCTCTGGCACTGGCTCCTTGATGTTACCGTTGTTAATTGCTACAAGCTCTCATAGCATAAATTCCATTACGACGACCCCAACCTTCCCTCTAAGCGCTATACTAAGCAGCTATCCTTCCGCCGCGATCTTGCTTTAACGCTGCTTGAACGCGCTGAGCGCCTCTACCGTCCTCTACAACTCCGGCCACAAGCTGTAAAGGATACTGGCGATGCTGGTCTAAGAAAGCTGGTCCGTACTGAGCTACCGGTAAAGGAGCACGTGCTTGAACACCTCTCTAGAAAGAACGCTGGCACTTGTGTGGCTTACACAGCTTATGGGAGGACTAAACGGTCTGATTATAGGGCAGGCAATCGAGGTGGTAGAAAGCAGATTCCGTTGCGCGAAAGTGATGGCAACTCGCAGCTGCCGGAGCACGGGAAGGTGGTTCCAATGAGGGCATCACGATCGAATTATGGCTGCTTGCAATGCAATATCAATTTGTGTCGATCGGGGCCTTGTTGGCGTGAGCATTTAAAGTTTTGTAAATAGGACGATTTGATGTTGATGTTCTGAATCAAAACACCATGCCAAGGATCACCAGGATCCTTATTTATTTGATTGGATCGGAGGTTTCGGCTAAACTAGTTCGAAGGGTGCCGCTTACTGTGCCATGCAATCGCATCGACGAAAGAGATAAGCAGACTTCGAGACACTAGGAATTGGACAGCTTGGCGGACTTTTCGGATCGCGTCAAAATGCCGCGTGACACAGCTGCTTATCAACGGTTTCTCAATCACGGTTGGCGAAGCAACTGCTTCCGCGTCGTCACGCCGGCCCAAAGGGAGGAGGAAGAAGAGACTCGGGAGAGACAGCGGCAGGCGCAGGGGGCGAAACTCTCGATAACGTGTCTCACCACCAGCCGGGACACGCCACCAGCCGGAACACCATCACCACCAGAGATCGATATCTTGATCACGATCGATCAACCATAACGCCTTGGTGTTTTAGCCTAATAAGTTAGCAGCTAGTAATATGATGCTTGCGCTTTGATTGCTGCATATAATAATTATGGAAAAGTAAGATGATTGTGCTGCTACACCATGCGCAAGCCCCAGTCCATCCCCGCGGTGCTACCCATTTTCGGGAGCTTGCTTTTGCAGCCTGACAATCATATCTAAATACATGACAATAAGCAGCGTGATCTTGACCTATCTCTATTGGATTCAGAATAGCCGATTGGTGGTTAGCAACCTCAATCTCAGGCTGCCAGCTGCCGTTTAGATATGCCTTCTCTTTTGCCTTGCGATCAGCCTTCTTCTGCTTATCCTCAGCCTCTGCAACTAGTCGGTTGATATCCAGCTCTGTGAGGATCCTCCCCTTGCTTAGCAGGCGCCTATCCTTTGTCTTCAGCTGGCGATAGGCCTGGTACTCGGTGTTTAGCCTCCGCTAAATGGTGGCATCTATGAATGCTTGAGCACCAGCCTTGAATAAGCGGTCTACCTTACGGTGGGTAGGTGATTCAAGTAAGGGATCGTGAGTACGGATAGAGGACCATAAGCGCTCGAAGTCTTGGTAGGTGGTGGGCGTCCTTCGAGGTGTTCCTGGTGCTAGAGGTGGTGTTTGGGGTCGTGATGGCAGCTTTTTAAGTACTCCGCGCGCGTTGATTGGATAGAGGCCGGTAGATCGGAACGCGCGTTTGAATGTTCTTAAGTTTCATTGCTCGCAGATTCTCTTCTCAAAGCTGAGCACTCAAACACTTTGTTTGATCGAGAGTTTGTTTGCAACATATCCCTTCATACCCCAATGATAACTATGCTCTTGAGCTGCTGCCTGGCGCCGCCAGCTGTATTGGCTTAGCAAACCTACAGAGGGGTTCGCGTGACTGTAAAAATAAAAGAATCAGCCTCGAAAACAGGTACACAAATCGACCTTCTGCCGTAAATCAGCTGACCAACGTTCAGCTGCAGACGCCACTTGGAAGCGGAACAGGCACCCAGATTGGATAACCATGGTCATAAGCAACCACTGATAGTTATGAAACTCTTCGAGTTTAACTTTAGCCCGTCAGCTGGGCCTTGACTATGGTCCTCATCTAAGTACATACCAGAGCAACCTTACCGCCACTATCAATAGCAGCCATAATCCGCCGTTTACCAGAACTCCGCTTTGCAAATGATTAGCGGTATCACTAGGGGTCGAACCCGGTGCAAGAGCAGAATGCATTGCGCTACTGTTGATGGCTCTGAATACGGGACACTGGTCGTTTGTATCAAGTCTCCCCAAAGCCATCGATGGTCCAGGTGAAAGCCACATCTGTAAGTCAAGTGGACTTCCTCGGGTTTCGTATCAGCCTCTCTGACGTCACCATGGATCCAGACCGCGTTGCAACCATCAAGAACTGGCCGACTCCCCGTAGCATCACGTAGCATCACGTAGCATCAAAGGATATCCAGGTCTTTCTTGGCTTCACGAGCTTCTGCCGCCGGTTTATCGAAGGGTATGGCGGTATTGCTGCACCGATGATAGCGTTGCTACTGTCGAAATATCGTGCAGTCTCCTTTCTCCAGCGTTATTCGTGCAGGCGACAACTGCAGCCTGTACTGCAGCCTGCTGGTGCCTGCGCTTCTACCTGCGGCAGCCTAGCATAGTATCTAGAATATAGACAGTCTCTACCTTGTTGTGAACTAGGATGAGGTGGAAATCCGTAATTGTTTTGCCTCTACACTGACAGCGGCTTGATGCTTCCACACAGCCTGCCATTTAACAGAAGTGATCTCAGCATGCTTGGGCGTTATTAATACTATATTTTTCAAGAGTTGCCATTCTCTTCCGACTAAGCAAATCATCTCGCTCAAAGGCCGATAAGATCAGTTGCAGATGTTGTCGCTGCGCCGTACAATTATATGCTCCATCAAGTAAGTATTACATGTTAGTATAGGTAATATATCCCGATGTCATGCTGTCAGGAAAGTCGTTGATCAGATATCCCTGTCCCGAACACAGTCATCACCTTCCTCTAGCTTCATTCTGCCAACCAACTCGATCCAATGCTTCCAGCGGGTACTTCATACACCGGACCATAGATCTTTGCTAAGACCGCGCCCTGCATCATTAGAATTGCCACAACACAATGCTGGCCGCGTTCTACTCAGCGCAGCTGGAAAAGCCGATCGAGACGCCAAAATCCAGATCCAAACTCGAGCGCCTGAAAAGTTAACAAGCGCGTGGATCCTCTTGAGTGGCAAGGACAAGGATTAGGATGGCTCACCCCATGGCCAATCGGAACCAGATTAACCGACAAGTAAACGATAACCCTAACTGGCGCTAGCGCGAAGATGGTTAAGGCTTACCTACACTTCAGACCCTCAACATCAGCTAGTTCCTGCTGAACATATCAATCCTGTATTCCTATACCAGGAAACTCAACAGCTTGCAAAACTGAGAACGTACGGAGGCTGGAAAGCCATGAGCAGCCAGTGTCCCTACTCAGACTTGGGTTTGTGATAGCAATACCAAGTAGCCGTATTAATGTGAATCGGCGATGAGCATCAGCAGAGATGCAGTAGATGCAACTGGACATGCTACCATAGTCCCGGTGGGTGAGTACAAGCGACTTCTGGGATCAGAAGCAACTGCTTCTCTTGTTTCTTTTTTTTTCTTTTCAAACTTGTTAGTGTTCGCTCCTACGGACTGATACCCTTGTTCTCTGCTCTTTCATTTGCCTCACTGTAGCGCGTTGGCTTCGATATCTTGGCTTTTGTGCCGGATATAGCAGGTCTAGGCGTCACATCTTCTTTTTCTATGACAAACTCACCTCGCCAACCTTAGCTGAATCTATGGCTATGGCCATGGCCAGGTATTGGCGTGCTTGACTCATGTTATCGTTCAAAATCCTTGACAAAGTATGACAAATCGCTTCGAGTCTGCGGAGCTTTGCGAATCTTAAAATTGGAGACCTTGTAGACTGATTCTAGGCCTTGGTTTCTGTAGTCAACATACCCTCTTCTCCATAGACTCTCGTCATCTGTTTACTCCTCTTTTCATGCACGGACCCCTCACAGCGGTGTTAAACGTATCACTCCTCATGGATCGCATCCGTGTTCACCGTCTTTCTCATCGCTATCTCAGAAGCTCATCAATGCGTCATGGCCTCACGGCAGAGCGATGGAACAACGCTCAGGTCTATCGCGGGCGATCTCAAGCGCTCACTTGGCCTGAAAGGGCTAGTCAAGGGGTCCAAAAGGACATATCGGCGGAGATGGGCTACCTCAGCACCGACCTCGACGAAATTATGAAAAGGTATCCTCTAACTAGGCAAGAGCTGTTGCAATCGGCTCAATTTCACGACGACGTGAACAACCTGTTCGACCACAGAGGTCCGCGTATATGGAGCACGGACGCACATGAGCGATCCTACTTGTCTACAGCGGGAGATCCTGCGGCGAAAGGGCTGTATCCCGTGGATCTATTCTACGATAATGAATCTCATCGTGAAAGGTATCATGGTCCTAGAGCTTTCAGATCCTCGACAGTGCTTACTGTTGCTAGGCTGAGATCGAAATTCAAGGACTTGGTGATAGCGATGTGCATCAAACGTCACGGCAACAACAACGCCAAGGTGAAGGCAGCATTGCCGCATCTTAAGCCAGCGAAGAAGTTGACATGCTTCTCCCATGTCTCCGGAATGCAAAAACACAGGGTAGATCCGCAATTGCCGTCACTTGGAACTTGGACGGGTTACCTACGTGTTGATTGCACTACATGCACCGCGGACGGGGACCGGGCGTTCGGGAACATGCGCTCGTATAACGAGCTCCGGAAGGGGTTCGAAGATCTGAAGGAGGATCTACCATACCCCGAGGCCTTATCAGGCACCCAGTCAGAGCGTGACCGCCTTGTGTATTGCGCAGGTTGTTATGATCCTGATGGATTGAATGAAGAGCTTATCATCAAATACTTCCCCTTCACGGGTGAAACTGCCGTATGTGGCTAATGTACCACTGCCTTGGCTTAGAACGCTGTACTGACGGAAGAGGTTCAGATCTGGATATACCCGTTTGAGTGGCAGGGAGACAAACTTTTCTGCATACTTAGCAAGAGAAGCAAGAATGGTTATTATAGGTTCTGGCAAGCCAATGGCGGATATTCCGAGGCAGTGCGACTCATCGAGCCCGAACAGGACACATCACGCGAGGTACAAGACACGCAATGCGTACCCTTGGACAACACAAAGCACAAAGCGGCTACTGTGCAGTTTGATAGGCAACGAAGTCCGTACGAAACTCGCTCGCGTGAGAAGAAATCCATGCAGATGGGATCCCCGACTCTCGGTGAAGATTTGCTTGAAGAAGATGGCTATCAATGCAATGAGTCCTTATCGGTCCTCTCAAGGACAGGTAAGGGCAAGCAACCGATGTCGGAAACGCATGCTGCACCTAGTTGCAGAGTTCCTGTTGATGCGCCGTTGCGGACTTGCGAAGAACCGATTCCATTCCGTCCAGATGCTGCAGTTGACATACCGGCTGGTGGTTCCGAGACCTTGAAAGAGAATGGAGGGACATCGGTTCCGGTATCCGTTGGCATTAATCACCAACGTAGTGAAAGAGGCGGAGATCGCATAAACCCTGTACGGTCCTGCCCTTCTGCCGATCGAATTGGGCCTGCCACAGTAGCTAAGGATATCGCGCCGACAAGAGCACAGCCACAATATGAAGCACAGCAGTCTCAACCTTTGCCGCCATCTGTTGCACTTCATAAAGTTGTCGGTTCGATCCAAGCTGGTGAGAAGCGTAAATATCAGACCAACGAGTTCGTAACAGGGCTTGACCAGCCCAGGCCGAAAGCACCTCGTCTGGTTATGAACCTTACCGAACAGCATGTTCAAGACGAGTCTATCAAGTTGTCTTCCTCGTCCAGCGTCAGGGACCTCTACGAGGTCACGCCCACATCGCATCGATTAGAACAGGCAACGATGATATTGCCTGGCCCACCGGCACAATCGATTCAGCATCCCAACGAGAACTTTTCCACGTCATCACGCACGCTTTCTGGTCGCGAAAGCCCTCCTAAGATTATATCGCCTCCGGCGCCACGACCAAGTTCCGAGGCAACCAACACAAATCGTGCATTGGTAAGATCCGTTCTGCGCGAAGTTGGACTTTCGGAGCTGCAGATCAGGAACACAACCATCGTGCTTCAACTTGTAGGCGATCCCTATACCTCTGATATGTCTCTTGAAGGATGCCATTCAGTGGAAGACTTCTTTAGCAAAATCTCGAAGGTGCTGGGGGACTTGGTTGATGATGGCATCAAATTCGTGCTGATTGATTCTGATATTGGGATCGAAGTGATACACATACGGATTGGGCAAGCTGGTGCACCTTCATTCAGAAGACTCATACGAACTATCGCCTCTGCACGATGCTGGAACAAAGAGCAAAAGCCTGAGTGCGAGATTAAGGCTTTGATTGAGACTTTTTGAAGCGAAGATCGAAAAACTTTGCCTAGCTTCAAGTTTGAGCTCAGTGTCTACTCTACCACCAGCAGCGCTTAAACTACACTCGTCACTCATTGTTGTCTCATTGTGGTAATTTCTGTTCTGACGGCATTGACTCTCTTACAGCTTTCGCTCGAGTGAGGGTATGTAATCTCTTGTTGGTTGTTTTTGGTTCCTTTTGAATGGTTTCGCTGCTCTGCCAAGCTGTTGACTTTGGTTTGATTCGATGGTGTAGCTTGTATTAGGATATTCTTTTGGCTTCTGCAACAAATTCAAATGACAGAGCTCTGTATGAGCAAAAGTGTAGTTACACACATATAACCGAAATGATCTAGTGTAATACTTCCCATATACTAGACGGATCTCTGCGAGCACTCGCCAACCCAGACCAGCAAGACGGGCAGCAGATTGTCAGTTCCTGCCTCGAGGAGATCAATAGTCTACGGGGAAAGTATGGAATCCGCACGCTCCTGCGATGGATACCCGGTCATTCCGGCGTCAAGGGGAATGAAGCGGCACACAGGCTAGCTCAAGAAGCGACGCGATATCCTGCCGGAGGGGCGGGAGACGGAGACGTGACACGGTTAAGGTCCATGACCTTACGCAAGGCGAAACAGAGTGCGAACCAAGAGGGTACTGCACGATCGCTTCTGTGCCGACACACCCAACACATCGACAAGGCCGCGCCAGGCCCGCATGTATACGAGCTGTATAGTCGACTCAATGCAACGGATGCCGCAATCCTGGCCCAGCTGCGGACAGGGAAGAGTCGGCTCAACTCATGCCTGGGTCGATTCGGTGCTGCGCCGTCTGTTGAGTGCGACGAGTGCGGGGAGCCAGAGACGGTGGAACACTTTCTGATCCGATGCAGGAAGTGGACGGCTCAAAGGAGGCTACTGGCCCGTCAAGCTGGAGAGCTGGCGGCGAACGTGGCACCTCTACTTGGTGGATGGGACGACTACAGAGATCGGAGAGGAAGGCTGTTGTGTGGGCCGAAGGAAAGTGGAAGGCCGACCACCAGCTGGTTGCGGCGACGATCACGTTTGTGAAGGCTACTGGGCGGTTGTGCCAATCCACGCACGTGTAGAGAGACGCAAGAAGCAGGAAGGGGGTAAGAGGTGGCATGATACGATTAATCAGACTGAACATGACGATTCTCCTTTGTCCGTACCGCTCTTCTCGACTTTTGAGTTGGTCTGTTGTCGCTCATAGGAGGGTGACTTGGCCTCTTCTGCGTAGCTACTAGATGGGCTAAGATGAAACCGGGTTGGCAGAATGACTCTAAGGACGTACTATCAGCGTGTTTCCCTCATAGGCCTTCCGGCCTCAGGAGGTGTAGGAATCAATCAATCAATCAATCAATCTCTCCTTGAGTCCTTGTAGAACGTCTTCATATTGTAGCTTGCAAACTGAGCTCTTACGTCTCTAGCTTCTGCCACAAGAGTATATTAGTGGACAGTTTCTAAATCATGTTTTATATCATTATCTAGAAAGTCAAATGCGTCTAAAAATCATTGGCGTTGTTGCGCCGGTTTGACTGCGCTTCGTTAGTGTTTGAAAAAGTGGGAATCACGCGGCAGTGGGATTCACACCGTCGCATGACGTTACTGCAGCTCCAATGCGGCCCTAGGCAGGGTGATAGAGCTTGTTCACACTGTTCTTCACGATTTCTGGCAAGGACGGGCCATGACATCATTGAAGCCGCATTGGAGCTGCAGTAGAGCTGCAGTAGAGGTCTTGTCAAGCGAGGCTGAATCCCGCCGTTCTAGCAGATGAATGCGTGGTCAATGAGCTGGTTTATAAGGAACTCGGCTTGGGCGACGCGATCTCCCAGGAATAAAGGGTGATTTACTTATGGTGGCGGTGGGGATCGGCTATTGCCGGACGCGCCACCTACTTTTGTTCCGACAGCGCCCTATCGACTCACGAGACCCGTCAAAGCACGTCCTCATTCATCGCATGCTCGATGCGAGGTCTTTCTGAAGTCGTCCGACTCCAGCTCGACGAGGCATTATCTAGAGTTGCTATAGTTCCTTCTTTACCTCAAGGCCCACTGTTTCTCAGATAGACCTCCTTGTACTGGTTTAGCGCAGACCTTGCGGCGCGCGCGTTTCAGGGCGACATATCATGCCTCCGTCAGCAAAAACCGAAACGGTGCTTAAACTCGCCACAGTCTGTAGGCGCCAGGCACATAGGTTTTGGCAAGGCCCCGGAAAGGAAAGAAGAGGGTAGGACAACTTCGGGCAGCGTTAGCCCCGACTTCGAATTCGAGATAGATGTCTACTCTCCAGCAAGCAAGAAACGGAAGCAGGAGAACGCCACTGAGATAAAAACTAGCAAGGGGAACTTCGACGACAAACTCAGCATTGGATACTCGATCTACCCCGCTGATCGTTGGGAACAGACGTCCAAGTTCCGAGAATTCATCATCAAGGGGGAGACATTCCAACTGGGCGATATCGTCTATATCCACAACGACATCCCCTCCGCCCCGCCCTGGGTCGCCAAGGTGCTCGAGGTTCGCGCCGCCGACGAGCTACATGTCTACCTGCGCGTCTTCTGGCTCTATTGGCCCGAGGAGCTGCCTGATGGCGGTAGGCGGCCCTACCACGGCTGCAACGAGCTCATCGCCAGCAACGACATGCAGGTCATTAACGCGACGACGGTGGATGGCAAGGCGGACGTGAGGCAGTGGATCGAGGACGATGAGGCCGAGGAGGTCCTGGACGCGGAGCAGCTGTTTTGGCGCCAGACCTGGGATGCACGCAGTAGGATGTTGTCTGCCCCGCGGGAGCACTGCGTTTGCCGCAAGCCCTTCAACCCGGACAAGTTGTTGATCGCTTGCAGCAACCAGAGCTGTCGGATATGGATGCATGCGGAGTGCATCGCTGCTGATGCGGTCAGAGGCGCCCACAAGGCGAACGGGCTTCCGCCACCGATGATTGCCGCGGACACGTCCGCCGATACCGCCACCATCACTAACGGCACAGAAAGCGCGCCCGCACAGCCCGCTCCGAAGAAGAGGGGCCGGCTCAAGCAAAGTGGGGACGTGAAAAGGTCGCCCGGCCCGGTTCCACCGGCCTTCACAGCCGAGATCGTGACGTGGGTGCCGGACTCGACCCAGGAAGATGGCACGAGGGGGATCCAAAACGGCTTACCCCATACCGCGGGCTCGGAGAAGAAATGTAAGATCGTGATAGCCGATATAAGAGAGGGAGGAGCAGGGGAAGGGGAAAGAGGGGCCTCTTTTAGAAAACCGGTCAGGTGTCTTGCTTGTGGGCAGGAGGTCGCTTGAGAGTCGGCAATGGGGAGCTTGTTGTCGATGCATCCTTGGTCGATAGCGGAGATCAGAACTTATAGCTCGCCTATATAGCGGTAACGCTTGCTTCGGCCTTACTTCGTCCGATTTAATGGAGGCTAGAGCATCGTGGTGCCTTACAGGATTCCGAGCTTAAGCGGGGTCGTGTCGTGGGAGCGCAGAGAGCGTCCGCCTTGTTGTATGTCCGTAATGGGACGCCTCTAGTCGCTGTTAGGGGCGAATATGCTGAACACAACATACAGAGTTTGCGCACACAAAGATAGTGATCATTAGCGTACCTTACCAAAAATAGCCGACGTGTGCAATCGTGGGCATCAACACCAGCACCCTACTTCCTCATCGAGTTGACCCTGCTGCTGCCACCAGGAACTTCCATCGACAGTCTTGGCAATATGGTCTACTAACATACCTCGCGGACACGCCACGGCAGGCCTTGCACGTAAAGAAGCTGTACAATCTCACAACTTGGATCGCTGTCCCTAACCGCCAATCTCGATCTCAGTTGTCTTACAGTCTTGAAGCCAGCATGTTTTCCGGAGAATGAGGACACTATTACCGATGAGGATGAAGTCCTATAATAGGAGGAAGCAAAGCCAGGAGGAGCAAGCGCTGAAGGATAGGAATACTAGCAACGGTGAGGATAGCTTCTTCAACAAGAAGCTCACGCGTATCAGCCACGGCCGATTCTCAAATAGGAAAGTTGTGGAGAGTTCCCCGGTCTCAAGCTGGTCGTACATGATATGTATAGTCACGGATGGCAGCAGTATCCGCGTTATGATCAAAACACACTGCTTTAACACAGCGGCAGCCGAAGGAGGCTGTCTAGACAACACGCCAAGAGTCGTGATAGATGGCGATAGCAATGCTGAAAGTCTCAATGATGAACCGTGCCCAGTTGAAACACGTCGACCTGCACTTCTATAGCGTTACCGCGCCTGCTGGATTTGGTAAGGAACTTATACATCTGTGTAGGCCCACGCAGCGTGGCGCATTATCTTACTAGCAATCAACAAAGTTTTCTGACCTATTCCTCAGAACAATAGCACGAGCCGATGATGTGAGTGTTTTATTTCAAGGGTTCAATACCAAGCTGGGTCTCTTCAGACATATTCGGTTCTACCCACCGCTCGTATACAAGGTCTTTTGAAACAACGTGATGAAGGTTGGTTGATCCATCTAGACGTAGGGCAAGAAGCCTCCGTATACTGCCTTTCAGCCTTACCAGCCGCCTGAATAGCCTGATATTCAACAGGCTCTACGGCCCGACACATCATCGACTGTCCATCTCTGTTCCATTTCGCTAGGTGACTGCTTCTCACTATCGGCTGCTCGCCAGTAAGTTGTAGGTAAGCCTTGGTGAAGCTGTGGAATAGTATCAAAGCCACTGCAAAATCAAAGGATGATCATTACATTCAACCAGAACGCCAGGAAGCCACTATAGTTCCCGCCAGCATGGCCTGCGCTGACGCATAATGGACGGGACTAGTAGGTGGCAATACAGGCGGCGTCTGCAGCCTTGCCCACAATAGCGTCCTACGTCAAGCAGAAGGCATGTCCATCCATTTTCAACGCTGTGGAAGGAGGGTAAGCAGGGAGCTCGATGATATGAGTGCCGACGGTGTTTCAAATCACTCAAAACGCTTAGGGACTAGATCATCTGGATAGCGCGGAAGGAATAGGTGAACAATAGGTACCCTACAACAAGGAGTGGACGAACATCACCGTGCCTCCTCCCAAAACGCCTTAATCCTGACGATACGCAAGTGCTCCACACAAGGCGCCCTCGAGTGACTGAGAAGAATGCCTCCGGGTAATACATCGTGATAGCCAGAGGTCAGGTCTACAGTGTTCCAATCCTCTACCACCATTCAGCCGACAAAGAAACTCCACGGCAGTAAAGCCGACGCATCGCTGAAAGTAGTGGGTTTCACCGTAATTGGAACGTCGGTTTGTAAATGCAGCAAGGAAGATGGATACTGAGAGATATAAGAAGACAAAGGCCGATGCCAGCCTGAGGACGGTTAGAGAAGCTTCTGATGAATTGTATGTCTTGGCTTTTTGAGCGGGATGTGGTCTGTCTGGCGCAGGTAGTGTATCACCGTGGCTGGTTCCGGTACGTCGGGGCAGTTGTTTCTTGAGGAAGCCCGCGTGGCGTGATATTGTCCCGCTTCCGGCTCCGGTAATGATGAGTACTCTTGGCACTGTCAGGCTACTGTACGGATAGAATGGTGGGTTGTGCTTTCAAAACTAAGAGTTGGACCAACTCATTGGACCGGTCCTGAAGCATTGCCGGTATTGCAGCTGTTGGGATACAGCAGATCGTTAAGCTCACATATAAAGTACAAGCTTTCAGCACAGGCAAAACATGCATGTAAGGACAAGGATAAGCGTAAGCACAAGAAAAGATGAGTAGGCCAACCTGAGCAGACCACCTGCACTCCTTGTAGGCTTCGGAATTCCATCTCAAACACCAAACCCCAAAGTCGATCCCTCCACTTGCTTCGCGTCTTCAAGCAGATCACAGCGCTTTGATCAGGTCCTACAACACGTCAAGATGCCACCGTGCGTCCTTCGTACCGCGTTGTTACGCGGCCACCTTGCTCCTCCTATCTCTTCGGCCTTGCGTGTGCGATACACTCACCGCAGACCTAGTACCCTACCCATCTTCTCTCTCGAAGTGAAGGTCTGCGTCGGTAAGCTTGGTTACCCAGGATGTCCCACCCATACATCTGACTAACGCATCTGTCGCACAGTCACTGGGTACGCTGATGCTCAATTTGGAGTTAGAATTTCACAGCCATGGACTCTCACTCGGCTCCTCAGCGCCTCCCAAGGCCTCGGCCAACAGATCCTTGCCGCATTCGCCCGCTCAGGTGCCCACGGCGCCGTCATCGACCCCTCTCTCGATTCCGCGAAAGAGTTCGTCAAAGACATGAGTGCCGAAGTCAAAGATGCCGGTCTGCCCGAAGCAGACTTCCGCGGCTACGAATGTGACACTTCGAAAGAAGAAGCCGTCAAGTCGACCTTCAAGCAGATCGTGCAGGAATTCGGAAAGGTCGATATACTTGTGGCGAATGCTGGCATTACGGGAGGGAGCCCGGCGGAGGAATACCCCGTTTGATGATTAGAAGAAGATGCTGGATATCAATGTCAATGGGACGTTTTTGTTCGCGAGGGAGGCGGGAAAAGCACATGATTGACAAGGGGATCAAGGGTGCGATAATCATGGTCAGCAGTATATCGGGACGGATTGTGAATAGGCCGCAGAAGCAGAGCGCGTACAATACGGTAGGTCCTCTTCTTCATTTCATCTCAGTCAACACGAAAGACATCCGATGGAGCCTTCGACAGCGATCCATAGCTAATGCAATGACATCCGACAGTCGAAAGCAGCAGTGGCACACATGATGAAGTCTCTTGCTTCAGAGTGGGGAGAGCACGGCATCCACGTCAACGCCATGTCGCCCAGCTATATTCAGACACCAGTAAACGAGGGCGAAGAGATGGAGGAGCTAAGCAAGGAGTGGGTGAAGGTGATTCCTTTGGGCCGGATCGCTATACCGGACGAGTTCAGAGGCACGGCGGTATGGCTGGCGAGTGACGCAAGCAGCTATGTTACTGGTTCGAAGATCATCGTTGATAGTGGGCATACAATCTGGTAATGCAACTGGTAAGAATATGGCATGCGCATAGAGCGAGAAAGGAACGGGGACTCGGCCGCATTTCAGGGAGAGGTCTTCGAGAGCGCCTTCAAAAGCTTCCTAAGCGACTAGCACAGATTCCCGCAACTTTCTATGATAACGAAGCGTCCATGCCAAGGGATCAGCTCAAGATTGCTGCATGCTTCTAAGCTCAGGCTCGGAATACAGGGCGGATATTCTGATAGTTCCGCCTGGTTAGCTGTCAACCAACCTCAAATTTCGGCTCTGAGACGCAGCAATTGCTGCAAACTCCGTCCTTTGCCCCCTCGGCTGTCGACTCGATCCACGTCTTCGCGCCTCAAGGCTTACCACTAAAGTCAACCTATTCCAACCATATGGCTCCTGAAGATCCTGCAGAGCCACGCCTCCCTCTCTCTTCGCTCATTCACTACCCTTCCCCTTCCATGCAAACTCTCGCAAAACTTCGCCTGCCTCAGCCGCTCCATGACGCTCTTCTCCGCAACATCCAACAGCTTGGTCATAGCGGTGTACCGGTCACCAATAGGCGGTCCACCGAGCACGATGACGTTGCGCGTAACGTCGACGACGGCTGCGAGAGATTCGCCGGCTTTGCTATGGAAGACGACAACAGCTAGGCGGGCATGGGAGGGAGGTAAGTAGCGTTGTCTGATATCGCATAAGCATCTGTCAAAAGTGAGAATTGGGGAAGCAGAAGGGACTCACCAAGGATTTGCTGGCGATAGGTGGCGAAGAGGAGCTAGTTGGCGGTCGTTGAGGGACCTTTTGCTATAGTGCTGGTGCTTCTCCTCAAGGAGGTAGCGTTGTCGTAGTTCTTGGCGTCTTCAATCTTTCATGCGGGTATATATCAATCTGTCTAGCATTTCATCCGCCTCGTCATTCCTCAACCTCTCCCCCTCCCTCGTAAGACGAAAATAATACTATGACTCCTTGTAGCTGGCGGGCCCAGAAGCCCAGATGAGTAAGCGACCGGAGGGAGAAACGGTTAATCCGAAGTGGAATGGAGGATGATTGGTAAGGACACCTTAGTGTTCCACTTGAGCCATCTTGGCACAATGGCAGATGGCCCGGGAGATGGCCCATATCTTGACGCTCCTTGTGTAGGCTGTAGCGTAGCGTATTTAAGTATTGAGGTTGTCCTTCAGGATTCCTGGAGCAAGAGCTCATTCATTCTCTCATGATGTCTGCTGCGCGTGAGGAGCGGCCGCAAGGTACTAAAATCGTTGATGATGGTGATTGTGGACAGAGAGGGTTCGAGTCGTCTTCATCCTCTTCAGAGTGCGCGTGTGATGCACCGTTCTGTGATTATTGGACCAAGGGTGACGATAAGTTTTACCTGGTGAGAGTGCGAGGTGATGGTGAAGAATTGAGGCATTGAAAGAACGCTTGGGTGTTTCTTCTCGGCGGAGTCGGTGTCGATGAGGATGGCGACGCTTCTCCTTTACGTGTCGTGCTTATGCGTATCGTTATGCATCTGCAGATGCGGATGTTTAGAACAGATACTGGAGAGCATGAGGCTCGTGATGTTCAATGTGATCTGGTGGCTGCTAGGCTGTGTGGGTTCATGGAAAGTCTTACGGTAAGTTGAGTGCGACTGCTGCTTTGAGTGGATGATGTCCTTTGAAACGTGAGTGGTTGCTGATTGTTTCTATCGGTTCGCAGGTGATCGATGAAGCCGAGGAAGTTGGTGGTGGTACCTTGCAGGTGCATTGGTTCTCATACTGTCCGTCCTGCCGCGCATGATATGCTAGTGCTTGCCAGGTCTGGCCCCGTATGCTGAAAGCTGAAGAGAGCTGTTGTGAGGTATTCTAGGCAACAAAGCACTCATGACGCCCGCTCCACTTTGTCCGCAACAGGTCAGACGTCCTGGCCGCGTGCACGTGACGCAAGCATACGTTCGCTGCATCAGGAATCCATTGCACGTCGTAGCGGCAACAACAGGCGACCTGAGAGCCCACGCGTAGTGCCAGCACGCGAGCCTACTGTATCGTAGGTATGTATGGCTCCACGACAACAAGTTTGGACGATATTTGCGCACTGCCTGTGGTTCCACATCAGCTCAGCTCGAACGTGCAAGAATCGGTTTCTGAAAGGGAAGCTACAGCGACTAGTGAGCACCTGCTTAGCGCGTCACAAGGCAGGGCCGTCAAAGCGGTTGCCACCTGGCAATGGACCTGGTGTTGTCCAGGTGCGGTAACGGACGAGCTTCAGCGATCTGAAAACACCGCCACCGATACACGTCTTGGACCAAAGAAAGCGGTGTGGGTAGAGTGAAGCTATCGAGCGACAGACGATGATCAACGTATTTCACGAGACGACAGCGGCGGAGACTTTTGTCCTGTCACAATACTTCACAGTAGATGCAGATGATTCGGTTGTAGTCGCACGCGGGGGTTGATGGTGTGTAGCTCTTGCTGCCTAACTGCAGGGCGTGAATGGTCAAAACATGCCGTCGAGAGCGCGGCTAGGGCGGTTGGTGGCACGGACCCTTGTATGATCGGCAGGGGCTACCTTCTGCCTCGTATTGTACGACTTTGCGCTAAACCAGAGTTGCTAGACCAGGGTCGAGCAAGAACTGACCAAAAACTGACCAAAAACTGACCAAAAACTGACCAGTGATTGACCAGGAGTCGACCACAAACCGCTGGTCCAGTACACATCCAATGCTGGTGAAATTGTGTACACATACGTTCTCGCGTGGTGTACAGTCAACATGGCATCTCCCTTAGCCTAAAAATATGCCTCACATGTGAAAGCCTACGGGCGACCAGTCCTCCAAGCGCCGGACGAAGCGAGAACTTTTAGAACAGCCATGAGGTTCAGAGGTGATTCTCCTGTCTGAGAAGTCTTGAAATGTGGCCAAGGCACGTTATTGGGTGTGACACAGTTCTTACGGTCTCTTACGCTATCTTAGATGCATACGAAGAACAGAACCACACACCAGGCAAAAACGGATGACATCATATCTGAGATTCTTTACATTCTGGAAGCTAATGGAACTACCCACTCTTGGTGTTGTGAGATCCGTTTCGGCGGCGAGAAGCGGCATAAAAAAGAGCAGCCCTCCACAATCGGGCTTCGGCCACTCATCTGTCCATCCTTGCGGCCTGGCTATCCCATCGGCTGGTGTGGTAACCAAAGTGGTTCGTGCGCATATGGTCTTGGCACCACCACCACATGATTCCGCGATGCGGTAGACATATCAAATTAGTTATTTCTTAACACTATGCGCAGAGCTCGCACATCTGATGATATAGATCATGATATTGATGTACAAAAATCACCTCCACAGCGCAAGAAGCCCAGAAAACAACTGCCTGAGCCGTGGCAGCTGCCTGAATACACACCAATGCATATACAACCCATCAGCAACTGGCACACAGTCTCAAACCTTCCCGAGCACGTCAATCCAGCACGACCTTGACAGATATTCAATCTCTTTCTTACAGATGAGCTTGTTGAGACTCTCGCACGGCATACCAATGAGTACGCAGCACTACACCGCCAGCAGCCGCTCCAGCAGTTCGCCCGGCCTTGGATTGACACCACGACAAACGAGCTCCTCGCGTATATCGCAACGTATGTCTACACGGGGTTACACCCAGAGGCTGATATTGCGGAGTACTGGAACACAGATGGAGTAAAAGGACCCCTACACCCGCTTGTCCGAAGGCATATTAGTTTAGTTCGGTGGCAGCAATTGGATCGCTTTTTTCATATCTCCAAGCCTAAAGAGTTTAAAATGGGTAAAGAGGAGGATCAGAAAGAGACTCCGTTTGAGAAGATCGAGCCCCTAAACGAGCACTTTCGAATTATGGCGAAGAAGTACTGGAATCCTACTACACACCTTGCTGTAGACGAGTGCGTACAACGCTTCCAAGGTAGGGCTAAGGAAACGGTCAAGATACCCTCAAAACCCACTC
Source organism: Coniosporium tulheliwenetii (assembly GCA_030247845.1). NCBI lineage: Eukaryota > Fungi > Ascomycota > Dothideomycetes > Coniosporium > Coniosporium tulheliwenetii. The sequence continues at coordinate 475,145 of JAPDRP010000029.1, read as the reverse complement.
CTGAAGGCTTCAAGATATGGGCTTTGGCGAACAACAGCTACATACTAGACTGGCTGTATCGTGCAAGAGGCACAGGACCAGTAGATCTGGATGACTATTGGACTGAAGATCGCGGGTTTCCAGCTACTCAAGCGGTTGTGCTGGATCTACTACTCCAGGCTGGTATCCACAACGACGCCAGGCACGCTGTCTAGCTGGATAACCTCTTCACGTCAGCCCGCCTTCTATCAACGCTCCGCGAGGAGGGATTTGGTGCTGCTGGGACGGTTCGTACGACGAAGACCAAGGCTGGGTTGACGACAGAAGAGCCTTAAGATACATGGCAATCACAGCAGTCACAGCAGCCACAGCAATCGCAGCGATCGCAGCGGTCACAACGGTCACAACGTGAGCAGAATCGAGGCCTTCATCCGTCGCTCGCAGAGCTCAAAAACGATTCCAGCGGTCAAATCCCATGGGGCAAGCTGTACGGTTGTCTTTCTGAAGACGGCAAGGTGTTACAATTCTCCTGTAAGGATCAAAACGTTGTGCTGTCTATGAGCACCGTGTCAGAAGGTCCTCCTAACTTCGTCAAGAAGATACGAAAGAGGCCTCCTCCTACAGCTACGAATGCGGGGACTACACGTGTGATATTTGGCGATCAGGTCATGAAGGAGCTGGGAATCCATGAGTTTATGCGCCTCTACAACCAGTTCATGGGTGGTGTAGATCAAGCAGATCGGCTACGGGGTTTACTACAACACTCAACGGGTGCATTTGAAGTCCTGGAAGCCTCTTTGGCACTGGCTGCTTGATATGGTCGTTGTCAACAGCTACAAGCTATCCTGTCACGCACGCTACAATGACCCAGATCTACCCTGCGAACGGTACACCAAGCAACGCAACTTCCGCCGAGACCTCGCAACAGATCTATTCAACCGTTCAGAGCGGCTCACCACCAGCTGCTACGATAGATCTGTAGATCTAGCAGACCTTGTATATCCAGCGGAGGACGATACAAAGCACATACGATATGAGAAGGGGAGGAATGGCCACTGCAAGGCGTGTGAGGCAGCTGGTAGAAAGGCATCACCACGATATCCCGGCGCAGCTCATAGGGAGCCGCTAAGAGAGTTATCTGGCAACAGTATATCCAAAAGACAGCGACGGAGTAGTGATAGGCCACCTAAGTCACGTTCAGGCTGTACAATGTGCTGTGTGGCTCTCTGCCGCCAGCCAGGTTGCTGGGCAGAGCACCTGCAATTGGCACGAGAGGCAACAACTAGATAGACGACGTCATACATCACCAATTCAGTACCTTACAGCTTCAAGATTAAGTAGCAGTTGATCAAGTAGTCGCCTCTAATGTATTCTGTAATCTGATTGGCTCGCTAATTGGTCACCAGGCTCACCAGGCAATGGGATACTTACCATCGCCGGATACGAACCACCACATGACACCAATACGGCATGATACGAGCGTTCATGATTCTCTTTTGGCTTAAACCGCGGTGCGATTGGTTATAAGTATGTTGCTGCAGTTCATGTTCTTTCTGTAGTTTCTGATTCGGATTTTTCACTTAGCACACCATTCATTACTGGAAACTCATCTTCTTCGCCTCCGTTATGCATTCATACCAGATCACGGCACTCCTGCTTCATGCCACTTCCCTTCTGACACTCTCTTGTGCGGCACCAACGCAAGCTGCGGACCTTGCTCCCCGCTCATGCGCCACCGAGTATCCGAGTGTCATCAGCTTCCTCGAAAAGCAGGATCCGAACCATGCCGGTACCAACGGCACCTTCTTCATCACGTGGAAGGACCCCAGCGTCGTTAGCGGACGCCCAATCCCGAACGGCTTGAGCATGGATGGTCTACTCCAATTTGACAACATCCCTCGTGACGCCTGGGGTTGTCAACTCCAGCTCTTCTTCCCTAGGGGTTATTGGACACTATTCGGTCTCCCTGGCGGTACTAACAGGTTCAATGTCTACAGAGTCATTGATCCCATCAAGCCTGGCGTTAGTTGGAACACCGCGCCGAAGCCGGCATACCTGTTTGGCTCGACGCCGCAGCTTAAGACTGACCAGACGGTTCCGGAAGACGTTAAATTCGTCATCAACTCTGTAAAGTGCGAACCGACACTCAGCTTTAGAGCCGGCATCCCGCCAGAGGTGGAGAGAGGTGGCGTGGAGTTTTGGAGAGAAAGCCCATTTGGTAATGCTGGATTCAGACTTACGCACGATTGCTGAGCTTGATTTTGTTTAGAGGTTGGAAGTGGGTAGTGAGGCGATAGTGAGACTGTTGATGTTGTCTTTATATCTCCACTGATGGACCGGCTCCTTCTCTTCTGAATCCGGTATCTTCTGCAATCTCACCCTCAACTGTTGACCTTTGCTGCGCTGAGAAGCATCCATGCAACTCCACACTTTATCACAAGCCCTGCCAAAAGGGACCCTTGACGTCCGAATGACTTCATGTCCGGATCTCTCCTGACGTTTCAGCCCTAGGGAGCAATGGCCTGTTTCCCGCCTGTAGGAGCCTGATCGTTCCTGCCACATCAGAGAGATCAATTGACCTCGTGCTAATGCCATGCATCAGGACACCGTATGTTTGGACTACGACCTGCGCCTTGTTTCCCCATATCCCTGCCCAATCCTCCGCGGATTCCTGGAGCGCTTCCCTCTCTTCCCCGTTGTTGTGTATATCGCTATGTCTCTGCTTCTCAGCTGTTTCGCTGCGACGATTCGGATCTTCTTGATGTTTGCGTTAGCATGCTCTTTTAGCGCGTTGTTGATTCGGTCTTGAGCTGTTTCAGGTCATGCGAGCGGAGGTGGCTGATCATGTGTAGGTCTGTGATTTTGACGATTGTTTCTCTGTCCTTTTCTGTTGCGCTCGAGGACGAGGAGATGGTTTGGGCTTGTGCGGGTATGCCGGCTTGCATCGACGCGACACGGGCCCATGTCGCGGTGCTTCGGAGGGCTGGAGATGTTGAGGCGCTGCCTGTAGCTGGGACTGTGGTGGTGATATTGTTGGTGGTGCACTTGATATTAGCGGTGTCCTGTTTGATGTTGTTGGCTGTCTGCAGGACGGTTTGTAGCATCGCCTTGAGTTCGGCGGGCATAGGCTGGTCAAACACTTTGTTGCAAAGCTCTATGGTGCTCTGGATGAAAGGGGCGGCAGCTTGATAGCGGAACGCTCTCTTCTGTTCGCCTGCCGCTTCAAGGAGCTTCGTTGCCTGGGTCCTCAGCTGTGCGGCGTGCTCATTGAGAGATAGTGGTCTATTGCCTGTACTAGGCCAGTCCGGCATCGCCATACTGACTGTTTGGTATCGGGCGGTACCTTGCAGCCTGGCCAATACCTGACTGGATTTTCAGGGCAATTGCGCGTAGTTTGAAGGCGTGATTCCAAGAATTCGTTCTCGCTGCGTGGAGTTGTTTTGATTGATTGATTGATTGATTGATTCCTACACCTCCTGAGGCCGTAAGGCCTATGAGGGAAACACGCTGAGAGTACGTTCTTAGAGTCATTCTGCCAACCCGGTTTCATCTTAGCCCATCTAGTGGCTACGCAGAAGAGGGCCAAGTCACCCTCCTATGAACGACAACAGACTAACCAAAGTCGAGAGGAGCAGTACGAACGAAGGAGAATCGTCATGTTCAACCTGATTAATCGTGTCACACCACCTCGCATCCCCTTCCTGCCTCTTGCGTCTCCCTACCTGTGCGTGGACTGGCACAACCGCCCAGTGGCCTTCACAAACGTAATCGTCGCCGCAACCAGCTGGTGGTCGGCCTTCCACTTTTCCTTCGGCCCACACAACAGTCTCCCTCTCCGATCTCTGTAGTCGTCCCATCCACCAAGTAGAGGTGCCACGTTCGCCGCCAGCTCTCCAGCTTGACGGGCTAGCAGCCTCCTCTGAGCGGTCCACTTCCTGCATCGGATCAGGAAGTGTTCCACCGTCTCTGGCTCACCGCACTCGTCGCACTCAATAGACGGCGCAGCACCGAATCGCCCCAGGTATGAGTTGAGCCGGCTCTTCCCCGTCCGCAGCTGGGCCAGGATTGCGGCATCCGTTGCATTCAGTCGACTGTAAAGCTCGTATACATGCGGACCCGGCGCGGCCTTGTCGATGTGTTGGGTGTGTCGGCACAGAAGCGATCGCGCAGTACTCTCTTGGTTCGCGCTCTGTCTCGCCTTGCGTAAGGTCACGGTCCTCAACCGTGCCACATCTCCCGCCTCTCCGGCAGGATATCGCGTCGCTTCTTGAGCTAGCCTGTGTGCCGCTTCGTTCCCCTCGACTCCGGAATGACCGGGTACCCATCGCAGGAGCGTGCGGATTCCGTACTTTTCCCGTAGGCTGTTGATCTGCTCGAGGCAGGAAGCGACAATCTGCTGCCCGCTTCGCTGGTCTGGGTTGGCGAGTGCTCGCAGGGCCGCCTGGCAATCCGAAAAGATGTGCACCGTCCGTTCCCGGAGCACGTCGGCCGCTTCTGCCGTGAACTGGATTGCCCTTCGGATGGCCACCAATTCCGCCTGGAAGATGCTAACATCTTCCGAACTGCCTAGCCGTGCCGCGTGCTCCCATGGCTGCGTGCCGCTGAGACACACAAGTCCTATCCCCACGCCCTCGCTCCTGTTCGATCCGTCCACAAACCAATACAATGCTCCACTCGGCCTGTCATTCGCCGCCGCAATCGCCCTCGCCCGTTCCTCGACGACAACCTCCGCTCCTGGCCACCACGGCGGGCAACAGAAGGCCCTGATCGTCTCAAGGTTCGACACATCGATGTTCTTACATTCCTCACTGATCCTCCAAAGCGGTGTGCGCGTCCGAGAGACTCTTCGAATAAGCTGCTTGACGCTCCAGAACGGATGTTTTCGATCGAGCGTGTGTGAGCTTATCCAAAACCGTGCCCTTTTAGAGGCAAGTCGAGCGCTGAGCGACGTGATCGACGCCTCTAGCTCGGCCGTCCTCAGCGCCGTGGTAGAGAACGCTTTGATGATGGCTTGCGCCCCTACCCGTTGCGACTGGCTCAGCAGCCGGACGTCCTTCCCTGTGAGCTTAGTGGCCCACACGTTGGACGCATAGTCCACTGTCGGGACCACTGTTGCCGTATATACCTGACGGGCCGCACGCGGGCCCATGTCTCGTAGCCGGCGCAGGGCTAGAGCGGCGTTGTGAGCCCTCTTGGCAACTCTAGCCACGTGCTCGTGGAAGAGGAGCTTCGCATCTAGGACGACCCCTAGGAGCTTGATGCTTTCCGACGATCGGATCGTCTGACCTTCGATATTTACCGTGGTCTGCTTTGCTTTTCTTAGGCTCCTCGTAAAGTGGATGAAAGCAGTCTTCTTCGCTTCGAAGCATGCCCCGCTCTCTCTAGCCCACCGCTCCGCGCTGGGAATCACCGAGCATTGTATCGCGGCGGTGTTTGTATCGACATCTGGCCCGGTCACCCATGCAGAGTAGTCGTCCACGAAGGCAATGGCACCCCCATGCGTGTCGATCCGTCTGTCCACGAGGTCTGCGTTGTATATGACGTAGAGGATGGGTGAGAGCGGCGACCCTTGCGGTAGTCCTGCCTGAGGCAGCGCGGTCGAGGCCGTCCTATATCCGTTCACCACCATCTCGGCCCGTCGATTGGCGCAAAAGTCGCCAACCCACCGGACCAGCTCCTCGGGGATCTTGCGTTGACGAAGTCGGTCCAGGAGCACTTCTGGTACCACCCCGTTGTACGCCCCTTTCACGTCGAAGCTGACCAGAGAGACCACGCGCTGCTCTCTCCATGCGAAGTGGACTCTCTCCACTAGTGCCATGAGCGCCTGTTCAGCGCTCCTCCTTCTGCGCGCCCCGAAATGGCTCGCCGGGAGAAGGTCACCGTTCTCGACGTGGTAGGATATTCGGGTGGCAATGACTGCTTCCAACGCCTTGCCAAGGCTTGACAGCAGCGAGATCGGCCTGTATGCGTCGGGCTGCGTATAGTCTCCGCGGTCCAGCTTCCTCAACGGGATGATCTTCGCCTCCTTCCAGATCGCCGGCACTTGGCCAGTCGCGACGGACGCTTGGAACAGCTCGACCAGGTGCTGGTGAAGAACCGGCCAGAGCTGCTGCCAGACCAAGGCAGGGAGGTCACACGGGCCAGCTGCCTTGTTCGGTTTTGCTCCAAAGATGGCATTCTTCACCTCCGCGGCCGTGATGGGTTCTGCTGAGAGCCGGCGGGGCAGTGGGCCGGGCGGCGTCCCTTGTTGCTCGCAATCCTGCGTCCGGGGTCGCGGTGATGCGAAGAAGGTTTCGAGAAGCAGCTGGCCCATATCGTGGCTATCAGTGATCCGCTCCTGGTTTGGCCTTTGTAGATAAGCGATCTTTGCACCAGCCTCCGACTGTCCCGGATGGAGGTACTGTGCCGCCTTCCAGATGTTTGTGTGCTCGGCTAGAAAGGTCCTCCAGTGGGCTCTCTTCTGTGCCCGGATGGCTTTGTGGTATTCGTGCACGAGCTGGCGATGCCTGTCTACCAGATCCCGGTGCGGTTGGCCACTGCGCACCGCTCGGCGCACTGCCTTGTGGGCCTGTGTGCACTCGGCTCGCATGCTCGTAAGCTCTCTCGTCCACCATGCCTTGGCCCATGGCGAAGGCCTCGCGAACGGCACATGCTGAAGAGGAGAGATGAAATGAGTTCAGGAGGAACGCGCCACATTCCCGCAATAGGCTTAAATTTGTCCGGGGTATCCGAAAGAGGCTTAGATCTGTCCGGGAAATCCGGAAATGGTTTGGACCTGTCCAGGAAAATCAAAACGGCATATTAAGCGAGGGCCGCATTCATTCCACCACAAAGACTCCAACTTCTCCGCAGCACAGAGTAACAATGAGACACGATATAATAATTTGGCTTTCAAGGTAAGAAAGAGCAGCATCGAAAGTATAAATTCATCAGTGTTTGAAGGCATTATCATGTCGTTGTGTCTCTAAGTCTAGTGGGTATTTCCTTAATAGTAGCCCTTGTCGGCCGAGCAGCGAAGCGTAGTTGAGAAAGTCCCAGCTCGCCACGGCTCTGGTAGCTATAGATACTGAACTTCAGCAAGCGGAGGAACATGATCATCGCCTGGCTTTGCTCCCACGAGACAAAGTCATGGGAGCGCACATTCAACTCGGTATGAGTAAAATCCGATTTGCCCATCAATTGCCAGGGACTAAGTGTTGGAGAAGTCAAAACTCTCTAGATCGTCAAATAATCTTAGAGGTGGACGCTTCATAATCTCGCCTCTTTCCCAATCCCAAAGCTTCTGATTCTTCCAGCTCCATTTCCTTGGATGTGCGTGTTCCTCGAAGCTCTCGAGCTCGGAATGAATTGCAGAGTACCACGCCATGTGATTCCCTCGCATCTTTTCTCCATCGGCTTTGTATGTCTTCTTTGTCATTGTCACAAATCTGTTGCCGCTGCATTTTGGAATCATCCAGAAGAAGCGCGACGCGTGCATACCAAGAGTGTTCTTCCACTCTTCCGCTGCATCTAACCCGAGCTGCTCATTGATCCGCATGAAAGCATGCCGCGTGATTAGACGAAACTGCAGATTGTTCCACCTATCCCGCTGGAATGGGATTTTGTACCGATCTTGATCGTCCCAGTCAAAAAGTTGCTGGAGTAGATCTGCCCAGGTAGGAGACCTTTTCCATGTGGTGCAAACCCGCCACGGCTTGGGAATAGTAAAGTCATTAGAGTAGTATCTTCGGAGCCAAGCGTAGCAAATTCCACTGTTGTAGCTCTCGAGGTCCTTCGGAGGCTGCAACGGCTGGTTCTTAACGTCAAATTGGAGCATCTGCATTGTCAACGCGAGGAAGCAGATCCTTCGAATTCTTTCAAGCTGGTGCTCCCGACGTCTGCCTTTGCCAAGAAATTTCGCAATGTCGTTGATGCCATTGTAGAGTTTGGTTGCGTTGCTGACCTGACTGCGTCGTTCTTTATAGGTGCGCTTTGAATCAGGGATGAAGAATCGGAATGCTGACTGTATTTCGCTCTTGAACTGTAGCAATGTCTAGTTGAACGTAGAAGGCTGCAGCCAGAACATGCCCGTTTCCTCTACCGTGTCTCTAAATTGAAGCCCCCGCCAGTTGAAACCTTTCTTGGAAACCCAAGAATCGCTATATAAGTCGCGAGGCAACCCGTACGGACCGTCATTGCAGGAAGCTTTGATTACTCTTGCGAGCATGGTTCCCATCGCGCCGGTCTCTGGCGTTAGCTGGGGATTTTTCTGGCGAATGTGATCGAAGGCCCCGAGCCACCGATTTAACTCCCAGCGGAGAAAGGCCAATGTCTCCACTGTCGGGATCGATACGTATGGCCGAGGTTCCGCCCGTCTGCACTCCCTAGAATCAAGGTCCAGTTCATGGAGCAGGCCCCACGACACTCGGTACTCTTCCCGAGTTCCAAACTTTTCGTCGCAGGAGACCTCTAAACTAAGGTTCACCCGTTTCTTAGAGTTAAGGTAAGACCTTTGCCCGGCAGCAACTACGAAGTCATTGATGTGGTTGCTTCGGCCAATAGTGCCTCCTGCTCTAGACCACAGCTGAAGCAGATTCATAGGAATTAGCAAGCTCTCAATGTTCTTGTTACTGAAGGGGAATACTTTTCGTGCATCAAAGGCCTCCTTATAGCTGCCGTAGCGTTGTGCGTAAACTAGACCCTGCGAGTGCATTGGATGCCTCTGAGATACACGAAGATTCGTCGCGGCTGCATCTCGAAGACCGCTAACGGGATATGATCGCGTTGCGACATGATTTTCGGGGTTCATTGATGCGACCCATTGCCGTAAGCAACATCTCTTCCACCAATGAATGCGACTGCTATGGAGCGAGATGCACTCCTTTCCAATGTCAACAAACGTTTTAGGCAGAATGAGATAGTCTATGTTGACGATTGAGTTCAGGCTTGTCTTAAAGTCGTCTCGTAGCCTAGAGAAATTGCTGTCATTCCACACGAGCTTGGTTCCGTACGCTTGGATTACCATAAACATTCCACGAAACTCTGCCAGACATGACTTTGAGAGCTTCTCCCGCATGCGCTCCCATAGGCCGGGCATATACTGCTCCTTGACCGGATAATGGATAGGGTCGGTCCCACCAACGTCGCGAGTTTTGTGTTCATTGTGCTTGGCTTTCATCTTGCTCGCGCCGTGGGCCCACGATGGCGGAAGATGCTGCATCGACGTGGGCGGCAAAACTTCCCGTAGGGACGGCAGGACAACTTCATCGATCCACAACGCATGCTGTACTTCGGTGAGATAAGTTTCCCGTGTCCGAGGCATGCGTGGAAAGCCAATGTATATCCAAAAGGACTGGGCATGAAGAGCCTCGCCAAAGCGTATATGCCGACACTGATGCAGCTGTCGTCCATGGAACCAGATATGGATGGGCTTGTCGAGGTTTTGGACGGCTTTAGGGTAGTAGGAAAACCGAAATCCCCGCAGGGCTTCAAAGGACGCCGCTTCTGCAACAAATGCGTCAATGTCAAATGTTACGGAGAGGTCAGGATCCACTTGGTGGGACTTTCCAATGTTGATCCTACGGGGACAGTCTCCACCAGTTAGAACTTTCTTCCAAAGGAGGTCTTTACTAGTTAAGGGCAGAGGAGTGCGTTTGCTTTCCCTCATCGAATCGGGTAATCCTGAGCTACGGAAGAACTCGGCCATCTCCTCTAGGCTCAAGTCATCGGCATTACCATGGCCCTCTCCAGCCAAGCACCGCTCACAAACTGTTTCCTCCAGCATATGCTCCTCAATCCAGGCGGCGGCACTCCGCTCATTCTCCTTACTGATTGTACGTCCTTGGCAACGTTCCTTGGCAGTCTTCGCAGGATCTTCTTCGTATTCGCTCACATCAGGCTCTTGCTCGTCCTCGTCCTCGCTCTCCGGCTCAACTAGCGTCTTCTCTGGCCAGAGTTCATCTATGGAGCTTAATGAGCTTGTATCATCTCTTTCCTCTATTATAACATCATATAATTTCGCCGCATCGAGGGGCTGAATGGAACAATGGTTAGGATCTTCAAGGTCTCCAGACTCCTTAAAATTTACTGTAGGAGGCTCGGTTGACGCGCGGCCCACGAAGAGAGTGGAACCGTCTGAACCATTCGGGGGAGAACGGGTCGGCGATGGTGGACGTTGCAATAATGGCGAAAGGATGGGTTTCTCAATGGATGATTGAAGTCGATTCTGCGATCGCGTCACTCGACGATCGATAAGTGAAGCGTCCTTTTGTATAGTAGGAACCGTCGTCATTGGTGGAGAGCGCGCTGAAGTCAGGCTGCCGCTGCATCGCCCACCCCCTCTCTGTCTCTCTGTCCCTTCAGCGCCAGGATCAAATACGATATCCCATCCTGTCCGCTCTGCGTATCCCAGTCCGTGTTGCAGGTCTTGAAGGCTCGAAGCCGCTCCAATTGCCTCTGGCTCGTTAATGCACCGGCCGATTGAGTCTGAGTCTGTTTTCGTTCAATCATATCACATTGGCCTTAGGCCCTGATGGAATAGACTGTTCTCGCGCCATGACTGGCCTAGCTTGAAATAGGCTTACTGGATTGCGGTTCCGATGCTGCCTCTTGTGCAGCTTCCTGTGCTCTCTCAGACCTTCGGCGAGCTCGTTTCTCTCTCTGCTTCTGCCGCTCCCGCTCTTTTGCCTCTTCGGCGGTGAAGGTTGGATGTGCTTTTCGAGGATATTTCAGCTTGAAAGAATCTTTCCTCGCCATCGCATGCACTAGTAGCTTCGCAATATACTGTCTTTGATCGGGTCTTGGAGCTTACTCCTCAGAAATGCGTCGCGCTGGACCCGGACCAACCAACAGCAGTCCCAATGGTTGGAGCTAGGGGCTATGAGCTTTGACCATGTTTTGGTGTACGTCTGTTCTGGACAAAGCGCTTTTGCAGGGGGATCAACCAATTTTGCAGGGGGGTCACTGCAGGGACTGGGGCCGTGCGCGGACTCAATCGGTCAGTCAGACACCTCTCACCTCGCCGCGCCGTGTCAGTATTTTGAGTATAGGGTTATTCTCTACCCTGATAATTGGATTCCTTGATAACATCTTTGTAGCGTTGCTTTGGCTATCGGAGTTGGTATCTTCAGCAATCAGTCACTGATTCAGCCCCCATGCATCGGCGCTCGGGAACCTGCATTAGCGAGCCTGCACTGACCAAGAGCCCCGGTAAAAACAAGAGACTGCTGATGCCGGCTGCCTGGTCCGTCAGGTGAATGAGTAAGAGCAGGCGTTCGAGGAAGGCGTCCACCTGCTGCATGTAGCGCTCCGCCGCGCGCTTGCTCCATTTTGCCACCTTCGGCTTCGGTAAAAACTCTTCCTGTAGCCACTTATTGTCCAGCACCCGATTTAGCAGCCAGCGGTCGTGATTACCAAACTGCTCCTGGTTCCGGCCGTCAGAGAGAAAGCTCCATCCGGCTTCGCTGACCGACGGATTGTCTTTTATACCGTGCATGTTGATAGCGGGCACCACATCCTCCCTGACCTCCTCTGGGTGCACGAGGAGCAGCTCCTCCAGCTGGGCCTGGGCTAGATCTACTTGGTCGCGGACAAACCATCGCAGCTGCTGCATGTCCAGCTCGAAGTCTTTGTAGGACAGGTGCTGCCCATCGTCCGACCAGATGATGAAGCCAAGGCTAGTAGTGTTGTCGCGGACCTTGGCCCCGTAGGTACGGAGCTTCTGCGCCCAGTTCATGGGGGAGCGGCTACCATAAACCATAAAGCGGTCCTGCATCTCGTCCAGCAGCTCGGCGGGGAAGTCTACCTCCCCCAAATCTGATGCGCGCACTGCGCGCTGCATGACAAGCATTTGCGCCATCTTGATAAAAGCGGAGAGGTGACTAGTGTACCCGGCGGCCTCGTGGAAACCACCGGTGCTTACGTTGATGCCTAGCACTGCAAAGAAGCCAACAATCACGCTGTCATAGATGTTTCCTTTCAGGGAGTGATCCAGCAGCGAGATGCAGAACCGCAAGCAGGAGTCGTCAAGCCTTTCCTGCAGGGCTTTGAGCTCGGCTAGGCTGTCGTCCTTGCTGCGGGCCTTGCACTCTTCCGGCGCTAGGCCTGGACGATATGCTGGGGCCGCCTGCTGGGATACGGGGTCAGCGTCTCCTTTCCGGGCCAGGGCCATTCTTGCGGCATCAAGCACGTCACCAAGGGCTAGGGATTGCGTGTCCGTGAGGAGGTAATGCAGCAGCGGACCCTGCCGCTTGTAGGCTACCCGGTAGACGAAGCAGATCAGCCGCTTCCACACGTCCTTATACCGCTTGTAGGTCCCCTCTTGCAGTTTGGTGAGGATCGGCTTGTAGGCGGCGTGCTGGCGGATAAAGCTGTTGACGCGATGCTGATCGAAGACGTTGACCTTCTCGTGTGCAATGGAGTTACGCGCCTCCTCAATCACACGGTCAAAAGATGACAAGAGCTCAAGCAGAGGTAAGTCTAGATGGTCCGATATATGCAGCGGCAACTCAATTAGCTGCGCCGTCTTCTCCAGATCGCAGCCGTGAAGGTAGCCGGGCCAGCGGGTCATCTCAAGCCATGGGGAGAGGTGGAGGGGGTACTTTGCCGCTGCTGTCTGGTCCGCCCCCACGCGCGAGAGTTCTGCTTTCCGTAGTTTCTGCGCCAGTTGCCGCTCCACCTGATCTCGTACGCTGGAGGGCTGTTGCTCCCCTTTTGGGATTGCCCGGCGCTTGCCCGTGTTTGTTGTTCGTCGTCGTTTTGACCAAGGCTTTCCTCGCCGTCGCAAACCTGGAAGTATTGCTGGTGCGGACCATTTACAAAGAAGCGTTGGCAGGAGATGCCCACCCTCCATGGTGGGTCAGGGCGCCTTTGCTCCGTCCTGGCCTTAACGTTCCCGCCGCGCTTCCAGTCGTTGATCCAATTATGTTTCTTGCGGCAGTGCTCTTATATACCGCTTAGGGTGCGGCATACATAAGCGCATTGGACGCCGCCTTGGCCGTCCACAGTACACCGGAAACCGTCGTGGTAGGTGGTTAGGCTTGGAAGCGGTGCAGAGCCAGGGCCCGGAAATTGCAGCTGGCACATGTCCTCGTCGCTCCATAACAGCGTAGGGAGCTCCCGTCTGGCCGCAGCAATTGTGTCGGCGCGGAACCGTGCTTTATATGCATGCTTATCTCTTAAGTGGGTTTGCAGGTAGTCAGGAACAACTGCATAGCGGCAGGTTTTGCAAACAAGAAGCCGGTGAGTGGGTAAATGCTCAAATAGATCATACAGCACTTCAATGGATTCATCCATCCCTAAGGAGCGCTTAGATAACTCCAATCAGTAAAAGGCAAACAAAGGCCTTCAACTTAAGGGTAAAAAGGAAGGTGTTGGAAGACAGAGGGTGGCAGGACAAAAAACAACGCGTGGTAGCAGGACGCGGACGCGTCTGGTGGTGCGGGTCAAAATCCCCGATTGGATCGTTGGATCGCCGACAGGGGTTCAACCAAATCAGGGCCGATTTTTGGCGGGATATCTGTCAGGTATATTGCAGAGCTTGCAGCCAAATGTTGTCCTTACTGGTAGTGAGGTATCTGATGCCTTATACTTACGGCGTTTCGTCTGGACAGAGAGGTCCTCTAAGGCCTTTCTTTTTGTCACTGGTTTAGCAGTACGCCCAGCAGTACGACAGACTGTACACGCCTCTAGCTTGCTAGATCTCTTAACATTTGTATGTACCCCTTGCTTGCTTTCCTTGCTCTTGCTGTCTTTAACTAGCTGCTGGCTGCGTTTGAATAGCGACTTGATGATGCTTGCACGAACTGCACGGGCATCAACCTCACCTTTACAAGAGAGTTTGATGATGTAGATGATGTTGGAGATGATTGTGCCAATAAGGAAGTGCCAGAGAGCCTTCCAACCTTTGCAATGACGTCGCTGAGTGGTGTAGTAGCACTTTGCTTGGTTGGCTATATCAACACCGTTCATACAGTAGTTGTATAGATCAATGAGGAGAGGAATAGCAAGGACCTTGTAAGCGCTGTCACCAAATACAGCCCGTGATGCCTTAGAGGATAAGGACTCTCTTGGCCGTTTCCGAACACTGGCTACCTTCTCCTTACCATTGAATGCAGTGGTCATGAATAGCACAAACACGTTGTCCTTCCAACCTAGCTGGAGGACCTTTCCATCTCTTGAGATTGCTGCGTAAAGACGTCCCCACTCAATTGAATCATTGGATTGGTTCCTGAGGGTTACAAGCCGTTTGTCTAGGCCTGTACCTTTCTCTGTATTCTTAACTGTCCCTGAGGCTCCAATGCTTATATTACGAAGCTGTGATAAAAGGCGTACTGATGTGAAGTAGTTATCGATCCATACATTGTACCGTAGCTGGGGTTGATGCTGACGGAGTCGGTCAACAAGTTCCAGTACAATTGCTGCGGAATTAGGAAAGTCAAGACCTCCCTTGGCGGATGAGAAAGTCCAGTGATCTTGAAGGCCTTGAGGTCCGCTAACAAATGAGTGCCATAGAAAGTCGTACACCATGCCAGCCTCAGCTAGCACCCATATCTTGAATCCCTCATCGTGAGGCTTCCCAGGGATATAGCCACGGTGTTTTGATCTCCCCTTGAATGCTGCAATAGCTTCGTCGATAGATATATTGCTTCCAGGTGTGTATATCTTCTGTATAGTGGTACGAAAATGCGTAGCAACGTTACTAACCTATAGACTAGTTAGTGTACAGTAGTAGGATGCGTGGCAGACAAACCTTCTCCCAGGGAGGAACTATCTCTCCAGGCCTTAAAGGTGTAAGGTGAAAATAGCGTTCAATTTGACTGTATCTTGTGTAAGATATAGCTTGTGTAATAGCACGGTGGAGAGGCCCATCTGATGGATCTGATGTATTCTCATTCCTCCAGTAATCTTGTGTTAACCCCTCAGGATGGAGACCCATATAGATCTGACACGCTACAAATGCGCTAATCTCGCTGCTAGTAACAGGACTCCAGGTACGAGGCTTCTTGAACTGGGAAGATGGCTGATTTGCTGCAGCGTACTTATTTGTGTTTACTGTAATCTCATCTACCAGCCAGCTTGGAAAGAAGAGATCAAATATAGTAATAGGTTGGCTGTGAGTAATGCCATGAGGGAGGTTGACTTGAGGCGCACGGTCCTCTATGAATAGAGGTTCAAACTCAGGGACGTAATTAGGAATCAAATCCTCTAAGTTGATAGATGATTCCTGAGACTCAGAAGGCTGTTTTTTGATGTGTTTGGGTGGCATAGTGCTGCTATATAGGTGGAATACTGAATGCGGGGATACATGAGGTTATGCCAAGACTTGGTGATAGTGATCCGTGCACAGTCACGTGGTCGCGAGTGCCCCCCACGAGTGCCCCCCACCAACTAAGAGATACTACGTATGAAGAAAGAGACAAAGGACGCCTCGGCCAAACTTCGGCCCAACACCGGTAAAGAGATATCCCCACAACAACGGTACAAGAAGCCCATCCCTGCACGGACTGACGCGTTGGCCGCGTCATCACTATCTGGCAGCTGCCCTAGGTATTCGAAAAATCTGTGCAGACGAGCATGTCTGTCCCTCTGTTTTCATGTCTCGTCAAATGCATACCGGATCGTTAACATGTAAGCAAGTCCAAGTCTGGCCGAACACCGACTGACGACTCATGTTGGACCATCATCACTCCAATTGGCCACCTCTTACGTACTGAAAAAGTCACACGAGTAAGCTTTTCTACGCGTGTAGGTAAGCGCTTTCTAGCGTACCTTCGCCTCCCTCTCCGTGACTGTCTCCAGCACCGGCTCGATCTCGTCCGACGATGTCACGCTGGGCTTCGCGTCGCCAAGAAGACGCTGTAAACCGGCCGGTTGAAGGTAAACGCTGCATGAATCCCGTTAATTGGTCATCCGTTTGGCTGCAAAACGTGCCGGTGGACTCGAGAGTAAGCTGGGCCTCGGCTTCTGTGAACATGATGAAGAGACTGTGGTCCTAATGCACTCACTATGCCTTCGGTTGGCAGAGCATCTCAGGTTTTCCGATAGCCCAGCGATTTTCAATCCTGTATGACCATCCACAGAACTGCTTTTAGCTCGTATCGCTAGCAAGTTAGGTGCAGTCGGTGCGTCATCGTCGATAGCTCTGCTCCTCTCAAGGCCTTGGTAGCGACTTCTGCCGGCTCCTCTTAGCGCCTAAGTAAAGCCATGTATGAGTTCATGGAGCAAGGGTCAGACGGGTGTCACGAAGCAGTTGTAGGTTGTAAGTACAGAGTTCAATGAGATCGATTGCCGGAGCAACGATGGTCTCGACAGGCTAGTAGAATCTTACGGGTATGAGCGGGGCCTGACACCTTCTGATGCTTTTTAAGAAACACATCTTCATAAACTGCGCATCTCGCAGTGATCTACCGTACTAGGTCATTTAGGACAATCGTCTAATAGATACCGCTTAGCAGCAGAGCTCTACATGTGGCTGCAAAGATGAGAGATGGACGGGGGGACCTGAAACCGACTTCCGGTGTCTAGAGCGCACGATGGATCCGGAGTTGTACAAAGCCGAGGGCGCTCTTCAAGACACTACAAATGCTACTAACCTTCCTTCCGCTGAATGACGACGTGTGTGGCACCAACGATGAATGACTAAGCCGGCGGCTGGGTGATCCGAGCATAGCATCGGTCGCAATTCCGCTCCATGCTTACAAACCAGAGGATTGGTTAAAAGGAGCACAATTACAACAGGTACAAGTGTTATAAATTCAATGCTCCGGAATTCCATCAGACCAGAAGTAGTTTGTGATAACTCAAGAGATCTTCCTTTGAACATCCTTTGACCCTCTCCTTGTCACAGAATGAAGAGCCGCTTTACCATCCCATTCCTTGCTTTGATTAGCGCCGCGGTAAGTGCCGCTATGCCAGCTACCTCGGAAAAGCCGCTGCAGATGGATACGCGCAACCTTTCCGAGATCTATGCTGCAGCACAGCAGGAGCAGGGTGTCCTCCAGGTTGCGTATGGCGGGGACGGTACGCTCGACCAGCGCTTACTCTGCTATGGGGTGAGAAGCTGACCATCTGTATGGCAGAAAGGAATCAGGCCGACCAACTGGCTGCGGCTTTTTCTACAGCGTTTCCCAACGTCACGGTCAACTTTACCGTTGATCTGTCGAAATACCATGACGGTAGAATCAATCGCGCGTATCTCGCTGGTGGGTTGTATGCGGACGTTGCAGTCTTGCAAACCCTGCAGGACTTTGATGTATGGAAGCATGAAGGACGCTTGATGAACTACAAGCCTCCGGGATTCGATCAGCTTTGGACTAGCCTCACCGATGCTAATGCAGCCTACCTTCCTGTCTTTGCAGGTGCGTCTTGTTCTCTTGCTGGCAAACGTTGCGTGAAGACTAACTTGCTGGGAAAATAGCAAGCTTTGGACCCTTCGTCTTCAATACTTCCCTTGTTTTGCAAGCGGACGTTCCACAGTCATATGCCGACGTGCTACTGCCTAAATGGAAGGGCAAGATGATACTAGCTTATCCGAACGACGACGATGCTGTCCTATATCTTTTCACACTCATTGTTCAGCAGTACGGTTGGAGCTGGCTCGACGCTCTCATCCAACAAGACGTCCAGTGGGTCCGAGGCTCAGCAACCCCCGTAGAACTACTAGCCGGCGGCTCGAACAGGACTCTGTCCTTCACAACCTTCCCGCTCGGTCCAGGTTGGGCCTACGTACCCCCGGCCTCAGACCGCTACATGAGCTGGGCACAAACTAGCGCAATCTTCGCCGCGACAAAGATGCCCGAGACAGCCAGACTACTACAAGCGTTCCTGGTGTCGGAACAGTGGCAGAGCACTGCCGTACAGCAAGGTTCTCCTTCTGTGAGGAAGGACATCGGCGACGGTAACGCGACTATTTGGAACCGAGACAACACCGATTTTGTGAAGTTCCACGAGTTTATGCTTAGGAGGGATGTTGTTGAGGCCTGGCGCTTCCAGTTCGAGGACAAGCTGGGAACGGCGCAGGGACTGAGTCCTCTGATCGATGCGATTCAATGAGCAACTATCCCGAGCCCTCCCTAGGTGAGCGGCGCGGTAGGAAAGAGGAGCTTATGGGGGTATGGTTCCTCCGCATAGATCATCGGCTTCAAGCGTCGAAGATATGTACTGCGGCCTGTAAAAACATGCACAACTCTGTACATAACAATGAGATTGGCTCATAGCTTCGTAGAGTACTTGTATAGTGTGTACAATTTCAATAAAGGATAGACAGAAAGCAAGGAGATTGTAAGGGCACCGTTCGGTCAATAAGTACGAACAATATGAAGTAACAATGGATTAGGTAAAAGGTGGGTAATGTACTATAGAGATGACCAGTACTGGAGAGGTATTAACTGTCACGCTCCAGTTCCACCCGGCAGCGGACTCTAGGCCCGTTATATGCTGAACGGGGCCGCTACCTGGTAGAAGGTAGTGATTCGTCTTAGTTGAAATGGTAGCCTACCGAATTACATATTCTCACATTAACGCGGACAGATTAAAGTACTCGAGGGCGAGGGTTCTATCCTATATTCAACCACCTTCACTCCAGTACATAGGAGCCTCGTGCTCAACTTGTACAATCATTCTGACCCTCACAGTGATTGATTGGCAACGTTCTTCAGTGATTGATTGGTAACGTTCTTCAATTGTCATTGTGCATTCCCCTACCTTTGAGATTGTTGCAGAAACGTCGATGAAGCTCACCTTACATGATTCTCATTTTGGACCGCCGAAACCCAGCAGGGGTATTAACAATCACAAACCGCATCCTTTTGAGCTCGAAAAGAGTAAAACACACGCCTTAAGAAGGGGAGAAAGACAACACCAGCCTTGCACCATTCCAAACACCATCCATCCAGAAAGCCCAACCCACCCAAAAACGCCCTACCAACCCCCTCCCCACCCTGAAATCCCCTCAAGAAACAGCATGATTCTCCGCTTCCTTCCCTCTGAGCAACGTATCATGCCCATCCCCCTCCGTCTTCCCCACCGGCGTTTTCGCCTCTCCTCCCCTCCGGAGATACTTCCCGAAGTCAGGCATCTTGAAGTTCCAGCGCGCCACGCGAAAAGCGTAGTACGCGATCACCGCAAACGCGATGTTGAACACAATATACGCCCACATGAGTCCGAAATTCCGCCACCGCTCGTCCCAGCTAATCGCCACGCTCGCCAGATACTGGTCCGACGAGCTGACCGCGCAGTACTCGCACCCGCTCGTCGCCGCCGGATTCAGCAGGTTGCCGCCCGCGGCCGCCGCGTAGGGCCCAACGTACTGCGCACACGTCTGATCGGCAGGCGGATTAAAGACAGCGAGTTCGTCGTCCAAGAACAGGAGCAGGGCGGGTTTCGCAGCGAGCTCTACGCCGATGGTGAGAAGCTTGCGTTGCTCGACATTCAGACCCTCGCCTGGCTGCCCGACGACGGCTTCGGCGAAAGACTCCATATTCAGCGTTTTAATGACGTCCTCGACATAGTCGTACTTCTCCTTCTTCGACACGGACTTGGGCTGGCGGAGCATAGCGCTGAACCGGAGAGCTTCGCGGACGGTGCTGGTGGTAAGATGCAAATCCTGCTGCTGGACATATCCTGTTTTCCGCTGGAAGGAACGGTCCAGAGGTTTTCCGTTCACGAGCATGTCGCCAGTGACGACGCCTAGAGAGACGCGTTGTGCCAGAACGTCCAGGAGTGTTGTTTTACCGGCGCCAGACACGCCCATAAGAGCCGTAAGCGTGCCCGGTTTGACCCATCCGGAAACGTGGTCAAGCAGTCTGCGCTGACCTTCTTTGACTGGGATGTCGTAGACCACGTCGCGCCAGGTGAAGATGCCCTTCTGAGGTGGAATGACATTGACTGCATCATCTTGCCCTTTCTCCTGGTCCGGCTGGATCTCACCACCTACAACAGCGGCTCCAGTCTCACCGTTCTTATCCTTGCCACGGGCCGCTTCTAGCATATATTTGGGCACGTGCCCGCGCCGAAAAACGAGAAACTCCGTGGATGAGGAAGTAGCGGAGTTGAATTCCGTAAAGAGGAGATACGTGAAGAGGAAGAACAAGAGGAAGGCGATGATGATCCCTAGGTTACGCCAGATATGGCTGTAATTGTAGTTATAGGCCGACTGGACCCAAGCGTCTCCGGATACAAATGTCTGCCCAAGGACCGATCCAGGGGTGCTGCAAACAAAGGTGTTCGGAGCCATGTTGGGGTAGCTGGGGACCAAGTTGCTGCAAGGGAACGTGCGGCCATGGACTTCGTTCACGAGAAGGCTTTCGAAAGCGTAACCAACCGGATTGAGGTAACTGATCCATTTGAACCACGGATGCATGTATCTGACACGGTCAGCACTGATGCATCAAGTCGCGCCTTCGACGAGATCCACATACGGTCCTGGAAGGGTAAACCCTGTGTAGATGACGATTGCTAGCACAAAGACGCCCGCGTACGACATGGCTGCGGATATAGTCTTGGTGGCAGCGGCAAGTGTGCGGAAGATGCAGGTCATGCACAGCTGTGCCATGAAATTGAACAGGAAGAAGATGAAGAACTGGGACGGTGTCCGCCGAAGGCCGGCCATGAAGTAGAGGATGATGTTGAAAAATGTTGCCGGGAAGAACTTGATAGGGATATCCGCAATGATTCCAGCGAGCCCCTCGGCGAATGGATGGTAGAAGGCGTATGACGCTTGTTTCTCCACAATCCTAGTGATGGTCAGTCTTGCCATGCGAGGAATGATATGGGTGAAACTTACGGTCGCTGGGCGTAGAGTGAGTTGATCTCGTTGATTGCCATAAGTGCGTTCAAAAGGACAGCGAAGAACAATACGGACCCCCTAGAGTAGAACGAGCTGGTGTTGTCTTGAGTGCCGTAGAAGATCGAGCCGATTATCAGAGCCATGACGATGTTCGAAATGGCAGAGGTCAAAGTCGATGCCTTGTCGTTCCAGGTTCGCTGGTAGAACCTTTTTATGCAAAGTCTGACTTGCATGAAAATGCTGGTGGCATAGGGTGAGCCTGGCCGCGTATGCTTCGCCTGCATCTGACGATGAGATTGCTCAAACTCTGCGAGTGCGTCTTGACCAATAGGAAACTCTTGCTCTGTCCGCTCGATTTCCCTCTGAAGGGCGGCATAGTCGTCAGACGCCTGCCAATACTTCTCGAACTCATCTGGGGTTCGCGGCACCCGGTTTTCGTACCCTTCCCTTTCCTGACGTTCTGAGGGATTGGTGACAGACGTCAAAAAGTCACCAGTAGTCTGCCGCGGCGGACAGTGCCAACCCATCTCCTCAAAGTACCGTTTTGCACGATCAGTCGGGCCGTAATAGATCTGACGGCCCTCGTAGAGGACGATTACCTTGTCGAAGAGGTCGTAAATCGCTTGTGAAGCCTGGTATATAGCAACGGCGTGACACATGCCAGCAACTTTTGCGGAGACTTTCAGGGCCTTGGTAAACTCCAGCGCAGACGCAGCATCCAACCCACGAGTACTGTTGTCCCAAGCCGCGATCGGGCTTACGGCCAAGGCCATCTCAGCGATCGACACGCGCTTGTGTTCGCCTCCGCTGACACCCCGAATATAGTCGTTACCAACTTTGGTGTTCTTGGTATGCCTCAGACCGAAGATGTTCATTATGACGCTTGTGATATGCTCGATGTGTTGCTCCCGGGTCAACCCTTTCACCCGACGTTGCGGTGTTCGTGCTGAGGCTGCGAAGGTGAGTGTCTCCCATACTGTCAGATGTGGAAAGTGCTTGTCGACCTCTTGGTTGTAAACAACATCGCCCTTGAACTTCTCCATCACCCTGTCTTGAGGAATGCCGTTGTAGTGAATCTCTGAGCCCTTCTGGATGTTAAGCCCATGGTGCTCTCCACAGATGGTCTTCAAGAATGTAGAACAACCGCTTCCGGGACGCCCGAGCACGATCAACATCTGACCCGAACCGAGAGTTCCTTGAAAATTAGGCAGGATTTGCTTCTCGGTTTTCTTGCCAAAACTGACATACTCATTGAGCCTGAAAGGCACCATGAATGGCTCCGGAACATCCTTCTGCAACTGCAAAGCATTCCCTGATCCGGATACGTCAAGGTTTTTGAACGTGAAGCCAGCTCTCCGACTCTTGATGTCTTCCTCCTGTAGCAACTTCACGAACATTCGGACCCATTTGTAGATGTCAAACTCAGGTGAGTTGGGATCCAAGACGGGATTGCCAATCTCAACGCCGGCCAAGGTGTCCTGACGCTCCAGGTCGCTGACACTACCGATAGGTTTGTTAGAGCGAGTTTGAGAGATTCTGAATGACTGAGTACGTGTGGCTATGCTATGGATCTCAGCTCGTCCTTCAGGATTGATGTATGACTCATCCTGGGTGCTTAATCCGGTTGTATCTTCAGTTCCACCGATGGGGATGAACGTCGGTTCCTGCTGAACCTCAGGCTCAGTGTCTCCGTACTCAGATGTAGTACAGCTGTCAGTCGCATCTTCGGAAGGTCCGAGAGTGACGCCGTCCGGGTAATAAGTTCCATCGTGTATGCCAGTCCCCTCGTGAGAAATCTGTATATGGTTGGATATATCGTGGTACTGCGTATGGGATCGTTCATTGACTCGGCTGGCTGCTGGAATGTGATTTAGTGGAATTTGGTGCGTTGGGCCATCTGGTGCCTGTCGATACTGCTGACGGGGACTGGTCTCGTCAGACCGGCCGACTGAGGTCGCCATTAGGCGTGAGATGGCGGTGCGAGCTGCTCGATATGCGTGAATTGGGATAGCGACAGCAGAAGAGTGGATGATGGAGATTGAATCGAGGTACGCAGTAGGAAAACAGCAATGCGGGGACACAGAGTCTAAGAGAATTGGTGGAGGGTGCAGCGGCGCAATGTAAAGTGATGGATAAACAGCTTATAAGACGCCATTTCACCGGGAGTGGCGCGGCCGCGCTCACATCCAACGGATATTCATATTAAAGTTGAGCCCTAAGGGCCCTTGCTCGGCTGCTAAGCTTTCCGGTGGTCATGTTGAGTCCGACCGAGAGCGAAGCATGTTAGGCGCACGTCTTGGTGCTGACCAACGGCATGGCCAATCTACCGACTGGATGCTCGTGCAGCCGGTGGGCTAGTCCAATAAGAGCTCAGTAGCGATTGAGACACGCTGACTGAGCTGCTTGCTCATCCATCACTCACCAATCGAATTGTAGATGAGTAGATGGGGGTCCTCAACAACACCAACCGGATATATATGTAAGTTTCATCCCGGATCCATGTCCGGCAATCTCTAGATTCGCGACTGTCCCCGTCATCCTGAACGGATACCGTGAATCCGGGACTTCATGTCGGCATGAGGCTCATCCGTTAATAGGAGCAGCGATAGCAAGGTGTAAAATTCGAAGTGGGACGTTGAGAACCGCGAGGTGCGCAGCTCGAGACTTTGCGCAAAAAATATGAGAATGATCCAGGTTTGTAGTGATGGAGATTTTGCGCCTCAGGAGTGTAAGCGCGCTGCAGCTTGACGCATAGCATCGGTGTCCTTCAAGGTAAGGGACGAGATCATCAACCCTCAGATTGTTTGATCAAATCGATGGGATTGTGCCGACGTCAAGTATGCAGTATCCAACGCCTTGGAGTACGGAGCGGCAGGGCAAGAGGTTGATTTGTTAGATGCGGCTCAACGCGTGTCTGCAAGATGAGGTTTGTGGGGTTGTTTTGGGGATAGGCTTTGAGGAGTTTCCACCACTAATCTCTCACTCTCATATTTCGGCGATCAAATTTCCACATGGATCACATACCCGACGTTCTTGCAAAGTCAGATCCATAGACTTGATCCCTGCGAAGCTGCGACACACCACGCAGCGAACAGCTGCAGCCTTACCACATCTTTCCCCTCCAACATGCCGAATCCACACACCTCTATCCTCCCTCTTTCTTACACAACCATCAAACCCCTCATTCTCTCCCCGTAAAACTCGGTAGCGGCTCCCTGCGCACCAACTCCATCTCCTCCCTCTCCGTCTCCCTCTTCGCCTCCATCCACCATTCCATCCACCACTCCATCCCCCGCTCAACTCTCCCACCCTCACCCTCACCCTCATACACCATCCTCCTTCCATAGATCTCACCGCTCCACCACCCCCTTCGATCCCAAAACTTCCCCCACCGTCGAAACCCGCTTCAAACGATTGCCAGACTCCTCGTTGGCACACTCCGGAACCCGCTCAGAAATCTCCCCCTCAACTCTCAATAAACCAGCCATCCGACCACTCCAAGCCTCACGCTTGTTCACCCCCATCAACCGATATCCGGGGTCTGGAGACCAATGCGCGTCAACATCGTACTCCAAGCCAACCTCTGTTCTTCGCTTCTGCCGTGACCGTTTCGCCATCTCTAGTAAGGATGTGCCTGGCGGCGAAGTCGTCGCAGGAAGCGCATAAGGTGCCGTTTGGTACCGCCCGCATTGTGGAGGATTTCGTGGGCAACCGATCAGCTGAGGCTAGTCCGCTGTGCCGCGAAGGCTGCAACACTCGTCCTGTGTAACAGCGAATGACCAGCCGCCAGGATTGGAAGGGAATGTTGGATGACGTATTATCGGCATTGAGTTCGGCGCGAGGGTTTTGAGCTCTTCATTCCACAAGGAGGACGTTTTTGTGGTGTTAGATGACTGTACTGCGAAGGATCGATCGGTACAGTTCTGCCATCTTGATAAAGACGACGAGAGTGGTGGACATGGGAGGGATCATCCGGGAACTCAGGAAATTAGGGCAAGTCCAAGAGCTGCAGTATCTCATCTGCAAGCCAGTTCGTCGTGGATAGAGACGCGGGAGTGGTGGGAGGCCTACAAACGCAAGGGCAACGATGTTCTGGATATTCAAGACGCTCATGTTGAATCTCGCTGACCCACCACTTGGAGAAGTTTGTCGATACCTAGATTTAATTTTCTACCTTCATTTCGTTCTCTCTAAGCCCATAGTCACTGGCAGCCCATCTACTACCTCTCCATCTCTGCCCGTCTCTCTGAACACTAGCTCCGTACCAATGTCGGCACCGTCTCAGACAGCGGGCCCAAACACATCAATGAAAGCAGGCACAGCAGTAAACATCGGTAGAGGCGTCGGTGCGGCTGTAAGGTTCTTGGCCGCGCTGCTTGCCCTATTTCTCAGGCGGCGTAGGAGGAGGCAGGCCGGACACACAATGTTAGGGTCGAGTGGCGTTGTCAAGAATGCAATGTGGCAATCCACTTGCTGATTGGACCGCTTGGAGGAGTTCTACCAAATCAGGGTCGATTTGCGGGTGGCATATCTGTCAGCGTTGCATTGCGATGATGGAGTCCGCGCTCGGACCACAAACTTTAAAATCACTCCAGATTTGATAGGATCGGCAGTAATAAGGACGGCAAGCGAGATGAGGAACAAGCCAGGTTTCCCATACATTCGAGATAAGACATTGTCGACGTACGCGAAACAGGCGATGGTGAGGAGCATGTGACTTATTAAATGCGCAATATCGTTCATGGACTTGATACACTAGTGAGAGCTCGACGGTGACCGGAGCCAGCATCGGACCGTGGATGAGTCCCAAAGTGGAGGTGACGAGGATCGTACCGTAGTCAAAATTTTGTTGCCATCGGGACCAATTGAGAGGATCATTGAGATCGTCGCTTGGCTGGGGTACAAGAACGATGATGCCGTCCTTGCTGGCTCGAGGTGTGTTATTGTGGCTGTGCCACTGGATACAGTGTCAAGCAGCTGTCCGGTGTCTTGGACGACTGCCGCCCTCGGCTCCAGAGCACCTAGACCCAGGGTGGAAGAAGATCTAATATAGTGGGACCAATGTGGGTTAGAAGCTTCGACTGAAGAGTGCGAGGCCTGTTCCTTGATGAAGAAGTTCCTGGGAAGGAGTGAAGTCGACGTATAAGTACCCTTCTGGGCATGTAAAGTGCGCTCGATGGCTTTTGCGGTAAGAGCGGAATGCAGACCTGTGGCTGGGGAGGATCTGAGGCTTTCGAAGTCGGGGAAACCTGGGGATCTGGAGGAGTGGGGTAGTCCACTGATTCGGGTTTCCAGCTGAGATCTTGAGCGCGGTCATCTGAACAGACGATGACTCGGTCAGCCAGTGGCGTCATCGGCAGTTCTCAATTTGAAGGTTGTCTGTTGTCCTGGTCGAGCAGATGTTGCCAAATAACGAGTCGATGAGGGTAAGGTTGGAGCTTCAGAGCTAAGTTTCTCAAATTTTGTGTCATGACACCGGAATCTACCCCGCCAGATCAGACAATGACTCGAACATGAAGATCAAAATGGCCAGTACTATTGCCGACTTACAGGTCCAGACCCATTTTTGCATGAGCATGCGGTAAAAGACTAAAGGGGGAGAGGCAGGATGCACTTTGCTAAAGTCGCAGCAGACACCCTGGTCACCCAGTTCTTCAAATATCTCGTGAAATAGCCCCTCCAAAGCACGGAGACTTTCCACATACTCAAGACTCGTGGGAAACGGAGTCGTGGAGTCCGCTGTGACGTTGAGCCACCAAGAGAGTATCAGGGCTGGCACACATGTCAGTCAAATCTTAGTAGATATATAGACAGCATCACGTACCGCTTTCATACCCCGTCACTAGAACATGGCCACCAAACTGTAACGCAGCCGTTCGCTGCAAGTGCGCTATTCCTAGCTTGGCACGAACCAACCATGAGCTCGCCGCATACTTGATAGCCTTAAGAATCTCTTGCTGTGGTCTGAACGGAGGTAGGGGCAGGTCGTAGTGTGGGTCCTTGGCTATTCTCTTCAGAATCTGCAGCTCCGGTCCCATGTACAGATGAAAATAGGCTGAGCCTAGCAAGGACAAGCAATCGGCCATCAAGGGATCGCCATACTTGCTGGGAACTCTCTCGGCATGAGGATGCCTACACCAGAGAGTTTCCCAGGTTCTCAACCCCCGTTCTATGTTGGAAAAAACGTCACCACCGATAGGGTCGGTCGCCGTGAGGGAGTGCCGCTCATGTCCACACAGGTATGACAGCATAGCACCAATCAACGCAAGCAACCCAAATGAGCTAATCGAAACCGTAGGGGTCTCTCCGCGCAATATCTTCTTAAAGACGTCGAGGATGCTTGTATGCGAATAGTATTGAGCCTCTCTGCTACGCGACCATGCTGCTGCTGACTCGACTCGCCACATGCTGTCGTTAGAAGGGAGGGGGAGTTCGGACGTTTCGTGGTGTGCGAAAATGCAAGTAGCTTGGGGGTCAAACACCAGGACGACGCCGTTAAGCACGCATGTCCAACAGACAAGTCTGTTGAGTGTCAATATAGGTGTGGTTCCTTCAAAATTGTTGAACGTACCTGGTCAGTGTCTCCACATAGAGCCATTGATGCCATTCTGAAGGTGAAGCACCGCGGCAGCTTTTGAATTCCATTTCAGCCGCTCGCAGGAGCTATAATACGTCAGGTATGGCCGAATTTCGTACTTGGGCTCCTCCGTTTCAACTCACATCTGTCACGAGTGCAAAGTGGCGCTGAGACTGGCGGAGATACCGTGGGTTGTCGGTAAAGCTTCCAAACTGTACGCAAAGGAGAGTGGCCTGGATGGGCCATAGTTCAGAGCTAGAATCCTGCAAGAGATTGCACTCATGCTGAACTGCAAGTTAAAATAAATGGAAAAACTTGTCACAATGGTCGAAGCCTACGTATGAAATAAGACGGCAAGATGCCTCGTATGCTTTGCACGCCAAGTCATGCTCCGACAGGTAACAGCCTCCAATGGCCAGCATGGCAAGTAACAATGATGCTATAAACATTAGTAACGCGGCTGTCACGACGTGACGACTTACCAGGCGTTGATGATATACAAAACGTCGGCCTGTGCACAATTGGCGTGTGCGGGTCGAAATATTCGAAATACGCGTTCAGTAATCTTGATATACGTGACCGTGTGAGACTGCTTGGTCCTATGTCCACTCCAAGCTTGGCCGCTTCCTTGAATGCTGACCGAACCGCCACAGCATCCTCCTCGAGACAACGTATTCCTCGAAGCCTTTGATGAGTCATTTGATACTCTGGCTGAGCTTCTGGGCCATCGCTAGGAGACGGTGCTGGTGTCACATGGCGAGAGCGGCTTGACAGAATCTCTGCATTGTTGGGGAAACCTGCTTGGCCCGAGATCATCTCGGGTGACAATGCGAGTATAGGCGTGAATCCAATGTCTTGGTCAAGGTCGGGTAAGAGAGAGTCCTCCAGAAACATGAAGTCGCTCGGCTTAAAATTTGGAAGGCCCGCAAACATATTCTCTTGCAGAAGCGGAGGGTCAAGTGCCTGGCTGATGGGATTACTCGACCCGAATCGTAGTTGATCGCCGAATGAAGGCGGAGTATGAGCTTGTGAGATCGTGTGACACACTCGAACATCGTTACCACGAGGCACCGCTGTTCGCTCCTGATCAGCTTGTCCAAGAGGGGAGTGCAGTTGAATAGTATGCGGATGCGACAAGGTCATGTGCATTGCTACGTCGTGATCGACTGGACCTTCGGAACAAGAGAACGTCGATGTCTCTGGAGGTGTGTTCGTTTGCATCGTTGGTTCCGGTCGCTGCTCGCTCTCAGACCTCGCGGGAACCGCATTGAGGGCCTCAGTGTCGACCACTCGAGCGACGGCTGACGATCTTTGTGTCGTCAGTCCGGGATCAGTTTCGAGAGAACGCCAAGCTTTGGAGAGACTCACGTTGAGATCAAATCTGCTGCAGCATGACCTTGGTCTTCGGAGGTCGGTTGCCGTCGATTGGGGGTGTTCTCATCCTCGCCACCTTGGATGTCATCACGGCCGACGACCTGTTGGGGGATATCCACGCATCTCCTCTCGTGTCTGCGGAGCACATCAGGCCTCCCGAAGCTGGAGCAACAACCCTGGCAGGTGAATTGCTTCCGGTTCTCATCTGAAGCTGACGTCAATGCCGTCTCTTGAATCGATGCGTAACTCGGGAACTGACGAGAGGCGACGTGGCGCTGAAGATGCTCAGCTCGCACAAAGGCTTTTGGCAGAATTTACAGACGTGTGGGCGCGGTGGACGTTGAGGCTTGTTCACCCTGGTCCCTGACCGACCAGGAATGTCGGTGACTGGATGTTGCTGCGACTGCATCGTTCATAGTCCAGTCGCACGGTCGCGAGTGTCGAAGGAGGCACTGGAGGAGTGGGGAGAGGTGGGGAGAACAATCGGAGGCATCGACACACGATGAGAATCCAAACCAAACTTGACAGGACGAAAAGTGTGCCGGTGCGTAGTCAGCAATCGCTCGATTGATTTCTCAAGGTCCGGGGAGATTACACAGCAGGACTACCTACCGAAGTGCGGGGTCGGTGGCTGACATTGCCCCAGCCTCGACGGGGGAGCACCAGATTGCCACCAGCACGATCCACCCGGGGTAGCTGGGCCAGGAGCAGCACCTGAGCAACCAATATACAGGACACGACAGGAGCACGGAAGGCCCTTGATGCCGACTCCGTAGGTGTGGTTGTAGTACAGTCGCACGAACGCATATCACACGATGCATGCACGCACTCTTCTTCTCAACCTCAATCTAGGCCCGAAATGACCCGAGTGTACTGGGTGTGTGTGTGGGGTCCGCCTTGTATCATCCCGCTCCCTCTAAACGGCTTTGTAGATCGATTCGACAATCTAGGAACAAACATCAGTTTCAACATTCATCCCGGCACGTGCAAGAATCCAATGCACTTACCGCCGAGTTCTTTGGCTCCATGGAAAGGCCATCGGCTCTGACTAGCACATTCGAAAGGCCACTCTTCTCTTTCAGATCTCCCAATGCAAGTATCTCAGCCTCGGCCCAGACCTCCCTCCCCTCGGCTCTCGTAGACCTAGCTTTCAGCATCAGGAGTTGGCCCGAGATTGCAGGACGCTCGTAATTGATCTCCAATCTCGCTGTCGCGCCCACTCTACTCGGCAGGAGGGGAACGCACGTCTCGCGAGCACCTCGTCGATCAGCGACGCGAGAAAGCCGCCGTGAAGGATGCCTGGATACCCTGAAACATTGCTACCGACAAAAATGATCGTCGTCACCTGGTTTGTCGGTACCGTTTTGTCGATCGAGGCCCAGCTGTATGGGGGCACCTCCAGCATTCCTGGACCGGTCAGAGTGCATATGATAAAGTTCTGCTGCCGCAGAACGTTGTTCGGTTCCACATGTGGTTGTGATAGTGTTTGTGTGGGATCTTTCTGAAGGTTTCGGCATAGGCTGGAACTTAAGAGGGTTTCCTCGAGCTGTTTCGCATGGTCACCGCAGCTCTCCAGTGGAATCGATGATGCCGCGTGCAAGCCACTCTGTATCGGAGCGCTCTCTACTGTGCTATCGATCATGTCGACCAAAGAAAAATGGTGCTTCGGCGTCAGATGCGAGATATGTCGCAAAGCAACCGACTATATCTCGAAATTACATTCGGATCTCCAGGTTCCTGTTGCGAGCCTTGACTGGTAGCTGATCAGGTGCTTCCAGCCAGCCAGATTGTTACTGGGGAAAAATCATTTGACGGAAGCGGTCAATGATTCTCTACTCCACCCGCTCTACCCCACTTGTCCTTCCCCACTTGTCTAACTCCACATGCTGACGCGACGGAACCCGTGTGTTTCGCAGCAACTTATGGCGGAGATTCAGAACACCTCTAAGCCACCGAACATTCGATCATACACGTGAATCTGCGAAACGCAAAAAAACTGGAAACCCTCAGCTCCGCCTGCTTCAGCAGCTTACCCACTTCCCTAAACGATCTCTCCTTGCCCTGCTCCCGCTCCCATTCCGCCGTGATCCCGTCTCTGACGCCTTTGCACGATCGCAGAACAGCTTCATCGAACTTCCGCCACACGGCGCCATCCGTGCCCTGGACGACATCGATGCAGCTTCGCGGTATCGGTGTGAAAGGCCCTGGTCTCGCTGAACTGCCGCCTCGATCTCCCGACGAGCGCGTTGTGCAGCTCGACGAGGCGCAGGCCGCTCTACAGGCTCTTTGGGAAAGGCATTGGCAACCCGCCCGACGACTCTGTCCATGCGGGTAAGGTGTCCGGAGTTGGATCGGACGTTTTCAGGAACAGGAGTTGTCGTTCGCGCTGCTTGTCGGTCCGTCAGCTGCGGACGGTTCGAACGTCGAACACAATGGAATCAAACCCAAGCAGGGCGAGAAGGATTTCATGATGAAGTAGGGGGATTGGTGAGAGTGATTGGCGGTACGAGGGTCAGGGCTGAACGATGAATGTGTCCTACAGATGTGGATGAACGTGAAACAGGATGCTGATGAGATTTGGATAATATGCGAGAACCTCAGGTACAGCTACAAGAATGTTCCCTACGTGACCTTCCTCTCCGCTCTTGGATGGATCGCCGTTTGTGCCCTTCATGTCCTAGGTCTGGTGACAGAGGCAGTGGAAAAGATAGGGAAAAGGGTAAGTATACATCTCGACACAAGTTTGTGGTTGCACACTAACAACTCCCAGCCCGTATGCTATTCCGCTACTGGGACTCATGCAATGTATGCCACCCCAGGAGTCATCCTTATGTGCTGCTATTCGGTTTTTTGCACGACATGACCGACCGGGGGCCACTTTGAGTCCTTTTCTGAAAATGCATTTGTTCACATACGACTACAAGGACGATACACTCCGCAAAGCGAACGTCGCAACACTGGCCCTGTCGCGACGTTTACATTCATGTTTTCGACTGTCTCATTCGAGGTGCCACTAGCATGGGGTCTTGTCAAGGCCTCATATCCGAATTCGACACAGCCCCAGGAGCTCAACACCAACGACAGAACACTCAGCAAGAGCGAAAGATCAACCGTCGCCTTCAGAGAGGCAGTAACTGCAGCAGACGCACCGGGTTATGTACAAACTCTGGTACTGCTTGTTTTACGCGGAGGTGGCCCACATCCATCACAATCCTCCGCCGCGAGCCACAACTCCTCCTCCCGCCCTCTCACTCACCCACCCCCACCCCCGTCCCAGCGCTCCCGCGCGTAGGTGCCAGCACCGTCGCCCGCGGCGACCCTTAATCCTCGACGGCACTCACACGCGACCGCGAAGCCGAGCGTAGCACCCGCTTCGTCCGCCCTGCCCGCTCCGTCCGAACGGCGCGGGCGGCCGATGATGCCGGAACCCTCAAACCCGGATGGTGCTGCATACGCGTGCTTGTACGCGAGGCGTAGTTTCGCAATGGCGTCGCGCATGAGCAGCGCCACGAGCGGCTTGGCCGCCTGCCAGTAGTAGCAGCGCTTGAACTCCCCGTCGTCGGCGGAGTAGTGGTGCGCGCAGGCGGCGGGCCCTGCTCCTCCGCGCCCTCGAGTTCGACGACGAGACCGCGCTCGAGTGGGGCGGTGATGGTGACGTCGCGCACGCGCATGTCGGGGCCGCGCGATGAAGGCGCACAGCGCGCGCGACTAACGCTTGTTCTCCGGCACGCAGAAGTCCAGCGCGTTGCTGCGGAAGCTGAGCGCTTCGAGCGGACAGCGGGCGGGGGCTGGCAGGGCGGACATGAAGGGGAGAGCGCGCAGGGTGACGGTGCGAAAGACGAATTTGTTGGCGCTGTAGAGCATCTCTGCGGCTTCTTGGGAGATTTGGTGACTGACTCGTAACGAGGCGCCGTTGCAAGGGCTGTTGAGGAAGAACTGCCATAAAGGAGCTCGGCAATGGCTCGAGGATATGTTGATGTTGTTGGCACTTCCGGGATCTTGTGTCCCAGTATCGTTGTCGGTGTTGTCTGCTTCTCCTGTCAGGTGATCGAAGCGGTACTCGGCCCTTGCGCAGTTGATCTTGAGGTGGACGCCACCCTTGTGGTATGAACCTCGCGGCACATTTGGTCGTGGAGTTGGCGCGGAAGGCTAAGGAAAAGACATCTTGGACATTGTAGATATGAACGAATGGGACTTTGACTTACTGAGCTGGTGCATGGCAGAAGAGTACTATGACGCGCTAGAAGTGAATACGCGTGCTTTGTGTAAGCAAACCAATCGAGGAGATCAATCAGGATCTAATCACGAGATCGTTCGCATACGATACTCACAAGATGATTTCACAGTTTCATTCCGAAATATGAATCTTATGACAAATCCTTCTGCACCACTAATTACAACAACAAGGATATAAGTGATCCGGTCCAAGTTACGTACCTAAATCCAGACGCCAAGCTGAAGGTGAAGTGAATCCCAGATAGTACGCGTTGCGAAACCATGCACCACTCAAGATCTAGTACAGCTTTCAGCATAGTTTTAACATCGTCCACCACCCGGAACGGCGCCTCCGTCTTCGCCTTGATCTCAGCCGTTGGTGAGGTCAACATTGAACACGCACTGCAAGCAACGTCAGTCTCAGTGCCCAAGCCGCACATGGATCGCTACGGACGAAACATACCAAATCTGTGATGATGCGAGAAACACACGCCTTGCCCGTCAGCGGGAACTCGCACTGCTTCAGGATCTTCGGCCGGCCCTTCTTGTCGGTGTGCTCCATCGTGACCACGACCTTGGTCGCCTGCAGGTTCGACACCAGATATATAGCGCCGCCGAAGCCCTTTATCTTGCCGGGCAGCATCCAGTTCGCCAGATCGCCGCGCATGCTGACCTGCATCGCGCCGAGGATAGTGAGGTTGATGCGACCGGCCTTGATCATGCGGAAACTCTTACCCGAGCCAAAGCATGACGCGCCGAACAGCAGCGTCACCGTCTCCTTGCCGGCGTTGATAAGGTCCTGGTCCTCCTCGCCCTTCTTCGGGTACGGGCCGAGGCCGAGGATGCCGTTCTCGGACTGCAGCTGCACCTTGACGGACGGATGGACGAAGCTGGGGGCCAGCATGGGCATGCCGATGCCCAAGTTGGCATACATGCCGTTCCTGAACTCCTTGGCGGCGCGGCGGACGATACCTCCACGCTTGCTGCCGGCGTCGCCGGCGCCCAGGCTGTTCAGCGCGTCGCTGGGGTCTTTCGCGTTCACGACCTTCTCGATGCCCTTCTCTGCCGTCGACTGGATCACGCGCTTGACGTAGAGGCCCGGGACGTGCACGACGCCCGGGTCGATGTCGCCGGGCTCGACGACATGCTCGGCTTCGACGATCGTCATCTTTGCGTTGCGTGCCATGGTGCCGTTGAAGTTGGCGGCGGCGAAGCGGAACATGCAGTTGCCCAGTCGGCCGGCTTTCCACGCCTTGAGAGCCTCCTTCATGACGTAGCTTTTGCCGTCGGAGACCTTGACGTCTCGAGGTGTCGGGCATCGCGCTACCGTTCCGTCCGCGTTCTGCCTCTGTGGTAGCTCTCCTGTCTGCACCACCGGAGGGAGGATCTTGTTGATCTCATTTCGTCGGCTAGTGGAAGCAAATGTGCGGGCGAGGAGGCCAATCAGTGCTCCGCGTCGCATCCGCTTCAGAATCTTGAGAAATCTTGAAACTGGACTTGAAGAAATGCGCGGCTGTCCGCAAACACAGCATTACCGAGCATGGCATTGTGGCGGAGATGCCAAGTGTCGCAGTATATACAAGTACAGGTTGGACATAAGAGGATGCTGCACTTTCAAGATGGCAGAGCAGGTGAATGCGTAGAAGGGTTGAGGAAAGGGCTCCGCTGGGGAAATACAGCTTCAGCAAAACAGCCGGCTGGACAGTCGGCGGCAGTGGTCCGTAGGATAAAGCGGCATTACCCGGCATGTGGAGCAAGATCCCCCTGCAACGGGGCACTTCAAGGTTGGCCTCGCCTATTCACAGCACTTGAGCCATGCAACAAGAACTGCCTCATTCCAAGTGTTGGTGGTCTCTGCTTGCTAATTACTCACACGGACCTTGTTCAAACGCATCCCCACAATGCTGACATGGATGAGAGTAGCTTTTTGTTGTACCACAGCTGGGAGATTGGTTACCAGTCGGTTATCCCTTTCTCTATGGGTGCAACGGTGGGTTGCGCTAGAGATTTCTAAGCAGTGCACGGGCCACTATCATCAGTCTTGCATAATCTTATGAAAACTACCTAAGCAGATAGTTTCCTTATATAAGAAAGTGAGATTCTAACTGACTTTGTATACTAAACCAATCAAACACTAAGTAGAGAATATTACAATATATTCTTATAGCTTTACTAAAGAGATATACACTTGAAATAGTAATACATTAATTAGTAAGGTTACTATAGCATTTAAGAGTAGATGTCAGGATTAGAGCATTACATGTTATATAGCAGAGAAGATAACTACTAATTGCAGTGGTGATGTCACGGTTTGGGTTCACGTAAGCAACTGACCATGCTAGCCCTAGTTAGGGCTAGCTTTGCTGCCATATATGTGTTAGGGTTCGAATTCTGCATCTTTCCCTCTATCTACAAGACGTAGCACGAAGAGCAAGAAGGGATCGAGGATCCGCCCGTACAACAACAAGCAACGGAGAAAACAATGTCCGTTCCAGATATATTGCGGACGCGCCTGGTCAGCGCGACCGCACGTGACGTTCGCCTAGGTCCGTGACAATATGTCAAGGCGCGTCAGGTCATGAGTGCTGTATTGACTACGGTGTTGCACAAAGAGCTATGTACAAGTAGAAAGATATGTTTATAAACACAGAGTTCGGGTTGCTTAGTAATCGGCTTCTCATCAGTTGCCTGTGAAGGTAGAGATGATGGTAATCCAGTGAAGCCATGACATATAGTCTCTATAACCAGCTCTAGCACTTGATGTAGAGATGTAATAGACCATCATATGACTTGTAAAGAGATAAGCACTATGAGTGGATTCTATAGCACTAAGCCAGCTGCTTTCCAGCTCTCACATATGATGCACTTGTTCAGTGACTCTATACAAGCCAGTGGGATTAAGTGGCTGCAATATATGCAAACTGCATGGTGGTAGTTAGACCAGTCAAATATTATTCTGCTTAAGAAACCACATGAAATCTATACTGATAAAACTGCCATGTATCATGATCCAAGGTCAAATGCTGCCAAGAATACTAAGTCAGAAGTAGTAAGCTAGCCTTAGCAAGGAACTCAAACGTCTCATAGCACGTCTGTTGCTTTCTTCCTTAACACAACCTC
The DNA here is from genome assembly GCA_030247845.1 of Coniosporium tulheliwenetii. Classification (NCBI taxonomy): domain Eukaryota; kingdom Fungi; phylum Ascomycota; class Dothideomycetes; genus Coniosporium; species Coniosporium tulheliwenetii. Next base: position 439,116 of record JAPDRP010000029.1, on the reverse strand, counting down.
TATCAATATAGCTAGATAGCCAAATTGAAAGCCTTTCTCAATCTCAACTCTATGCCAACTGTGACACTATGGCCATCTAGAAGGAGTAGACAAGATCTTTCTTCATGTTTGGTTTCAGATAGAAATATATATTCTAGCCAGCCACAACTAATCTGATTACTTGTCTATCTATTCTCTAAGATAGTATAAATCCAATCTGATATATTCTCTTTGAGCCAAATTGATAGTAGATTTACATCCTTAACATTAATGACTAGATAGCACTTTTTATCTATAGTAGATATTATCTCAAGTATAGATATTTACTTCTAGTTCTTAGAAGCTGCAATATATGCACACTTCTTATCTGAGTTTAATAGCACTCTTGAATGGGTACAAACTTCTAGTGTAATGTTACGGTTCCATTGGGCCAGGACGCCTGACCCGGGGTGGAACCGAACAACGGCTAGCAGCGCTGGCAGTCACGTGACTGCTAGCCACTGCCAGCAGGCCAGGGAAAGGGATGGCAGGGCTAGAGGGGATAGCAGTGCTAGCACTGCTAGCCACTGCTAGCACAAACAGGAGGTACCAGGTACCTCAGGCAGTATATAGGCAGCACCATTATCGTTCTTTATAATGGTGTGCTCAACTCAAATAAGAATTCAGTATTCTTAGTAACTTGATCTGATCTCACCTTGTGATATCAATCCTCCCCTTGTTGACTATATCTTGGCACTGCTCCTTTCTCCTTGATCAGGACCCCAACTGTTACATGTAATACTATACTCATATTACAGTTAGCATAGAGTTAAGATTGAGAAATGCTTTCAATTTGGCTATCTAGCTATATTGATAGAGATTGTCACGAGCTGTAGGCAGATGGTGGGCTCGCAAGGCACAGAGCTGTGTTCATACTATGGAGTCTATGGAGTTGACTAGATGTTGCTCAAAGAGAAGAAGGCAAACAGATGCATGTGCCTAAAATTCACATATATTGTCATGGCTTCACTGGATTACCATCATCTCTACCTTCACAGGCAACTGATGAGAAGCCGATTACTAAGCAACCCGAACTCTGTGTTTATAAACATATCTTTCTACTTGTACATAGCTCTTTGTGCAACACCGTAGTCAATACAGCACTCATGACCTGACGCGCCTTGACAGTGTGTTGCACCAACCCACACCAGATCCTACCAGAAACCAGACCTGCCAGAACGCGTCAGCGCATGCCAGACCTACTAGACCCACCGGAACGCGTCAGCGTGTACCAGACTCACCAGATCCATCAGAGCGCGTGGCGCAATACCAGACACCTACCAGACTTACCAGAGAGTGCTTAGCACAATACTAGACATGTCACCAAACATGTATACCAACACCGGACCCGCTGGCCCAGCTGCCGGCACCCGATCCCGCACGCAAGCGTCAACTACACCAGAATCCTTACCTACAAACACCCAGAATCACCAGAGCCAATTCGCCAGCAATAACAGCAATGAAGACAGCTTACCCAGCGATAGCAATGACACGCACCCAGACAACGACCTAGATCCGGAACTGGATTTCTCGATGTTTGTGAGCAACGATACTGAGCTTCCAGAAGCCAACGATTGCAGAGAGATTCGACCGAGCAACATGGTAGCCAAGGTTCAGGCTCATCCAATCCTCTACTGGAACCTGCTGTCTGCCCTCAAGGACACGGTCGAGAACGTGTCTATTGAACGTGACGAACTCAAACGCGACTTTAGGAAGGAGCGAGAAGCTCATACGCTTCATTCTAATCAGCTATCGGAAGCTCAGCTAAAGCTGACCAGACAAGAAGGCACGATTGAGTTTGTCACCAAGGAACGCGACAACCTCCGCGACCAGTTGAACGCACTCCAAAGCCAGAACCCAGCCACAGCCACAGCCACACCATCAACATCAGGCGCGACACCTCTCACCCCGTTAGCTTCGGGCACTTCCCAGCCCAGCGAGAGCGACTTGCCAGCGTCGACCCAAGCCGGCAGCCTACCTCAGGCACCGGCACCAGCACCCGCTGTCGGACAGCAGCCAGCTGCGAACACTCCGAACGCTCAGCCTACCCTCACACGCGCCGAGCCGGCGCCGCCTGCCAGCACGGCCAGCCGTCGCCCTATCATACCAGACATTCCGAGGTACTACGGAGAAAAGGACAAGGATGAGGTCAGCTGGGAAGAGTGGAAACAGAAAGTCAATGACAAGTTCGAAGTCGACGACTTTCAGTTCCCCACGGAGAAGCACAAGCTCATCTACGCTCGAGGCCACCTGCGTGACAGTGCCTACAGACACGTTGAACCCTACACGACAGGCGCCAGTGGATTCAAGACCCACCAACAGATGATCGACTACCTCGAGCCGATAGTTGGCAGGTCCTCTTACGAGAAGGCGGCCGACGCCGAAGCCGAGTTTAACAAGCTTATCGCACAGCCAGGCAAGTGGCATGACTTCTGGTCAAGCTTCATGAGGATCAACTCGATCCTACAGTGGCCCGACGCGCCAGCCATCTCGTCCATCCGTAACAACAAGCTCAGCGTCCAGCACAAGAATAGGATGGTTGGAGAGTGGAGCAGCATCAAGACGCTTCAGCAACTCAATGAGAAGCTTGGCAACATTGACCGCGACCTGGCCGACCTCAACACGACTTACCCTCGCACGAACAACACGAACGCGCGCCCATCCGGCGCCCGCTCCTACCCAAGCACCAATCGAACTCAGGCCCCATCCACCACTGCCGCCACCAACGCTACGCGTCAAGCCGCCAGTACCAACACCAGCTCAGGCAATAGATCGGCGCCCTATCGAGGCCCTCGATTGAAGAAGCTTACCGAGGACGAGAAGCGCGAGCTCTCAGCCAAGGGCGCATGCTTCAAATGCCGCAAGGTTGGTCACATGTCTTACGACTGCCCTACCAACGAAGGGAGCAACCAGTCCAGCAACCAGTCCAGCAACCAGTCCAGCAACCAGCCTAGCAACCAGAATCAGGCCAGCAACAACGCCATGGGTCTGGACGAACAGGGAAACGAGTAGCCCTTGGTCAAGGTCGCGGCCGAGGGCGTTCACGTGAAGCAGTTAGAAAAGCGAGCAGTCTACATTCTTTGCCACCTCCTTCATCCCGTTCGTCTTCTACTCCTACACCTACCCCCGTATCGCTTACCTGCTGTGATGAGCCAACCATCTCTTCAATGTCGCTTACTCAAGAGCAACAGGACAAGATGAATGGCTCCCACTGGATAGTTCAGTGTAAGATAGGCTCGACCAGAGCCATTGCTCTCAAAGACTCGGGTGCCACTGCATGCTTCCTTGACTCTTCATACGCGCAACAACACAAGATATCTCTCGTACCACTAGCTAAGCCTAGAGCCCTGCACCTGGCAGACGGAACCACTACCAGCCAGACGATCACTCATGCTGCGCTAATCGGCCTGCATATCTCAGACCAGACTTCCGAAGCAGTCCACTCGGAACAGCTGCTCTGTTACGTTACTAGACTCGGGAGATACCCGCTAGTGTTAGGCACGACCTGGATTGAACTACATGACGTTCATGCCGTCGGTAAGGAGAAGTCCTTCTGGCTCGATTCCCAGTACTGCCGAGAACATTGCCTTGTTCAAGACAAACCGGTCTACGTGAACTGCTCCGGCAAGAGACAGGTCCACGATGCGCCGTCACCTATCTTGGACAACCAGCTTGATGTCGCCGAGATTAGTCCATACACTTTCACTAGGCTAGCCCAAAAGGCAGGTCACCGAGTGGCGATCTTCCGACCAGAAGATAGCTCCGAACTAAGCCTCAACGCAGTAAACCCTGAGGACTTTGACAAGTTCATGAAGAAGAAGCCAACGCTCTCGGAGGATGAGATCCGCGCTCGGTTACCAGCAGAACTGCAAGACTTTGTAGACGTCTTCTCTCAGAAGGACGCCGACACACTGCCACCTCACAGGCCTCAGGATCACGAGATCAAGCTTAAGCCTGGCATGGAGCCACCGTTCAAACGCTCGTACGCGATGTCACAAGAGGAGCTGGCAGCCGTTAAGAAGTATATAGACGAGCACCTTGAGAAAGGGTTCATCCGGCCCAGCGGCTCACCAGCCGCCGCACCAGTCTTACTGGTCAAGAAGCCTGGAGGAGGACTCCGATTCTGCGTTGACTACCGGGGCCTAAACGCCATCACCGTCAAGAACAGATATCCCATTCCACTTGTTCAAGAGACCCTTGACCGCCTAGCTAGGGCCAAGTTCTACACAAAGCTGGATATTATCGCCGCGTTTAACAAGCTACGGATCAAAGAAGGCCAGGAGTGGATGACTGCCTTTAGTACCCGTTACGGCCAGTACGAGTATTTGGTTATGCCCTTTGGGCTCTGTAACGCACCCGGTACCTTCCAGAGCTATATCAACAGCGCTTTACGTGAATACTTGGATGACGCCTGTTCAGCCTACCTGGATGACGTACTTACTTTCGCCGGAGACACCAAGGAGGAGCACTACGCCGCGGTGCGTAAAGTGCTTCAACGCCTGCGAGAAGCAGGCCTTCAGGTGGACATCAACAAGTGCGAGTTTGCGGTCACCGAGGTAAAGTACCTGGGGCTGCTGCTCACCACCGAGGGCATTAGGATGGACCCAGCCAAGGTCGAAGCGGTGATTAACTGGCCCGTCCCGCGCTGCATTAAAGACGTTCAAGGCTTCTTGGGGTTTGCAAACTTCTACCGACGATTCATCCAAGGCTTTTCCAGGATAGCGAGACCGCTCACTAGCATGATGAAGACGACTGGCCAAGACAACAAGCCCAAGTTCACCTGGACGGCTCACACCGAGCAAGCGTTTCAGGAACTCAAGGAGGCCTTCACCAAGGACCCGGTACTACGCCACTTTGACCCCAAGCTGGTAACTCTGGTTGAGTGCGACGCCTCAGACGAGGTGCTGGGAGGGGTTTTATCACAGATGGACGGGAAAGGCGAGACTCACCCGGTCGCCTACTTCTCAAAGAAGCTCACACCAACCGAGTGCAACTACGAGATCTATGACAAGGAGCTCATGGCTATTGTAGTCTCGTTTGAGGAATGGAGACCAGAGTTAGCGGGACTCGACTTGGACGAGCCCATTCGTGTGCTGAGCGATCACAAAAACCTTGAGTACTTCATGACAACCAAGAAGCTCAACCGTCGGCAAGCACGCTGGAACGAGTTCCTCTCCGAGTTCAACTTCCAAGTTCAATACCGACCCGGTGTCCAGGGCACTAAGCCAGATAGCCTCACCCGGCGCTCAGCAGACCTCGCCCACTCGCCCGACGACGACAGGATCAAGCACCAGCACCAGCTGGTACTCAAACCCCACAACCTTAGCCCTGGAATGGCTCCCGCAGAGACGGCGCTCGCCCCGATGGAAACAGACGACGCGGCCGCGCCGGCAGACACTGACTTCATCCATGCAGTCGAAAACGCATACGGGCAAGACCGACAAGCACGGCTACTGATCGAGTCCTATCAGAAGGGCATCCGCAAGCTGCCGGCTAAGGCTATTAAGCAAGGCTTGAAGGTATCCATGTCCGAGGTCGCGGTTCAGAACCGGAGGCTCTACGTAGCCGGAAAGCTCTTCATATCAGACGATCCCGAGTTGAAGCTCAAGCTGCTGCAGGAGGCTCATGACACGCCTACCGGAGGCCACCGAGGGAGGTCATCAACATTTGCCTACCTACGCCGGCACTACTACTGGCCCAACATTACTCAAGATGTCGATCGCTACGTAAGAAGCTGCCGCACATGCCGCAGAACCAAAGCCTCCCGCCGCAAGTATGGCGGCCTGCTCAAGCCCCTACAGGCACCGAACCGGCCCTGGGCAGACATCTCTATGGACTTCATCTCCCCATTACCCGACTGCGTACGAGACGGTCGTGTTTACAAGCATTGTCTTGTTGTCGTTGACAGACTCACCAAACGCAAGCGTTACATGGCAATGGACGCCATAGATGCGCTATCAACCGCCGAGGCTTTCCGCGTTAACGTGTGGCGCAACCACGGTTACCCTGAGACCATCGTTTCCGACCGAGGCACGCAGTTCATCTCCGAGTTCTGGCAGAGGCTCTGCGAGAGAACTGGGGCAACCCTGCTGCTGTCAACAGCCTTTCATCCTGAGACGGATGGCCAGACCGAGAACGCCAACGGGCAACTGGAGCAGTACCTGCGCGCCTATATCAACTGGGCCCAAGACGACTGGGTTGATCACCTCCCAGAAGCCGAGTTCTTCGCAAACGACCTTGAGTCGGCCACGACCGGAGTTACACCCTTCTTCGCGGACATGGGCTATCAGCCGCGCACGGCCATCAAGCCGCCCGAACCAGTAAGCAACACGCCAAGGATCGCTGCCCAACAGCTACATGCAGATCGGATTGTCGCGCGCCGAGCGCGCTTGAACCAGTATCTCCAGGAACAGATTGAGTGGGCGCAGGCCAAACAGGCTGAATACGCCAACCGCAAGCGAGATCCTGCTGTGCAGCTCAAGGTTGGCGACATGGTCTACCTCGACGCGCGCAACATCAAGACGGACCGCGAGGTGAAGAAGTTGGACCACAAGATGATGGGACCGTACAAGATCGTTCGCGTCGTACGACAGGGCTCCGCATATGAACTGGAACTACCTCACTGGCTGAAGATCCACCCCGTCTTTCACCCGTGGCTGCTGCACCTCGATAAAGCAGACCCGCTGCCTGGGCAGCACCAAGATCCGGAGCCGCCTATCCAGGTCGAAGATGAGACTGGCGCAACGTTTGACGAGTGGTTCGTACAAGAGATCCTCGACGTCAAGAGGCAGGGCCGCGGGCTGCGATACCTGATAAAATGGAGAGGCTACGAGGAATCCACCTGGCAACCAGCACGCGACTTGACTCACTGCGCTGATAAGCTGGCCGACTTCTACCATCGGTACCCGGATAAACCGAAGCCAGCCAACTACGCACCGCCGCCCGACTGGTCACCAAACCGTCGTTCGCGCTCGCCGACGCCTCTCCAACAGGCCTGCCTAGCGCTAACTGCGCTTAAGACGAGACCCTGCGAGCCCTCGGTGATAGCGCCGCTTAACACTGACGCACAGCTGTCGCCGGCGCTCCAGCGGGTTTAGAGGGGGTGATGTCATGGCTTCACTGGATTACCATCATCTTTACCTTCACAGGCAACTGATGAGAAGCCGATTACTAAGCAACCCGAACTCTGTGTTTATAAACATATCTTTCTACTTGTACATAGCTCTTTGTGCAACACCGTAGTCAATACAGCACTCATGACCTGACGCGCCTTGACACTATACCAGCTCTATAGACTCCACTCAACTAGCACAATTTGTATATTACACTGCAGTAGCTTTAAAAAGATTAGAGTCTCAAATGTAACACACTAGTACTTAGTAAAGTGGAAAACACACTTATACAGACAATATCTAAGTAAGTGGAAAAGGAGAAGAAAATTAAGCAACCAAACATAGAGTCTGATATACTAGATACTACTATTGTACAACCATTATAGTTCTAGTTATTGAGTTATTCAATGTTTTCTTGGATGTATACAAGTCAATAGAGTGGTCAGCTTCTGGAAATGGTTTGCTTCTGATAGCTTGACTTATTATCATTTGTTTTACTATTAGCTGCTTATTAGGGCTAATTATTGTTTCAATAGTAATATACAACTATTTAAAGATTCTGGTGGCATTTCTGAGATTAGCAATGTAGTTCTCTAACTCCTTGAACTTATAATGATCTTCTATATTCTCAATATCTCCTAGTCTATCATGTTCTTTGTAGAGAGGTTTAATTGATATAATTTTGGTAAACTGACATATAAGAAGACCAGCATTCATGGATGGTTGTGGAGTAAGGGTAGAAATCCAATTCAAAAAATAACTCTGTTTAATATCCAGACCTCCATTTAATAAGCATGAAACCTGTAAGTTAATTGGATGATTCATCTGCAGATCTCCAACTATACTGTTAGTAAGTATTGTATTTCTGGGATCTCTAACTCCTAAGAGAGCTCCATATTTCAAACGCTACAGTTGATCCAAAAGCAAGTCATCTTAGTCTAGAACAGTAGGGATATGAGACTAGAAGAACAGTCTACAGCACTGACCTTGATTAATGATACTAGAAGTCTGAATTGTTAAAACAGAGAGACTGATTCAAGCATGCACATTGGTTTTAATGGCCAGATGCTGTAGTAGACAACTTGTTAGAGCAACCACTTGCTACTGAGATGCCTGCAATAACCCTACTCTGTCTCTACCACTATATTATCAACATTACAATGCAAATGAAGTTGTTTGTTAGAATAGCAAAGGCTAATCCTTGTAGACATGCCCATATTCTGAGTCAGGCATTTCAGCAGGAATATTGGAAATTTTGGTGCAGTTGCCTTAGATTTCCACTAAACAGTTTCTAAAGTATGCTTCTACAACTTTTGAGGCAGATAGCTGCTATAGCATACCCATATAACCATTGGGTCTAAGAATGGTTATAATACCATCTTCTTTGGAGGTTCCATATATCTCATATATATCTTCCTTGTTTATCAATCCATATGTTCTTATCTTAGCAACTTGCTTGATATAATAGGAGATATAAGTCTATTCCAAACACTCTTCCAAGAGATGTAAGACTACAAGTTCAATCATTCTAGTGAAAGACTTGGCCATTATGTGAGCATCACCCAGAAACATTTATTATCGGAAAACACTTAGCTGATCCTCACTAAAACTGCAATATTCTACTAGAACACAACAATCCACACATCAATTTTAGTGACTAAGTTATTATTTATATCTACTATAGAGGACCTAAATCCATATATGATAAAGCCTTAGATAGATCCCACCGCTTTGTGTTGAGATATGTCACCGCTTACAGTATCCAAACAGCTACCACAATGGTATTGCTTTCTTCTTCCTCAGCACTATTACTACTATAAAGTGTTTGGCTCAAAGCTGTTATGGGAGCTGAAGTGCTTGATCTCTTCTTCCAGCTCTTCCTCTTTACTTGAGCTTTATCCTTTTCTTCCTTCATCTTTTTCAGGTTTGTTAGTAAGAACACTTCTATACCCACTAGCTTTCTCTTATGCTTCTTTGGCTTTGCTGCAAGAGCTCTCTTAACATTAAGAAGATCTACACATATAAGCTCATTGGTAACCAAGAGTTTTTCAACAATTGAAGAGAGCTTCTAGACATTACGCTGTTGTGAAGAGTCTGCTGAATCACAGATCACTGTTTTTATAAGCTTCAGTACAGAATGAGATGTTTGTGGTGTGCTAGGCGCTAGGGTGCTATTGCTAGACCCTAATCCTTCAGGGGTATGCTTACCGGGTAGAAGGCTGTATACCATGTGAGGGTTAAACAGGACCAGTCCGCTCTTCTTCTATGTAGAGGTGATTGTTGAGAGGGTAAGGGCCTTGGCTTGTACCTGTTGAAAGATTGGCCAAAAGTTATGTTTACTAATATCTAGTGCCCTATGCAATAGTTGAACTTCTTTATCAACAGCATTGCTATAGTAATGTTAGTCAGGGCTAAACACACTAACATCCAATGGCTGGAGATGGTGAGTAGAGTGGCTTGGCATGCAGAAGGGGACAATCTAATTATCCAAGCAGAACTTGAAGAACTTGTATGTTGTGTGAGTTGAATGACTATCTATTAGAAGTAAACAGTACCTGCCTTGTACAGTAGACTTAGTTTGGGGGTTGAAGTCCTAGTGTAGCCATTGCAGCACAATGTTGGAGTTGGTCCATCTGTTCTCTGAAACCGTAAAGAAGACTTCACTATTCTCCACACCGTTGTACCAGCTCTGCTGGTGCTGCTTTCCCTTATAGATGACTAAGGGACAATAGTCTTCCCTACTGCAGAAACACACTTGACTACAGTTGCTGCTTTGTGGGTTCTGTCTACCCTAAGTTAGCCTGTTTTGAACCTTCAGCTTTCTACTAGCTTCTTACCTTGAACAAGCTGCTTTCTACTAGAGTCCTTATGGTAGATGATCTTACATCGTGCACCTAAGCCAAGGAGAACGCCTTTCTCATCCATGTTATAGGTGTTCCTGGGTAGAACGTGGTATTCCTAGATAGCATTGCTAAACTATCCGCTTTATTAGGTTGAGCTAGTTATAATACCTCCTAATATTTACCTTGTTGAAGAAGTCTTCATAAACTACTCTAGAGCTCACGATAGCCCTCTTCCTGTCGCGGCGATTGGAGATGGCTGCTCCAAGCTCAGGGTGCCTAGTTAGAAACTTGGTGATGTAGTTCTTGCCAAGCGGAGGAGCCTCTGGATCCTCAGCGTGTTTGATGTCCTCAATTCGAGCGCGTAGTAGTGCATACGTGGGTGGGAAGCCTTTAGTAGTGAGAGCACCTATTCACTGAACGATTGCTCTTTCTTAGGAGAGATTGAGCACTATTTAGTGCTCGTGGGCGCACTGGTAGGTTGATGAGTGCCCTCGGTAACGGTTACGAAGCGCAGTGTAGGAAACGCTATATTTTCGCGCTGCAGAAGCTATAGAAGGGCACTTATGTGTTTGTAAGGCTTTAATGGCCCTCTTAAGGGACGATTCTTCACTCATCTTAGCTACATTCAGTTGTGGTGGTGTATTTTAGTGGTGGAGTAATGATGGGGTAGATTTTCACGGTCGCAAGGTTTCGCTAACTGTATCCCGGTGATAACCGTTTCCCGGTGATGCCCACGTATATGTTCTGCGCATTGAATTAAGTAGTAAGTTATTGCGTTGATGGTTTAATCTTAGATCTACTCACCAAGTTGTGCGAAAGTTGCGTTGGGGTGGGAGCCACTCGGCGAAGCAAAGTGGCCCAGCTTTGCCTTGCTCGCAAGCACAAAGCTGGGTTGTTCCAAAGGACACAACCGCCACGAGTACTCACAAGAAGTCAACTAGTCCCTAAGTGATAGTGGAGGTCTTACTCACATCACAAAGTGGCAGTTCTGGGCATTCTTCCATGAAGCATGGAAGCGCACATTCACAGAGATGTGAGAAGCGCATGAGGAGGGGCTAGGATTCACCTGTTTAACCATGAGCGCATGATAGCTACAACCATGTAACAGAATATTACACCTGAGCCGCAGCAACAGAGGATGTTGGCCCTCGTGCACACTTGAATAATAATTCTATCCATAACATCTGAAGACTTAATCTCTTTCTAGCCGCCGACAACAATATTGTCGCAAGGAGTCAAGGCGTTAGGGTGCTGTAAAATAAAAGAGGAGGCAAGAGCACTAAAGTGGCGGCATGAATCAAGCAGCCATCTGTGATACAAACACATGATAATTCTTGCAATTGCGAACCAACACTGAACAAAGCTTTTTGTAATCGACAGCCGAAGGAACATCAACAACGAGCCTGCGAAGAATTGAACTGGGTGCAGATGCCAGTGTAGAGAGCGTCAATTTGGATATCGGGTAGGCGACAACCCGCCGTTCCAGCCCGTCTGACTTCACCTTTTCATGCTTCAACACCAAGCGTGATATAACCGATCATGCCCTTCGTAACATCGCACCCATCCAGCGCAACAACATCAAGGATAGGATCGAAACCAGTGCCCATCGTTGAATTGCCGATGAGAACATCCTCAGCATTCGTCGTCCTATTAATCCCAGTATGAGAAGCATACGGATCCAAAGCAACAATCTGCTGCGACAACTCTTCGCTGAAGTAAAGCTGACCCGTGTTAACAGTATTTGAGGAAACAATGGTACCATTCGAGCGAACAGTCCAGTTCGTGTGGACTTGCACATGAATGTGTATGGATCGCTGGACGTAGAATCCAGGGAAGATGGTCTTCATTTCCATCATGCCGTTGGCGTCCGTAGGCCACAGACCGCGTAGGAAAGTTGTGTCATCTGTGTGTAGGTCGAGGTCGGGGCCAGTGGTAACGTTCAATTGCTCAAGGAGACTGAGAAAGGGCGTGTCTGGGGACCGGCCGGTGAATGAGGAGTAAGACCCAGTCTATATAAGGTCAATGGTTAGGCTCGCTAGTGCGTCCTTGCTATTTCATGGATTTGCAGGAAAAAGCTGCAACACTTACGGCATTACAATGCCACAGATCTACAAGCACCTCTGGCAGCGGCTCGCAGGTATTCACATTCAAAACACCGATATCCAGATATAACGGTACACCCGCCTGGTCCTCACTCATATCCTGCCTCAACGTCTGGCTTCTCGGCCAGAGATATGGTCCGGCATATATTTCCGGGGCAAGCACACAAGTGTCATTCTGGATGGTGTCATAGTGAGGACTCTCGGTGTAGATGGTGACGTTGGTGCCGTTGATTCCGCGAGGAGCAAGTGAGCCGTGAGGTGAAAGAATGGATCGTTTCTCCACTGCGCGTTTCTGACGGAGAGCATTGAACGTCGCTGCTTGGCCTGGACAGCGCTTGGAAAGTTCGGCACGACGGGCTATCTCGCTGCGGGTTTGAAGGTGATGCGGACCTGGATGTGCGGAGACAAAGGGCGCCGTGAAGGCGAAAAGAACAGTAAGCAATACGGAACGCATGGCGAGTCTTGAACGAAGTAAGCTCAACTGAGGTATGTGTATCCGGGTGTTGATCAGCTGTGGGATGGGGTACATGTGTCGAAGTACCGGAAGTGCGTAGGTATATATACATCCGTATCCATATTGTCCCGTTAGCCGGCACTGCCTTTGCTTTACCCCACAATGAGGTAGCATTTCTTGGTCTAACGAGAAGCAGAATCTGCACCCGAATCTGATTGGTCACAGGCCCTGTCTCCCCACCTGGATAGCGGCGATTTGACTTCATGCGTTCATCATCCCTATCGCTAAGGAAACAATGATGCGTCTGGATAGTGGTCGCAGCAAATACAGATCCTATAGCAACGCTCGGATTGGCCATCATCTAGGGTTCCGAAGCGGACAACCTGGATGAACCATGTTTCGAAACTTGTTCGTCTCATCTGTTGTTAGTGTATTAACGCGCAATCACTGGCGATCATTAAGGCACTACGGCCTTGGCTGAGCAAAGAAGATACGCAAGCCGGATACTATCCCATCGGCTGGTTGTGTGATTCAAAGTGGTCCGTGCACCCGTGGTCTTGGCACTACCCCACAACTTCTCCACATGCCCATACCATTTACTAAGTCGTCCAAATAAATTTATTGCTCAACGCTATGGGCAGAACACGTACTAGTAACGATATAGATCATGAACTTGACACCCAAGGATCATCTCAGCGACGTAAGAAGCCTCGACGAGCGCCGCCCGAGCTATGGCAACTACCTCAATACGAGCCGATGCATATTGAGCCCATCAGCAACTGGCACAGCCAATCCAACCTACCTAAACAACGTCAATCCCGCTCATCCATACGAGATATTCGAGCTATTCATCACAGAGGACGTTCTCGAGACTCTGGCACGGCATACAAATGAGTACGCAGCACTCCATAGACAGCAGCCGCTCCAGCAGTATGCCAGGCCCTGGAAAGACACTACTCCAGCAGAGCTCAAGGCCTATATCGCAACCTATATCTATATGGGCTTGCACTCTGAGCATGATGTGGCTGAATACTGGAATACAGAGCCCTTTAAGGGTCCTCTCCATCTGCTCGTTTTAAGCAATATTAGTCTTGTGAGATGGCAGCAGTTAGATCGATTCTTCCATATTGCTAAGCCACCTCAGCAGACACAGCAGGCAGAGCAGATACAGCAGAAAGAGTCTCCATTTGAGAAGGTCGAGCCATTAAATACAGTGCTACGGACAAAGGTCAAGCAGTACTGGAATCCTACTACTCATCTGGCTGTGGATGAGGGTATCCAGCGTTTTCAAGGCCGCGCGAAGGAGACAGTCAAAATACCTTCAAAGCCCATACCAGAAGGCTTTAAGATTTGGTGCCTGGCCAACGATGGCTATATTCTGGATTGGCTCTACCACGCTAAAAGAACAGGGCCAATAGATCTGGGTGACTATTGGACTGAAGAACGCGGATTTCCTGCCACCCAAGCAGTGGTGATGGATCTATTGCTCCAGGCCAGTCTCCAGAGCGGCCATCACGTGGTCTGGCTGGACAACCTCTTTACCTCTGTACGGCTACTGTCCACTCTGCGTGAGCAAGGATTTGGTGCTGCTGGCACTGTTCGTACGACGAAGTCAAAGGCTGAATGGCTAGCAGACACCGCTCCAGACACGGCTCCTCCAGACACACAGCAGACACAGCAGACACAACAGACACAGCAGTCGCAGCGCTCAAAAAAAGCCGCAAAACCTCAAGCTGAGCTCAACCGAGGACTTGAACCCGCGCTCGCAGAGCTGAAAACGGACTTTAGTGGTCAAATACCATGGGGAAAGCTCTATGGGTGTCTATCTGCGGACGGCAAAGTACTCCAATTCGCGTGGAAGGATCAAAACGTTGTTCTGTTCATGAGTACCGTCTCAAAGAGCCCACCAGACTTTGTCCAGAAGCTTAGAAAGAGGCCTGCTTGTACAGCTACCAATGCGAGAACCTCACGAGCAGTCTTTGGTAAGTGAGCTTGAGCCTCATCTATAGTACTAACGAGTCTACAGGTGACGAGGTGCTCAAAGAGCTCGAGATACCCGAGTTTATTGACCTGTATAACCACTTTATGAACGGTGTCGACAGAGCAGATCAACTGCGCGTCTACTACAATACTCAACGTGTCCATTTGAAGTCCTGGAAGCCTCTCTGGCACTGGCTTCTTGATACTATAACTGTGAACAGCTATAAGCTCTCTTTCCACGCACAGCACTACGACGATCAAGACCTTCCATGCGACCGCTACACCAAGCAACGGCTCTTTCGTCGAGATCTCGCTCTCGCTCTGTTCGAGCGCTCTGAGAGGCTCACCAACGCCCGGTACGATGGATCTATCGCCCTCGCAGATCTTGTATATCCAGCAGAGGAGGATGAGGAGCATATACTGTACGCGAAGGGCAAACTGAAACACTGCTAAGCGTGTGAGACAGTAGGTAGGAAGGCAAAGCCGCGGAGCAAGATATCTGACAAGGGCAGCACAGGCAGTAAGTGTAGAACGCTTATAAGAAAGCCTCTTACCGAGCTCTCAGCGAATAGCCTTCGTCACAGCAAGCGTATGAGCAGCAGCAGGCCACCTAAATCGAGCTCAGGCTGCTCGTTATGTGGAGTAGCGCTCTGTCGAAGCTAGAATTGCTGGACAGAGCACCTTGTATTAGCACGCCAAGCAGCTAGTAGATAGACAACGCCATACATCACCACTTCAAAGCTCAACACCACGCTAAAAGCTTCAAAATGTCTTATTTGGGTCATATTTGAACGGAGCAAGCAGTTCTGGGCAGATCCGGAGCTCTGATTGGCTCGCTTATGAATCACACAGCTCACCAGTGGATGGTATACGGCAAATTCGGACGGAGATCTGAAAGTTATGGTCATTGCTACGAATCCTAGCGATAGCGGCATGTTCTCCGTCGGCCTTAGGGGCGCGCTTTCTTGCAGCACCACTGCACCCTTACTGCCAACACGACTACCACGAACATAACTTGGCCAACTACCGTGACTACGTCGACGGTTTCTCCGCCTGTGCAGTTTACGGGTGGCGCTGTGACGGCGTTTGATGGTCATCTGGACTCTTCACTGCTCTGTTCTCGCTGGCAGGGTGTGCCATGATGGCTGCGGGTACTTTGAGCAGATCTTAACACCTTCCAGGATTAGTCGAGACGTGGGCGATGGGTGCAGGAACTTCATTGGGCTTTGTCTCGGCCTGGCTCGAGCGTGAGGCTGTAATGGCCGCTACAACCGGGCGCGTAGGCGGTTGGTTTCGGCGGCTACTTGTTCCTTGACCTAAGTTTCTCGAGACTTGGTACTATAATGCAGGAGACATCGATCACTCTTTACGTCTTGGTGCGGAACTCGGAGCAGTTCTTTCAGTGCGCAGTTAAAGACTGCTGGAATCCAGGATGTCGTTTTCATGACAATCCTACTTGTATGGTCTGGCAGAAGCGTCGCGAGAACAGTAACGACGGTGAAATCCTAGAAGTGCATGCGTCATCAGGCGTTAGCCGAGTAAACCCTTGTCAAGCTATATGCGTCCCGAAGTTGTACTAACCGTCAGATTCCGACAGCAACTGCCGGCTGCCTTTATCATTCCCTAAACGTTGGCTTCCGAGTGCGTGTTTGTTAGCCATTGATACGGGTGAGGCCGCCTGGCTCATCCCCTTTATTACCATTCTCTCTCCTCGAGAAGCACGGGTTCCAGACAAACACTAAGAATTCTCCATTTGCTTTACCAACATGTTCGCTATACAGTAGTCGACATAGCACCGCCCTGCGCAAGCGCCCCTTTCTATCTCCAGTCATGGTCTCCGTAACGCAGAAGCGTGAGCATGCTGGCCACGACCACCATCACCATGACAATGTCTATCTCTTGTTAACGGACAAGAACGATCCAGCAGCTCGAGTCACTCTACTTGGACTGTACTCGAATATTGCGATCGCCATAATGAAGTGGGTTGGTGGATATTACACCCACAGTCATTGTACGTTGTCCCTCTCCAGCCGGCGAACGCGGAGTCAAGCTAAGCCACCAACAGCACTTACGGCGGACGGCTGGCACAGTCTCGGAGATACGATGGGCGATCTGATCACGTGTGTCGCACTGAGCTTCTCACAACGGCTACCGAACGAGAACTTCCCTACCGGGTATGGCAAGGTGGAGGGCATAGGTGCACTCGGTGTCAGCGGGTTGCTACTATATGGAGGGGTGGAGATTGGTCAAAGAGCAATTGCGGAGCTGCTGCAGGTGTACCTGCCATCCGTCGTCGAACTGACGGAGCAGTGGCATGTGTTTGGGCATATACCCAGTGATGGGATGAATGTTGTGGCTCCTTTAGCAGCGCTCATTGCACTTGGGACGGTTGGTGTCAAGGCGTGGGTATACTTCAAGAGTAAGGGTGTCCTCAGAACTTATATCAGTCGAGCGGTGCGCAGTTGCTGACCGTTCCACACCAGCCATTCAAGTCGCCAACGAACGCAAGTCCTCGGTTCTTAAAGGCAACGCCATCCACCACCTCGTTGACTGCTGGTCCGGTCTCGCCGTGTTCGGTGCTATCGGACTCGGCTGGCTGTTCCCCGGAGTCGCCGCCTTCGATGCAATAGGCGGTCTGGTGATCTCGCTACTAGTCTTGAAGATGGGATGGTCCAATTTCAAGATGTCGCTATACGAACTCGCTGATATCGGAGTTGACGAGGACATCAAGGCCAAGGTGCGCCGCGTAGCGGAGAAGGCTGTGGCGGATATCAACCTGCCTTTGTCGAAGGAAACGATCGAGCTGCGGCAGGTGCAGGGCGTTAAATCGGGCCAGAACTACCTTATGGATCTGGAGATTGCGGCACCGAGCCAGTGGACGCTGGAACAGATACGCGGAGTTGAGGGTATGGTTCGCGAGCGGGTGGGCGCAAATGTGCGGAATGCACGGCGCGTCAAAGTTCGGTTCGTTACGAAGGAATCGGACCAGTCCGACTTTATAGACGAGTTCATCGATCCTAATGTGAGTCTTGTGTTAAGCCCCGAACCAGAGTTAGAACACGATCACGGTTACGAGCACAATCACTCTTACTCTTACGATCACAATGGTTATGCAAACGGGTGGCTCCACAAGAGGAGGTAGCTATTTTTGCGTGTGAATATATTGCAATTTTCATCTCCGCGTCTCGGCAGAGTATCATAATTTGGGCGCGCGCATGAGTATGGCTACAGCATTTCGAGGCGGATCCGGCGGATCAATGTATCTAAGACAGTCTTCATTCGGGATGGTGTATGGCGTCACTACTTTAAGGATGCAGGCATCGTCAATATTCGACAATAGATGTAGTACCTGTACTCTTCTATGTCCTTTCGTGTTTTCACTGCCACAAGTGGGGTAAGAATGAGGTGTATGGTGGGGTAAGCCGGTTTGCTGGATTCAGTGGCGCTTTGTGTCGCCGCTGAGGACTGCATGATCATTGGACCAGCATACTGTCTGCCTGAGAGGCATTCGGTGGTGTAATTGTACTTTGAGATGAACTGTAGTCGGAGGAAGGGTGTCCGAAAGTGAGTTCTACATTACGTGGATTTCACCTAGTTATGCATATCACCTAACTTTGCATATTCCGATCACATCAAACCTCTCCCACAAGTGCGCATGCGAAGAAGAGTGTGTTCATACAACTCCGTCGCGCCGTAAGCAGCGCCCGCAGCAGCCGATCTTACCAAGAGGATATCAGCCGGACACCGAGTCGCAAACGGCTGTTCAGAGAGGCCGACATCACGCCCACGCCGAGAAACAGATACATGGACTTAGCGGGGATGACGGAGAGGCTGGTGGACATTACAGCAGTAATGGTCATCCTACAAAGGATGGAGCAAAACCAAGAGACGATGAGAATGGAAAACCAAGCGTTGAAGGAGAAGCTCTCACAAACCAGGCAGGAGCTGCAGGAGGAGCTGCGACGGGTCAGGCAAGAGCTACAGGAGGTACGCACCACCCTGAGCCAGAATCGGCAGCCGACACGAGTACATGACCAAGGAGCAACAGCGCTAACGCGGCCAGCGGGCCCTACAGGCCCTACAGTCCCTGCGCGCCCTACGGTAGGGGCGTACGCTGAGGTTACCGCAGCTGGTGATAGCGAGAGCTTCCAGACGCACTAGAGCAAGAGTGTAAAACGCAGAGCAGGCCAACAAGCGAAGGATGTGTTCCAGAAGGTGGTGGGAGCGACGGAAAAGATGAGACGAATCATCATCACGCGAGACGGCACGGCTACGACGGCAACAATGGCAGATATCACTCATGCGATGAACAGCAAGCTACTTGAGATGGGATTCCCGGCACATGTACGCATCCAGAAACCAGGCAAAAGCGTAAGAGGCAACTACACGTGCCTGACAGCACCCGGCGTAACGGCCAGCATGGTCCTTCAGATTCATGAGCAACTACTGCAGGCCGTGAGTGGACGGGACAGCGAGATCATGGGCATCCGTGCGGACGAAACGTGGATCAAGCTGAAGGTGCACGGCATCTCGCTGGCGGGATATATGCAAGGAGATAGGTCCGGACTACGACTGTTTCAGGAAGCACTGGAGGCCGGGAACGAAGTGGAGGTACCCTTTATTCGGTGGCTTCTCAAGGAAGAGCTGATACAGCAGAAGGAGCGTGAGCAAGGCATCCGGGCAACTTCGGTCCTGATTTGCGTCAAGAGCAGGGAAGCGGCAGAGCGATTCATCCGCAAGGGCATGTGGGCAGGAGGCAGATGCCACAACGTGGAGAGTTTCTGCCAAACTAGACCGGACACCCAATGCAGCACGTGCTGTGGCTGGGGCCATGGAGAGCAGCGTTGTGACGCCGACGGACCGAGATGCGCCCTATGCGCCGGAAGCCACGACACGACTGATCATGTGTGCAAGGATGAGAGCTGCATAGCAGGTCAACGGCGAAGATGCGAACATGTGGCGACACAGTTTTGCAACTGCGGTGGGATTCACCTAGCAACCGCAAGAGGGTGTGAGTGTAGGCAAAGGGCTTTCACGATGGTCAAGGCCGCGAGGAAGGAAAGGATGGAGAAGCTGCGAGAGTGTGCAAGGCCACGTGATGCCGGAAGGGACACAGACATGGAACAACGATGAAGGTCGTCCAACACAACTGTGGATGAGGGTACACGAAGATGATTAACGCGCTAGAATACGGCATGGACACGGGCGCTACGATCATATGCCTGCAGGAGCCTTGCATCAACAGCCCGCAGCTGGTCAGCCACCCCGGCTACACGATGCTGTGGCCGTCGGTGGGCAGGACAAGAGACTTTAGAGTGGCAATAGGGGTGCGACGAGGGAGCAATATGTGGGCGGAAGTGCGGACGGACCTGGTATGCCATGTGGAGACGATGGCGGTAGACGTATGGGAGCTGGACGAAAGGAGGAGGGACAGAAGGCGGACGAGGATGGTGAACGTCTACGATCAGTGGAGAGGTGAAGGGGACCATCGACGGCGCAACATCGACGACATCAACTGGGAGGAAGTCATCAGGGGAGGACCATCCTGCTAGGAGACTTCAATGCTCATAGTCGGGTGTGGAATGCGCATGCAGCGAGAGAAGACAGCCACGCCAGGCGACTGGAGGATATCATCGGAAAGTTCAACCTAATCATCGCAAACGACGAGACGGCGACTCAGGTGGGCGCACGTAACAGCAGGTCCATCATAGATCTGACGTTACTAGCAGGAGTGGAACTGGTATCGTGGACTGTGGAGACGGACCGACAGACAGGCTCAGACCATGGGCTCATCGCCTTCGAAGTGGCGCCACACGACGGGCAGTTCCAGGAAACCGGGATACAGTCCGTGACCGGTTGGGACATCTAAGGCATGACGGAGGAGGCCCTACAAGCAGCAGCAACCTCGTGGAAGGCCGAGCAACAGAACCGGCCCTACGTAGACGATGAAGCAGAGGTCGAACAGATCAAACAGGAAGCTCGCTGGATTGAAAAGACGCTGACGGGTGTCCTCGACAAGCACTGCCAGAAACTGAGGATCACGGCAAGGTCGAAAAGATGATTCCCAGCAGTTAAAGACGCACGACAGGCTCGGAACAGGACACGTCGGAAGTGGCGGCAAGGAGAGATCAGCTGGGAGGAAGATAGGGCGGCAGCACGTCTCTACCACCAGCAGGTGCGAAGAGCCAAGAGAGAATGCTGGGAGAAATACATCCAGTCCGTTGAGGGAGATGAGGTGTACAAGGCGCTTCGGTTCACCTCCCCACGGATGGCGTCGACGACGCTAGCACTAAGGGATGAGAACAACAAAGTAGCGGTAACGCTTCGGGAGAAAGAAGTTATGGTGAGGGAGAATCACTTCCCAAAGCCCCTGCCGTCCGCGCTATACGAGCTACCAGATAAAGGAATGGGGCGACTCTACCATACGATCACGGACAAGATGGTGGAGAAAGCGACCTTCACGCAGTCGGTCAAGAAGACAGCAGGCCTGGATCGGCTGAACTTTCGAGCCATCCGGCTGTTGTGGAGCTGGGACTCGAGACGAGTCACGGCTCTGGTACGGGCATGCATCCGCAAGGGCGCCCACCCTTGGAAGGAGGCCAAAGGCGTGTTGCTGAAGAAACTAAACAAGCCAGACCGCGAGAAGGTGAAGTCCTACCGCACGATATCTCTCCTCAGCTGCCTCAGGAAAGTGGTGGAAAAGGTTATAGCCGATGAAATTGCGAGCTGGGCGGAATCGAGCGGAGTCCTCCATAGGGGGCAGATGAGTAGTAGAAGGAAGAGAAGCGCGATCGACGCGGTGGCGATATTAATCCAGAAGGTTGAAGAGTCGTTTCACAACAAGCAACACGCAGCGGTGCTGCTGATGGATGTCAAGGGAGCAGTCGACCATATCTGCCACGAGAAGCTGATACGAAGCCTCTAAGAGAAAGGCGCAGACCCCAACATCGTACGATGGGTGCGTGCCTTTGTTACTGAACGACGGATCAGGCTGGTGATCGATGGCTGGGAATGTGACGAGCAAGCAGTGGAAACGGGTGTCCTGCAAGGCTTGCCAGTCTCACCAATCCTCTTCGTCCTTCACTTAAACGGAGTCTTTACAGAGATCGAGCAAACCGTGTACGGGGCAGAGTGCATATCCTTCGCGGACGATGTGGGGGTAGTAGTCACAGTAAAAGACTTCGCCGAAATCGCGGCGAAGCTCTCTGTGGCCGGCAACAAAGCGTGTGAGTGGGCAGCGGACAATGGCGTCAGCTTCGACGTGACCAAGACGGAGGCTGTCGCGTTTCACAGGCGCAGGAAGGCACTAGACGTCCGGATCCCTATTGGACAGCACGAGGTGCCGTTTAACAAGAAAGCCACAAGGCTCGATAAGGGTGGAATCTATCTTCTCCTCGATAAAGTTCTTGGAGAAGGGCATGCCTGGGAAATCTTGCCTGGGAGAAAGAATTTGCTGTGAGAGCTGTTGAGCTAGGAAAAAGCTCCTGGGCGAAATCGCTCCTGGGAGGCAAGTCATGGGAAGATCGGGCTCCTAGGAGCAAATTCCTGGGACAAAGCTGCCAGGAAGGCGCTCCCAGTAGAAGACAGCTCCTGGGAAGAACGGGACAGGAGTAATCCCCGCCCAGGAACCTTCTCCTAGCGTAAAATATATTACTAGATGTAGAAGGAAATGAGGTAAATTTCCTCATCAGTAAACAAATCACCCCACTAAACCGGTTACTACCTAACTAAACCTGCAACCACGTACATCTGCAATTTTGCTACATATTTCTCTCGGGTTCCGAAAAATCCTATCGCTTAGAGTCTATAATTACTTTCAGGAGAGAAAGACTTTATATTATACCGGACGCAAGATTGGAAAGAAGGACGGTTAGGCTCTTATCTTCTGTCTCGTTTATGCTAAGAGATCGAACTTCGTCGAGAAAGGACTGTGAATACTCGATCGAACGAAAGCAAGCAGTAAACGAATGTCTTCAGGTAAGCCCTGCTTTCAGACCTGCTCGTGACTTTCTCTACGCTTTCGTAAATTTCTACCTTTCCAAGTCCACCTCACGATGTCGACAATCTCCTATCCTTTCCGAATCTCTTCTGACGAACATGGACCACCTTTCGATCCATTATACTATATGAAAGACGGTCGTCTTTGCTCGCTTCAGTTTGGAGCACTGACTGGATATGCTTGCTATCAGGTCCTCACACCGGCGCCGCTCGCCTGCGAGAGATGCTGAAAGATCCCAACAAGCTTATCGTCGCGCCGGGTGTTTAGGATGGGTTTACTGCGAGGTTGGCGCTGAATGTTGGGTTTGATGCTACCTATATGGTGAGTCTTCAGCTGCTTATGTAGTGATAGTCGAAAGGTTGACCTTTGTCGTTGACTATGTATCATCATCCGGGCTTCCCCTTCTCGAGACGTAAATGAATAACGGAAGGCTAACCACAAGGAATGGTACACAGACTGGCTTGTAAGCTACCATTCTATGTTTTCCCCATTTCAACGCGCCTTGGGTCGTTCGTGCCTTGAATAGAGTCCCGATTTCTCAGGCCAATCGCGACAGAAGCAGCATCTCCTTCTCCCCAGGGCGAAATCTAGTAAAGGCTAATAGTTCTTACTCGGTATATAGCGGTACATCACTGTCCCGCATTGGCTGGCCTGGTCTCGGTCTTGCTGGCCTTCCTGATATGCGAGCAAATGCAGAGATGGTTGCAAACCTGGACACTTCGGTGCCGCTGATTGCAGATGCCGATACGGGATACGGAGGTTCGTTGAAGTGTTTCTAATACATACTCTTTCCTCATTCTGGGGGGTATGAGGTTGCTATGGAGAGGCTGAGAGGCGCTATTGAGGCCGGTGCGGACGTTGCGTTCTTCAAATGGCATCAGAACGAGGGAGGAGACGAGGCAGTGTGCAGAGAAGTTTGAAGAGAAGGGGGTTCCTGTTCTGTTGAATTTGGTGTCGGGCGGGCAGACCCCGACCTGGACGGTGGAGGAGCCGAGGGAAATGGTGAGTTTCGGATGTTGAGTTTTCGGTCCATGGGGTGCAATCAACTAATTGGATTCGCGTATGAACAGGGTTTCTGTATTCTCATGATACCCATCATGCTTCTGGAAGAAGTACAGAGGTCGTGTACTGCCGCGCTCAAGATGCTCAAGGAAGAAGAACGTGCGAATGGCGAGGGTATGAAAGGACCGAGAGGATTGGCTGCTTTGGTTGGGCTTGATGAGGCGATGGATATTGACGCTGTGGCTGGTAGAAAAAGTTTGGGTGCTATTTGATAGCAGGTTAACCATTTGCGTAGATTTTATTTGGATGGTATCATGTTTAGATCTACATGTATTTGGTTGCCTCTCCTCCAAGAGAGAACTTCAGATTGAACGGGCACGGACTGAGACGAGTGTTTCAATACTTCATAACGTAATCGGCGGGGAAGTCGATCAGGTGGGGAAGTCGATCACCAAAACGTGACCTTCTAACCTTTCAACCTTGCTGCCACCTACAATGAGCGCTTCTACAGCTAATAAACCGGTATACACTGAACCTGATATTCAGAATGCTATCTCTGCCTGGAAGCAAAAGGAGTACGCAACGATTCGACAGGCTGCCCGCGCATTCAAGGTTCCCTTTACCACTTTACAGAATCGTATGGCTGGACGAACTTTGCGCACTATCGCGCATGAACCAGATCCAATCTTCTCAAACGCAGAAGAAAAGACACTAATACAATGGATTACACATCTTACACGTACTGGTTTCCCCGCTTCACCTGCGTTGGCTGTGCAAATGGCCGAGGAAATCCGACATGGACGCGTGCAGCTGTCAAAGACCCCGGCACTATCTCTTTGACCAATTGGCGAAAAACGGCTTGGCCGCTTCAAGACTTGCCATCCTGAGATCGCAGGCATCTGGACTCGTCAGATCGAAAGCGCGCGGTTCAAAGCAACGAGTTATGAGGGTGTAAAGAGGTGGTTTGATGTAGTGACAGGGCTTTTCCTACAACATCAGTACCCCCTAGAGCGTGTTTACAACATGGATGAATCTGATTTTGCAGTCGGAGTAAGTCAGTCATCGAGAGCTTTAGTCAATATACGCGAAGCATCAAGCTGGAAGATAGTTGCAGGCCGACAAGAGTGGATAACGGCAATTGAGTGTGTGAGCGCTGCTGGGATTGTCGCTTCTTAGTACACGTTAAGCTCGAACTAAAGGCAAGAGAGTAGCATTGAAGGGAAGGTTTGTGTTTAGCACTAAAGAAGTGCTCGAAATAGCGAAGGCAGCGGAAGCGGATTCATCAACTAAAAAGCCGTGAGGACGACCACACAAGCGTCCAATTGAAGAAAAGCTCAAGGATGAGGAAGATGAACTGCTAGGAAACCTATCTAGCGATTCCGATTCTGATTGTATAGTTGTTGCGGTGCGTGTATAGCGATTGAAGCCGGAGAGTTTGCATTTTGGTGATTGACTTCCCCACCTGATCGACTTCCCCACCTGATCGACTTCCCCACGGATTACGTTATGAAATATCTATGCGTTGTGGTGGTGGTGCAATCATGATTTCGGTGGCCCCTCGCTAAAACAGGTGTCTCGTTACCCGGGGTGTCTCGTTTGGTGGGGTAAGGCGTTAACCGCAGGAGGATCCGGCGGGAGTGCCTCCACTGTAGCGCAGGGCGGGATAACTGATTCCAACACCACATTAACCCCCACTAGTGGGGGTTAATGTGGTGTTGGAATCAGGTAAAGCCTTGGCAAGGGCTCGACCCTTCGAATTTTGAAGTCACGTGCATCAATGTCGTAAGCCTGGACATCACGACATTGGCGGAGTATGCCGCCGCGTTCACCGTTTACCCTTTACCCACAACAACCTCGTCATCTCCCTCATCATCTTTCTCGCAACGTGCAAGCAAAACATTGTACGCCGTGTATTTGCCTTTGTCGTGCAGACATCTGCTGTCTGACACCCGCCACAACACACTGTCGTGTACGGTGCACTGCCAGCATGATGGCCAGGTCGCGCAGTGAGCGGATGGACGGCGCGTCATCACAGAGCACCAGACCCTCCCAAGACAAGGCTACACAGCCAGAGAAGATTGCCAGCAAGCGCCTTCCAGCTATTCTTGATCACTTCAACAAACGGGACATGAAGACGCTGTTTCGATGTGCGCTAGCCTTATGGTCTGCCACCCTTCTAATCTTCATTGGCACTTCCTTACGCAATCTTGGCACCGCTGTGCGTATGCTCGTTCAACCTCATGCTATTTAGTAAGACTTACAATGGACACAGGTATTTTTCGGCAGGTATGGATACATCGATTTGTTGTCATTGTTCAGTCTAGCTCAAGCATATGCACAGCATGGTCAACATCTTTATTCCACCGTCCAACATTGTCTTCATGTATCTCCTCATGGCCTCTACGATGCTTATTGGTATGGGCTTAGCTTGGGCTTGGGGTGCGATCGTGATGAAAGCGGCTCTTGCAACACGCCCTGCTTCCGAGACTCAAGCTCGACTCGCACTTCTGGGTCAGCAGGCGGCTCAACAAGCGAAATACAACAATGGCATAATATCCGACGAGACCCAGATCATCATAGACAACGGGTTCATGCTCGACACAAGAGTGTCTATCACTTGGATGTTCCTCATCTGCATATTTATTTACTTGCTGGTGAGTACAAACTTTATTGGACACAAATCCTCGTTAACCGTTCCAGGCACGTCTCCGTGCTGCAGAGCACAAATTCATTCTGACCCAAGTCTTTGGCACAATCATCGCAGATCTCTGGCTCACTATTGGGCCCTTGCTGCCTTCATTCCAGGGCACTTTGGTACAAGCGTTAATTAAGCCTGCAGCAGCAGGCGTCGCAATCGGTCTAGCTGCGAACATCTTCATCTTCCCGGAATCCACTTCACATCAGCTGTTGACCAACTTCCAAGACCTCATCATGGTAATGAAAGACCCAGTATCTCTTCTGTCCCAACGCTTAGGGAAGAAAGATCACACAGTCGATGCAGGTGAGCTCGAAGGACTCCCAGCAAAGCTGCTACTACTATGGGCGGACGCAGAACCAATGCTGAGTTTCTTGCCACTTGACTTCTCGTTCGGACGGTGGAATGCCCAAGATATAGCGACTTTGAAGGAGCCTATGAGAAAAGTCATGCTTGCTACGATTGACCTGGTAAACTGGCAATTAAGAACCAAGGAAGGCGTAGATAAGGCGCAATCATTACAGGAGACCTTTGGCGATGACAAGCAGGAAAGGCTCGCGGTAGCCCATCATCAGCTTCTGCAAACACTCGATCTAGTCCATTCCTTGCGAACAGAGGAGAGCGAACTTTCAATTCAAAACTCCTTCCTTGCTATGGCGGAACCTGGCCATGTCTTGCTAGATGCTTGCGAGGAAGCACAAGACGCATACTATCATTGCTTGCAACTCGTTAACTCCCGACGATGGTTCGGCCGGCCATCGACAGCAATGATAGAGCAAAACGTCAGGGATCACCAGCATGTCTTAGAGAGCTTGACCGCCAAGCGAAGGGTATACACCGACGAATCGCATACTCTTCTAGTGCAGGCTCATAGACACCTGTTCGACGAAGCAGGAAAGCTCAAGCAGGATTCCCATCGTGATCAACTCTCTGGCCTCTTCTTCGCATTGGTTGCCAAAGAACACATACTGCAGCTCACGACAGCACTCGAAGCATTGCTGAAACAAGCGATTGTGCTTGAGCAGAAAAGGGTTGTCAGCCGGATTTGGGCACCAACGAGTCTGCGCGATTTTGCTCACTGGGTCATCAGCAGAAATAGGCCACCCCATGTCAGCGAGACGCAAATCGACACGGTACAGAATGAAGCAAAGCCTAATACCTCCTTGGCAGAGTGGCAATTCAAGCTCAAGCAACAGAACATGCCACGTAAAGGGCGAAAGGGTCTTGGTAGACTTATCCTGGGTGTGTGGCAGTGGTTTACTAACGAAGAGGGCACCTATGCACTCCGAGTCCTTATTGTCACTATCGCCGCAGGTGTGCCCGCTATGTGCAAGACGAGCGCCGGCTTCTACCAACGCGAGAAAGGCCTCTGGGCGTTGATTATGGCTCAAACTGGGATAACGAGTTTCTCCGCGGATTTTGCGTTCGAGTTCGTCTGTAAAGCCCTTGGAACCATTATTGGTGGTATCCTTGGAATGCTGGCCTGGTATATTGGCTCTGGCAGCGGCCTAGGCAACCCATACGGTCTTGCTGCTGTGATGGCAGTCTTTGGGACGGTCATCGTCTGGCTCCGTCTTTGGGCCCCGCCACATCTCCTGCCGGCTACCATAATGGGGAGTGTAACGTGCTTCCTTATCGTGGGCTACAGCTACGGGGATACGTAAGTTAGACCGTTTCTCTTCCAACTGTAACTATCCATAATTGACACGCAAACAGCCATATACCCGAATACGGCAGCCCAGGCGTCGGCTACGGTGTCTTCTGGCACCGTACCGTGCTCGTTCTCGTTGGCTTTGGTCTTGCTGCCATTGTCACTATCTTGCCGCGTCCCTCTACCGCATCTCGACACATTATGCGTTCCCTCTCCACCGCCATCCACGAATCTGCGGATCTCTACGCCCTCGTTCTCTCCACCTGGAACAGCGACAGCGAATCCGCCGGAACCCGAATCTCCATCGCCGAATCCGCGACAGTGGCAACCGCCGAATCCATCACGCACCTAGAAGAAATACTCGGCCAGATACGTTTCGAATTTTCCGACTCACCATTTCCCCCTAGCACGTGCGCCAAGGTTAAAGTGCTCTGCGAACGCATCAGCGAGCACCAGGGCCAGCTCGTCATCCGCACGAGCCAGCTGTCTCCGTACCTGCGCGCACGCTTCGAGCGCACTACGGGTATCCTTAACCACGATACCATTGGCGACGTTATGGCCGTGCTCAGCGTCATCGAGCAGGCGCTTAAGACCGGCGATCCTATCCCGAGCCTTCTGCCCACCCCGCTCGTCAGGCGCTGCTTTGCCGCTGGCGAAGCCGAAGAGCTGCACACGTTGAGCAGCGATCTGCTCGGAGAGGAAGGCTTCAGACATTACTGTGTCGCGCTCACGGCGTATCTGGTCTTCCTGGGCAGTCTAGACGAGTGCGTCATGGTGTTGAAGCATGCGTTAGGAGAAAGCCATGTTGTCGATTTCGATCTAAGAATGGGATTGTTAGCGGAGAAGGCAGGGGAGCAAGTTTGAAGAGGGAAGGGGGTATTTTAGAGATTCTTTGGAGCGGAGTTCTATTGTGACTGTAAAAGCGGGCTTGGACTTCCTTCTATAGCATTCTGGTTGGTTCGAGCCGCGCACGAGATTGCGACTCACAAGATTGCAAGCTCTCAAGCAACCATCAACCAGCCTCGACGCGATCAATGGCGTTGCGCTGACCTGTTGAAATACCGCAAGCGGTTTGCACCAATGCTACGACACTTCGGGAGGGTCTGGTTCACAGCTTGTCCCTCCCTTGCGCCCGACATATCGCGCATCTAGCCTTTCAAACTGCCCTTGCAATTCCTCCATCTTCAACCCCTCCTCCACACGTTGCTCGATCCTCCTCTGTCGCACGATGTCCTGTTGCCGTCTCTCCGAGGAAGTGTCCTCCCACATCCTCGCCTCCTCTCCGCCCTCCTCCACGCCGTAACTCTTCTCTTCTTCCCCTTCCCCTTCCCCTTCCCCTTCTCGTGCATCCATCCCCGCGACCGGATCTACCGCTCCGTCCCCTCCCACGCCTTGCAACACACCTTCCTCCCTCTCCCCATCCTCCTCTTCCTCGTCCCTCTCGCTTGCCTCATCCGGCCGCCCTATGCCACTCGACGAACCTCATGCCGAATCTTCCCGCTTGTTCCGCGGCGCGTCCTCGTTGCCAACGACTACCCTCCGCCTCCTCGTACCTCTCGGCTTGCCTTTGCACATGTCGCACCAATCCTCGCCTCTCTCGCAACCCAACCGGTCCATCTTCCCGTCCATCTCCTTGTCCAACGCGATCCGCCTGCAATCGTCCCCCTCCATGAACTCTTTCATCGGCATCTCAACCTTCCACCCCTGCTCCTTCGTCCATCTACCGTCCCTGTCCGTCCAACACGCGCACATGATGATCGCCTCGCTCTTCAACCCGTCCCGTCCCGCTCTCCTACTCTCTTGCATGTGATCGCGCATCTTCTGTCGTATCTCAACGTGTATCACCACCCGAATCATCGGTGCATCGATGCCTAACCCCGACGCGTTCGTCGCCGTGAAAACCTGCTCCTGCCCTTGTGTTAACCGCCTCAAAATCCGTCTCTTCTTCTCCTTCGTCCCGACCTCACGGTAACACACGCTGCACTCCAACACCCCCGCGAACCTCTTCGCTTGCTTGATCTCCTTGCAATACATAACAATCTGCCCCGACATCGGGTGCTGTCTCTTCTTCTCCTCCACCAACCTTTCCACCTCCTCGTCCTCATTCTCCTTCTCGTACTCGTGCACCCGGTACTCCACGTTCTTCCTCGTCGTCTCGTCTCTGAACTTGGTCACCTCCCACTTGTCCAACCCATCGCCTCGTAAAACTCCGACTCGTTCCGCGGCGGTAACGTCGCCGTCAAATACACCAGCTGCGCCTCCTTCTCCGTCATCTCGATCAGCTGCAAAACCTGCGGTCGCCACTGCCTGCTCGAGTCCAACACAACGTGACACTCGTCCACCACGATCCGGTCCAACTGCCGCATCGTCCTCTTCTCGTCGATGAACCGGCCGAACGCCTTCGTCACCGCCGACTCGGGCGTCACCAACACGATGTTCGCCCAATGCGGCGGCCTCTCGCCGTTCCACTCCGCGCAACTGATCCCCGCCCTGTCGCACCGGTCCTTCAGATCCTCCCGCAACGAACACAACGGCACAATCACCACCGTCACCCCGTCCCTCGAACTTGCGGCCGGCAGCATGAAAAACAAACTCTTGCCGCCCCCGTGCGCATGACGATCAGCACGCGCAAATGCCGTTGCATGATCGCCTCCAACGCCGGCCTCTGCAACCCCCTGAACTCCGCCTCCTGCCCCATCAACCCCTTCAGCTGCCTCGTCAAATCCGTCCGGCGCAACGCCGTCCACCTCCGGAACTCCCTCCTGCTCCTGCTCGGCCTGCATCCGCCTCCTCGTCTCCGGATCGACGTGCCCTTCCGCCCACGCCGATGGGAAATGCAAGATCCGATGCCAATCCGTGCTGGCCCTGCGGAACCCGTGCCTCTCCGATACGGTGTGGAACGGCGACTCCGTCAACGCCCTGCCGTAAATCATTTCTTCCATGTGTTTCCCGTGCCCCGCCTGCCTCGCCCGCACATCGTCATCTCCATCGCCCTTCTCCTTGCCCTCATATATCAAATTTAACATCTGTGCCACGCCTTTGTCCTGCGTCAACTCGCGACGGATGGCCAGGTACGCATGCCGGTAAATGCTTGTCGACATCCTCGCGCCCATCCTGGCGGACCTCTCCTTCTGCATAGCCGCACGCACGCGATCCGTGCCCCAAAACCTGTTTGGGTTGCTCGACCCGTGCTCTTCTCGTCGCTGCCTCTCTGTCTCTTCGTTGCTTCGCCTCCACCATCGCTCCATTCGATTACTGGATCAACCCCGCCTTCCTTGTTGTTGTCGTCGTCATCGTCCTCCTCTCCCTCCTATTCCTCTTCGTCATCGCTCCACTCCTCCTCCGGCTCCGGCTCCCACAAAAACGCCTTGAACTCGTCCTGTCTCTCATGCAACATCTGCACGATTCTGACGAACGGCTGTACCAACCACAAATATTACACGACAATCTCTGACACCTCCCTCGGCACGTACGGGTGTACGACCTTGACCTCCTTGCTCGCGCTGTACCCCTTGTGATACGACGTCACGAACGAAACCAACCCCCTCTCCATGAACACGCCTCATGTGCCCCTACCGTTCACCCGGTTCTTGTACTGAACGCTCACCACCTCCCTCCCCGTGCTGGTGAGCCGCTTATCATATGTACCAACACGAACAATCTTTCCTTGAACCTCCGTATCTGCTGCATGTAGTCACGTACGCCCTGTCCCCTCCACGGGATGTCCCGTCCGCTGCCCGCGACATCTTGCTCCCTACGGATGAACTCCTTCTTCAACCTCTCCTCCGCCAACGCTCGCTTGAACAACCATCTCTTGCCGTCCACATCGAACGTGTTGCGGGTGTCTTGCAAAAACTCCACCCTTCCATCATCTTGGATGGGTTGTCGCTCAACCGGTCCAACTTCAACTTGGGTAACTGCGTCGTGCCCGGTCTGGTGCTCCCGATTTCTTCCACGTCCAACAACAACTCCTTCCACAACTGCATCCTCACCGTCTCGTACGTGTACGGCGGCTTTCATGCCCTCAAGCGCGTCCTCCAAACGTACCGCAAAACCTTGACCCAATGGTCGCTGTACTTTCGGATCGTCTTGACCTTCTGCCGGGCGTAAAACGGCCATTCGTTCGTCTGCTCGCCCACCTCTCGCCCGTTAACATGATCCAATGCTTTCTTGCCAACAATGCTGTGGCGACATGTCTGGATGGCTCGCTTAATCAACCGCCTCGTTGCCTTGCACGCATCCGCTAATCTTTCCTCGCCTTCTCTCTCCTCCAGATCTTGCGGCTGCTGCTGCGGTTCCGGCTCTTCTCTCACGGCTGGCCGGACCAACTCGATCAACTGCTCCCGATCGAACCCTTTCAAATGCTCGTCCCAACCCGTCACATCCAACCACGCGTTCGTGACATATCGGTTCGTGTCCCCCTCCATCTCTTTCCGTTTCCTTGCCTCTTCGATCTACCCTAGCCGCCTATCCAACGCCGCCTTGCCACGCTCGAGGATCGGATCGACTCCCTGCGGTGCTTACTCTTGCCGCATAACCTGAGAATACTCCTTCCACGTGCTGACGGTGAAAAACCGCTGACAACTCTGCCCTTCCTGCCACAACCTGTTCGCGCAATGCTTTTCTTTTGCCCCACTGTTCCTTCCCCGCTTTTGGCTGTCTACCCACCCATGTTCCCTTTTACAGTGCTCTTGGATGCCTCGAATCGTTCGACAAACGTACTGACCTGGTCTCCCAAGCTCGTCTTTGGACACACATCTCAAGCCATCGTTGTAAAGTGGTAATCCTTCAACGGCTGCATCGCTCAGCTCTGGATAAATGACGTCTTCACCTACTTGTGCTAAAAGGTTCAAATTCCACGCTACGTCCGCGACTTCTCGACGTGCCCTTGCCAGGATGCTCTCATGATGCTTTGCTAAATGGGGTTTGATCTGACTGGGCGGCACGGCAAACTGACACTCCTTGCAAATAATGACTTGATATTTGGGCATATGCCTGAACACTCGACTAAACTGCTCCATGGTTGCAAACAATCATTCGCATCGGTCACTTACTGCTCGGATCAACTGTCGCGTCGCGTCAAACACGTCTGTAGTCGCGGTTGGTCCCTGCGGCTGGACCTCACCCCATCAAAGTAACGAAATTCCCCACTTGATGCAACATCCCACTTGATGCAACAGAATTTGAATATGTACGCAGCGCATAAAAAGCAAGATAACAACGCAACTCATACATGAAATAGTTTAATAGTTTCTGGAATTATTATATAGTAGTAATATATAGAGGGAACCATCTGCCAGGTTGAATCGGCAGTGGTTCGCGCTGTTTCAACCCAGAAAGGACTGTTTTACCTTACATTGTCGTGTTTCTGAAGCCTACCGTTTACCCCTTTCTTAACATCTATCACGTTCATCCTAAGATAGATGAGATTAGGGGTAAAGACGCAGCTCTTAATGCTTTAGATAACGCTTTAGTTGAGTGTTGGAACCGAATACCGCAGAGGATAATGGATAAGCTGGTAGAATTAATGCCAAGGAGAGTAGCTGTAGTGATTGAGGCTAGAGGCTGGTAAACAAGCTACTAACATTACGTTTTTTGGATATAAAGCCTTTTCACGCCTTTGCATAGTTTTATATAGAATATTATTCTAATGCATTATCTGGTTGTGGAGATATCTATACTAGAATAGGTGGGAGTCTCCTGGTGTTAATGTGGGTCGGCTGAAATCCGGAAAGACTTTTGGCCAGGTACTGTAGCTCCAGTCCGCTGCCCGGGAAACGCTAGCGAAATGCGCACGGAGCATCTAGATCGGAACCGCGTGCCGTTGCAGAGTAACACCTTGCCGCCCCACCCTTTGCTCTCCAGACGCGTAAAACAGTGGCGCAGAAACCGACCGCAGCCGTTCTATTCACTCCAAAGCTCTGGCAACCTAAGAGGGTATCACCCTGAAAAGTCTTTTCAAATGCCCTGCTAGTTCAATCTCATAGTCATCCGCACCGCATCGAGAAAGGTAGAAGTCGTAGTCGGACGGACAATTTGCAACAACAGCTGATCCAGTCCAGCGCCGATTTGTTCCAAGTCTTCAAACAAGCATAATACCTACGCTTCCTCGTTCTTTCTCAACCCATCAGGATGCCTCCGAAGCGCAAGGATACGCCGAGTGCAGGTGAAGATACAGCCTTTGACCCAAGCGAGCCTGAAGCGAAGCGAAAGAAGCTAGGCAAACGGTTGGCCTTTCCTAGGTTCGAAGATGGTGATGTTGTCGTATCCTTAGGATCGGCCGGCGAAGACAATCTGGTCCTTTACAGAAGAGACTTGTCTCGCATGTGCGAGTACTTTGAGAATTTCGACGAAACTGGATGGCCCGAGAGATTCATTCTGCAGCCTAGTGCAGACGTGTCAGAGTGTCGGGTTACCCCGGTAAGCTAGTTCTATGGCGGGAAAGAGCTCTTCCTTGTGACCTCATCCCGTGATAGCGCATGGCAAATATCACATGAGAGTTGCATGCCACTCCTCGCTGCCTCAGATGCTCATCAAAGCTTGCAGGTAGGAAAAACGCCGCCCGAGCAACACGACCAGACAGAGTTAGAACACAACGGAGACCCACCGCACGGCATGATTATTCGACCGACCGGAGGTGACGTAGCTGAACATGCTCGACGCCTGAACGGGATCGTTTTTCGACTTTTATATCGAGCACCTGTCGACTTCTCTACGCCTGACTCTAAGCCTTCACCAGCGCATGTTTTGCGTGACGTGGCGCTATTGGCTGCGAGCTATGGCTGCATCCGGCACGTAAAGGGTGAGCTGGTATCAGCCATTGTTACTGCTGGTGGAGTTGGCGGCGACTTCGTACGCAGAAATCCATGTCTGCTTCTGGAAATCGCATGTCTTCTCGAAGATGAGACCATCTTTGTCGATGCCCTTCGGCATGCCGCAGGCAGATGTCCATCCCTCGCAGACGAGATACGGTCCGTGCCAGCAGACATTGCCCGGTTGGTGGAGGACCACGCAAACGTACTCAAGAGAAGGGTAAGAGAGGTGTGCTGCTCACTCGCTGTGCCTCCGAGAACGACTTTGGATCTGCCCACCTTCATCGCATGGGGCTTTTTCCACCGCTACATGGTCGTCAGCGTCTTTCCTAGAGACCCCGATAGCGCAGAAATGTTCAAATCGCTTGCATACCTCCACGGCATGCGCACGGGCATGGAGCTTGTGGAAACACAGCAGTTCGGGAACATCCTGCAGTCTGTCGATGTAATCGATCGGGGACTTGTACAAGCCAGCAATGCCGTTGATCTGATTCATGACGACCTACGCGAAGACCACCGACAGGAACTCGATGATCTGGACAAAGCCTTCGAGGAAACGCTCAACGTCAAAAGCGTCAAAACGCAGCTGCGCCAGATCGTGGAGAACGCCAAGTTGCGCCTAGCACCTCTGTTTTCGGGAGACAAAAACGCTGATTATTTCACTTTTGTGAAGTTCGAGGGTCGGCTTCCTTGGCGTTGTGATTCTTGTGAGCACACCTGAGATCTTAGAATCTATCAAGCAGCGCAGACTTCTCTTCCATGGGTGTATCGTGGAGTCTTCCTTTGTTACATTGACTGCGTACTTTCATGTGCAGGGACCCATATTCTCTTTACTCGCTCTTTAGCGCCTTCCTCTTGTGCACCCTCAGTTCTTGGTTGATCAAGGCAAGCCCGCCATCCCTGTAGAGAGATTTGCTACCGAAGCTATCCAGGCCAAACATGGGCGTTTTCAACATTAGACCTTGAAAGCGTTGACCGAGGTCGCGCCTCCAAGAGGTTTTACATCCGAAAGGCCGCTACCCTTTGACCCATCAGCTATTGCCGAACACGCGGACGTGAAAAAGATCCCATTGCCTCGTCCGTTCATTTCTGCTCTGTAGCCCATGGACCTCTGGCTCGGATATTGGTGCACTGTCGCACTGTCACACTGTATGACGCATGGCGAAGGGCCTCATCTGCAGATTCTCCGTTCCCTGCATCAGAAACACAATCTGTGCAATTCCTCAGGCGGCTTGCTACGATGCCAATCAGACCTCGGTGGCTGACAACTCGGGTAGCACGGTCGCGCCGCTGTACTGCGAGAGCTAGATACCTTCTCCAACACGACTGAATGTTAGCAGCACAGAAATACTGAAGTCATCTCCTGACAGCCAACCTCTTCCGCAAGGAGCTGTGCAATATCTGCTCCTCATTCCACAACACGAATCACGTTGGCTTTCCATTCTGAATTCGCCTGCGACAATCCTCAACAACCCAGCATCTTCGCGCTGCCTTCATAACAACAACGCTATGCCACCCGTACAGCAGCGATCCTTATCCACCAACAACACCATCAATGTCATCTTCGGTATCTCCGCCGCCATCCTTGGTGCCTTCAATCATCGTCGCCATAGCCACCTGGAGGTCCCGTCATCTGGAGTCCAGCCGTCAGCGTAATGATTCACATCTGGCTTTGCGCGAGACCTGAGTTGCTGATCGATGCAGGCAGAGAGCTGGACACCGACAGCACTACCATTGATGTTGAAGTCGGATCAGTGCGGTCTAGCCCAACGGCAACGTCGACTCAAGACGGATGCGGCGGCGATAGCAGCAGCTCGTAAGTCACTAGTTACCTTACCGGGCGCGTGGAATCAGCGCAGGCAGGATCTCCTTCCAGCCGTATCCCTGGGGAGGTTCCTTGTCGCGGCAGTTGAGGATGCAAAGTTTTCGCCATAGGTTTGGCCAGTCATCCACTCAAGCGAGGTGATGAGAGTTCGGAAGAGGCGCTAGAGAACATCGAACGTCAAGGTCGCTATACCCGTTGTAGCGCGGCGTGGATAAAGGAGCGACGGGTTACAAGGCGCGAGAACGATCGCTTACAGAACTACTGCCACAGATGCGAACCGTCCCAGTGACGCAACTTGAAATGCCCGTTCACACAGATTTTATGCCTTACATCATGTTGGGTATGTCCATTGCCCCTCTATCAAGGAGCAAGCAAGAAGCAAGTGGGAACGGGTTTCCCTTCTGAGCAATTACATTCTAACTCTTCGGTCTTGACTAGATTTGCTTCGCACTTTTTCGAACTCCTTCCAACTGCAGCCTGTTTCGATTGTTCTTGGACATGCTAAAGGCGCCCGGACCACAGAGACCTTCGGCGCTGGCTCTGCTTCGTGTCTGCTTTCCGTGTTCTCACCAGCCCGTTTGCCAAATGGTTGGTGTGGCATGATTCAGCAGAAAGTAGCTCAATTAAACAAGCTGGCAGCGGAGAGACCCTGAGTGCTAGACGACCAGAAACCAGTCATGCAAACGAAAAGATTACCTGAGAGAAGGGAACACCCTGTTGGTTTCTGCGCCCAGTTTACCCCTGCGGCCCCTTCGGCTACTGCCTCCCTTTCCCCTTGGCTCTGCAGACATGCGCTTGGATTGGTCGTCCGCACTGGGGACAGGAGCTATACTTCTCCTTCAGTACGGTGGACACATTCTCTACTAATGGAGTGGGCCATTGCTGGCCCTCTGCCCGTGCAAGTTGTTGGATGTCTTTTCCGAACACACACCACTCCCGTGCCGCGTACTGTTGGAGATCCGCATTGTGGCTCTCCAGAGCGACTTGGCACGACTGGAGGAAGGAAACAGCAAGGCTGTATGACGCCGTTTTAGCCTTTATTTCTCGCCTCAAGATTTCGGCAGTGACTGGAAGTGACTCGGCTGTGCCCCACATCGTCCCCGGCACTAGTCCGCCCTTAAGTGTATACACGGCATGTATCCACCCTGCTGGCAAGTAGATCGTCTGCTCCGAGGTTTGCACGACGAAGATTCCGTCTTTGAGCCGGCTGTACAGATTTAGGAACTTGCTGTCCTGCCCCACATGAGAATAGTAAAGGTCAAGGTTGTGTGGCTCAGGAGGGTAAAGGGCCCAGAGCTTGACACAGTCCTCGGCGTCCCCAACAACTGTCGTGAGTACATCCTGTCCGTTGTCTGCACTGGTCAGTATGCACTGCAATGTCTTCCGTCCCGGAGGCGAACATGCTCACCGATATGAAGATCAACGAAGCTGAACTCTGGCGTTATGTTCCCCATGCATGAAAGCTCCCCACTCTCAGGATAGTACACATGCAACAAGGTCAACAGAGCCTCTGGAATGCGCATCTTTGTCATCGGGCACTTCAGATCGATGGCGTAGTATGTCGTGCTCGCATCTGGTCGCCACAGCTGTTTGACAACCTTCGAAGTGCAGCCACATAACTCGTAAGGATTGCCGCGGGCAAACACCTTGGTATCGCTTGACACAGAGCAGAGCATCTGGTTGAGTATGTCATCAAACCTGGGTATCTCGTGCCAGCATTGCGAGGTGGGAAAAAGCACAGGATACGCCGTAGCTGATTTCTCCGAGAGCGGCGAGGGTGGCGACGGGGCATGCTCCAGACTGGAAAGGCCAGCAGTACGTATGGCTTCGGCGAACGCATTTGCTAAAGGCTGAAGCAGAGCGTTAGAGGTGGAAAGGAAATCTGCTAGAAGAGGTTGCATAGAGTCAGGCTGTGCAACGGTTGGCGTAGGCCTAGAAGCCAAAGACATTGCGCTGGCTTGTCGGGCTCGGGCACCTTGCGCGGCAGAGGGTTGCGATTCATCGGCGGAGCGACAGAAGTCGTTGTGGAGCAACTCAAGCTCAGTATCCGACGGAAGCTTCCCACGGAGCTCGTCATACTTTGGAGCCACTTCGATGTGCGGTGTCCCGCCGACGAGGCGGCGCAGGCTCTTGAAGCTACTCTGGAAGCGGGTCGGATGCTCTGCTAGAAAGTAACATGTATGGCGGTTCGTCTGACGGAATACCTTGACCTCGACCGCCTGCGTTTTACCAGCCTCTTTAATCACCTCGATGACCGTTTGATGATGGACCGACGTACCAAGCAGCTCTTCGTAACAGACCAACAGACACTTGCCGCGGTATCTTGGAGGTGTTTTGGCCTTCGCGCTGTTTGCCTTGCCACGGCGCCTTGAAGGTGTTTTGGCCGTCACACTGTCTGCTCTGCCGCGCATGATATGCTAGTGCTTGTCGGGTCTGGTGCCGTATGCTGAGAGCCTGAAGAGAGCTATTGTGAAGTGTTCTAGACGAAAAGCCCTCGACACGCCCCCTCGACACCGTCTGTAACGGGTCAGACGTCCTGGCGCGACGCGCAGACGACGCAAGCATACGTTCGCTGTATCAGGAATCCATTGCACGTCGTAGAGGCAACAACAGGCGACTTGAGAGCTCACGCGTAGCGCAAGCACGCGAGCCTACTGTATCGTGGGTATGTGTGATCTCGACAACGAGTTTACGCGATGCTTGTGTGTTATCTGCGGTCCCGTGTCAGCTCAACTCGAACATGCAACATCGGTGTCTGAGAAGGGAGCTACAGCGACTAACAAGCGGCTACTTTGGAGCGTCATAAGCAGGGCCGTCAAAGCGGTTGCCAACTGGCAATGGACCTGGTAAGAACGGCGTTGTCCAGGTGTGGTAACGGACGAGCTTCAGCGACCTGAAAACATCGCCACCGATACACGTCTTGGGCCGAAGAAAGCGGTGCGGGTACGAGTGAAGCTATCGAGCGACAGATGGTGATCAATGCATTGGCGAGACGACAACGGCGGAGACTTCTGTCCTGACACAGTGCTTTACAAGATATGGGTTGGCCGTAGCCGCGTGCGGAGCTGATGGTGGGTAGCCCTCGCTGCCTGACTGCAAGGCGCGGAATGGTCAAAACATACCGTCAAAGAGAGCGGCTAGGACGGTTGGCGGCATGGACCCTTGTAGGATCGACAGGGGGCTAGCTTGGCAGATGTCTGACCTGCTGAAACCAAGCTACCGCGAACGCCAACAGGCGACCTGCGCCAATTGAGCCAATCAATAATCAAGCCACTATGGGCCAGCCAGTCGGAGCCTGTGCCACCTTGTTGCATGTACTACCTTGTGCCTCGCATTGTACGACCTTTGATTGCTGGACTCAAAATTGCTAGACCAGAGGTTGACCAAGAACTGACCAAGAACTGACCAAGAACTGACCAAGAACTGACCACAAATGACCAGGAATTGACCAGGAATCGACCAAAAGAATCGCTGGACCAGCACGCATCCAAAACGGGTGGAGCTGTTTAGGCACCATTTCTCGCCTGGCTTGCAAGTCAACGCGGCATTCTCTAAGCCTGAGGATATGGATGACACGCTCGATCGATCGTTGGCGCTGCTCTCATCATTGTAGAAGGTCCGTAGATTCCACGTTGAAGAGTCTAGCAATACCCCAGTAGCTTTACTACTCTTGTTCAGACGCAGAAAACCACCCACCGTGGTCGGGTATGGTCTTCGCCGACCACGCCACCACACTACGATCAGCTTTCCAAGCGCTGGACGATAGAAGAGCCTTGGAACGGCCACAAGGTTTAGAGGTCAGTCCCCTGTCGAGAAATTTCCAGTAATCTGGCCAAGGCACGTCATTAGGTGCGACACAGTTATTGCAGTCTCTTGCACCATTTTAGGTGCATGCGAAGGCAGAACTACACATCACTTGAGATACCCCAAAAACAGATGGCATCAGATCCGGGTGTCTCGCTATCCCGAAAGCCGATGGGACCGCCGAGTTCTGGCATGGAAGGGGGCGGCACGAAAAGAGCAGCCCTCCAGAATTGGGCTTCGGCCACTCATCTTTCCACCTCGCAGCCAGGCTATAAGATGGTACGACAACACAACGGGACAGAAAAACATCCACTAACTGACATTACTCGAGTCGTTCCAGCGCTTCACCTGCTTCAACCTCGCAGTCTATGGATCAACATCAGTGGGCCGAAGGCTGTTACAAAGAGCAAGAACCAGCTCTCGGCAGGCGACCTAAACATGGCCTTGGGGGTGGCTTTGACGAAGACAGGAACAAGCGACGAAAAGAAGATCATCCAGTTCTCCAACGCAGCCTGGATGAGGGCTGTAGTGATGTGGAGCCCGGCTATGACGCGGGCGACCCAAGCTTTGGGACAGTTGACTCTGAAGAAAGAGCAGACGAGCTTGCAGTACTTGATCCTGCAATTCTTGAGCCTAGGAATACAGATCATGGAGAGACGGTTATGGCTGAGACTATCACTGGACGCATCTTCGAAACGAACGACTTCGCGAACGATGCCGGCAGCCATGAGACCGTCTTAGATTCCGAGAACAGTCCAACTCCGAACTGCCGCGCTGAGGGTTATGACGAGAGGCAGACTGCAACGGTCGACAAAGTTGTTTATGATGATGGTCCTCTGAGTCCTGCGGAACAGCTATACGGATTCGATAATGGAGGGGCTGAACACCTCAACGCGTGGCCACTCAAGCATGGAAGGCCATGGAATAGTCTGCCAGCTGTGCGCTCTGCCATGCATGGGCCGCTGACCCTCCGTGTCGGCGATAGTGTCTTCGTACGCTGCACCGACTCGGCCGACCATCTCGCAAAGATCATAGAGATGAGGGATCTAGAGGACGGGCGATATATGGTGGTGTTCGCTTGGTACTACACGCGAGCGGACATCAAGCGGGAGCTCAAACCGAAGCGTAGACGCTCCAAGCAGCTCTGCAACTCTCTGGACCGGTATTGGCCACCCAACGCTCCGTACGAATACATACTGAGCACCGATCGTATCATCACGCTGTGGGACACAGTGCAAAGGAAAGCGCCCTCTGATGTTTTGAACGCAATCTGCGCCGACGCCTTCTACATCATCATGGGTTCTAAACGGGAGGTATGTGAATCAAGCGATCCAAGGTACAAGTGGATGGAGAAGAGCTTGGATCTCTCCCTCACGATGATGACTTATGAACGGCTGCCTTTCTCTAGCTAGTATACTGCCGTTTGCTTCTGTCTAGCGAGCTTATCCTTGCCGTA
The DNA here is from genome assembly GCA_030247845.1 of Coniosporium tulheliwenetii. NCBI lineage: Eukaryota > Fungi > Ascomycota > Dothideomycetes > Coniosporium > Coniosporium tulheliwenetii. Next base: position 397,363 of record JAPDRP010000029.1, on the reverse strand, counting down.
ATCGGTCTACCTGCTACAAATAATGATATGCGAATTATGCGTCTGCTTTGACCCCTCTGGCCATAAAGATGACCTTGTCCTTTGACGGTGTCTATCCAGCCAACGTCAGCAATGGCTTGATCTTGATGTTGGTGTTCAGATTGCCCACTGTGGCCCGGTCAACCGTATCTCTATGATTCCGATACAGTCGACGAGCGAGTGGGCCAGAGGTTCTTAGTAAAGCGTTAGGTAGTCAAACCTCTATAGTCACGAATCCCTGCCAGTTACATATCGTTACTCTCACTCCTGTCGTCACCGGGACCTAGGTCTAGTATTCGTTGTAATTGTGAAAAGGTCATCTCGGCCCTATTGTTCTTCTCCCTACTCACTGGAACTTGGAATCTCTCAAGCAGCTTATTTTGTTACAGCGAACTTGAGATTCTTAACTTTTAAGAGTCTAGATTACAGCTCAACACATGTTTCAGGGAAATCTGGCGCTGAAAATGGAGGGTCGTGACGCTGTTTTGTGATGCTGGTTTTCCGTATGGCCAAGAATAGCCCCTTGACCACTTTACCGCACTTAAAACCTCATCCTACTACGGCGACATCCTTGTCATAATTAGAAAGGCGTAACCATCGGCACCACTTGAACCATTCGATAGACGATTCTAGTCAAATATTAGGCATGGCGGCTCACGAAGTCCTCCCAGTAGCCGTCGCAGCTCGGTGGGCCAACTACTCGAGTTTACGTACTATGTCCGTTTTGCAACTGTTGGTGAAACTGAGTGGTTGTGTGGCTCTCTCTGTTCTACATACAAGCAATCTGACCGCAATATATCCCTTCGGCTGGTGAGCTGTGTGACCAAAATTGGTCCGTGCACTCAGCGGTCTTGGCACCACTACACCGAGTTATCGCGATGCAGTAGATAGACTTAATAGATTGATTACTCAACACCATGGGCAGAACTCGTACATCTAGTGATCCTGATCATGACGTTGTCCTTCAAGAATCCTCCTCACAGCGCAAGAGACGCCGAATCGCGCCGCCTGAGCCATGGCCATTGCCTAAATACGAACCAGCGCATATCCAGCCCATCAGCAACTGGCACGAGGCCTCAAACCTCCCTAGACATGTCAATCCAGCAAGACCATATGACATATTCAATCTATTCCTTACGGACGAGCTTCTTGCGACAATTGCACGCCATACGAACGAGTATGCAGCACTACACCGTCCGCTCACACGCCAGCCGCACGCAAGGCCTTGGATTGACACTACACCAAAGGAGATCCTTGCCTATATCGCAACATACATCTACATGGGGTTACACCCAGAGCACGATATCGCTGAGTACTGGAATACGGACGGTAGCAAGGGGCCTCTGCACCCGCTTGTTCGAAGACATATTAGCCTCATACGCTGGCAGCAGCTGGATCGATTTTTCCACATCTCGAAACCTAAGCTATATGAGCAAGGCGATCCAAAGGAGACTCCTTTTGAGAAGGTTGATCCTTTAAGCGAGCATATTCGGATCCACTCGAAGAAGTACTGGAATCCTACTACACACCTTGCTGTAGATGAGTGTATCCAGCGATTTCAAGGTCGGGCGAAAGAGACAGTCAGAATGCCCACAAAACCGGTGCCTGAAGGCTTCAAGATATGGGCTTTGGCGAACGATGGCTACATATTGGATTGGCTATATCATGCACGATCTACTGGCCCAGTTGATGTGGATGACTACTGGACCGAGGACCGTGGATTTAGTGCTACTCAAGCAGTTGTGCTAGATCTGCTGCTCCAGGCGGGTATCGAAAGAGGCTACAAGCACGTTGTTTGGCTGGATAATCTATTCACATCATCACGTCTTCTCGCTACACTCCGTGATGAGGGGTTTGGTGCTGCTGGTACGGTTCGCACATCCAAATCGAAGGCTGATCTGCTAGCAGAAGATGCACAGGAAGGCAAGCAGTCCCAGAAGCAGTCCCAGAAGCAGTCCCAGAAGCAGTCCCAGCAGCAATTGCAGCAGCAGTCACGATCGCAGAAGCCGCGGCGATCACAGCAGAAGGAGCAGAGTCGAGGCCTTGACCCATCACTCCTACAGCTCAAAAACGACTACAGCGGCCGGATTCCATGGGGCAAGCTGTACGGCTGTATCTCAGAGGATGGAAAAGTCCTACAGTTCGCCTGGAAGGATCAGAACGTAGTACTATTTATGAGCACAGTCTCTGAAGGGACTCCTGAGTTCATCAAGAAGATCCGAAAGAGGCCTCCTCCTACAGCTACAAATGCAAGGACTACACATGCTATTTTTGGCGATCAAGTGCTGAAAGAGCTGGAGATTCCTGAGTTCATTGACCTCTACAACCACTTCATGAACGGTGTGGATCGGGCAGATCAGCTACGAGTCTGCTACAATACACAGCGAGTTCACCTCAAGTCCTGGAAGCCTCTCTGGCACTGGCTGCTTGATGTAGCTATCGTCAACAGCTACAAGCTTTCATATCACGCACAGCACCATGACAATCCAGATCTTCCTTGCAAGCGCTACACGAAACAACGCATCTTCCGCCGAGACCTCGCGATCGAGCTGTTTCACCGATCCGAAAGGCTCACTACCAACCAGTACGATCAGTCTGTGGCCTTGGCAGATCTTGTGTATCCAGCGGAGGAAGATGAGGATCATACAAGATACAAGAAGGGGAGGAACAGCCACTGTAAGGCGTGCGAGGCTGCTGGTAGGAAGGTCCTGCCACGCTATCCAGGCGCACGGAAGCCGCTGACTGAGCTTTCAGGCAAGTCACGCCTTGGTGGCCAAGAGTAGCTTACAAGAAGCTACTGACTGAGCTATCAGACAATAGCATTCACAAGAGGCAACGGGTTAGTGCGAATAGGCCGGCTAAATCACGTTCGGGCTGCTTATTGTGTAGTGTAGCACTCTGTCAGAAGGCCCTATGCTGGGATGAGCACCTGCAACTCGCACAGGAAGCAGTACATAGATAAATGATGTCATACATCATCAACTCAGCGATCTACAGCCTCAAATACAGTCCAGATTGGGTGATTTCTCTGCAAGCACTGCTGGGCGAGGTGGTGCCAAGAAGCCTGCGCACGGACCAATTTTGGTCACATCACCAGCCGAAGGGATAACTCTGCCATGCTTGGGGATTCTTGAGTGGACCCCTCGTATTCGGCTGGTCCTGAGCAAGACTGTCCTAGATCTTTTCCGCAGCTGCTGTCCACGTGCTCTCCGATCATCGGTTTTGACCGCTTCGCGGGCCGCGCCGCCTCCTCGTTCTCTACATCGCCCACTGACTGGGGATGCTCCGAGTGCCTGCGCTTCTTACTCTGATCAGCTGCTAGGCTGACGCCAGCGAGTTGATCAGGTTGCTCCGCGGCTGCGCCCTGGGACGGCTCTCCTTCAACTGTTTGGCCCCCCGAACCTGTCGGACTCGCCCTTCGAGAGGTCGTGTTATCGACAGAGGAGGCTGAAGATGATTCCCGTGAGGTAGATATTCCTTCATGAGACTGGAGGGTATCGATCTCTTGCGTATTAGGGGCCTCTGCGGTTGTGGCTTCATGCAGAACGGGTATGCTCTGAAGTGTTTGTGTTTGCTGGTATCGAGATGTCCGTCGTTGTGGATGTTCCTGGCCGTAGCGCTGTTCTGGCTGCAGAGTTTGCTGCTGTCACCTCCGTTGTAGCGTGTGTGCTCCTCATTATCCTCCGCTGGATATACGAGGTCTGCAAGCGGGATAGTACTATCGTAGTGGCTGGTGGTGAGCCGTTCAGAGCGCTCGAACAGCGCTACTGCCAGATCGTGGCGGAATTTGCTTTGTTTCGTGTATCGCTCGCAAGGAAGGTCTGGATCATCGTAGTGCTGGGCGTTGCGCTTGTGATCAATTGTCCGTAGGTACACGCTGGTGAGACGTTCACGGTGTCGCTGGCAGAAGCGGCTAACCCAGTGCACACCAAGCTTGGTCTTTGCAATCTCCTCTGCGATGTTTCTAACCATCTGTTGTGTCGGCGGAAGGCCCCGATCCGTAAGCTTGTTCACATGCCCAACAAGCACCTCTTCTTGCGCATTTGTGAGCTTCTGGCGCGCGTAGGAGTTGGCTTCTTGGATTGTGCCTGTTTCGCCTTTGTATCGTCGCCACAGCGTCGATCGATCCACTTTCCATTTTCTAGCAGTCGCAGCATATTTAGGAGGCTGTTGCGACTGCAAATCCTCTATTGCCTTGGCCATGCGAATGTTGTGGTCCATTGCGCAGTAAGTTGAAAAGTTTCGGGCTTTTTCAAAGTTTTGTTGCATCACCCCGTCGCTTACGTTACTAGTACAATCTTGTCGAGCTGCTTGAAGACAGCGCGTGTCCTAGTAATACTGCGTCATGACCGCTTTTTCGGGTGGGCCTACGTGACTAGTTACTATTGTCTGTAGTAGCAAGCACTAGAAATTCTGCGTCGTATAACGCGTGGGCTCCGAGCGAAACGCGCCCGCGCGTTGCGCGCCATTGAGCGGTAGAGAAAGTAAAGAAGCACACCATAACATGGCGCCCAGCGCCTCACCAAGAACTCCGGCCAACAAGATCGCAACCGAAGCTCCGAGAGTAGATCGGGCTCGTGCTGCGAAGGTAGAGGTGAACTATCGTAGACTTCACAGGGGCCTGCAGTCGACGCAAGAAGACGCGTCGCAAGCAGCAGACGCGTCACAGTCATCCAACGCGCCAGCGGAAGGGTCGAAGGAATCCGTCCCTTCCACCGTGGTCGCAGCTCTTGAGATGTTGAAAGGGATCCAGAAACAGTTGGTCTCAGAAAACGCCCTTACTGCTGTACTGAGCAAGATGGATGAGATACAGAGCGAGTTACACAGTGCCAGACAGGAGATCGCTGACCTAAAAGCGAAAGCTAGTGAGGAAGCCAACGAGAGGAACCAACTAAAAGAACAGATCAAGCAACTGAACGAGCAGCTAGGCGCATTAACTCCCGCCAGCTACAGAAGCTGGCTGGCAACCTCCGGTGTGAGCAATGACTGGCCCAGCTTAGAAGCTACCCAACCGTCGTGCATAGCGCAATCCAGCAGCATCCCTAGTCGGGAACCTACTCCTCCAACTAGTCTAGCTGAGCCAGCAGGCTTCACGATCAGCTTCAATAAACATGTGGGCCACCATGACACTAGCAACTTCCAGGTTATGAAGAAGGTTATCAGTGAAGCACTTCAAGCGGATGAACAGACGAAGGACGTTACAGTCAAGGCAGTAATGGGCATGGACAGGGAGTCGAGGAAGATCAGGGTGGTCACTGCCACGGAAGGACAGGCACAGAGAGCCAGGGTGTATCAAGACTGGCTGCAGAGGGCACTGCCAGGGTCCCGGATGTGGGGCGAACAATGGTTCCGAGTCAAAGTAGATCATGTGCGCCGACAAGCAATCACCAAGGAAGACAGAATAACCGAGCGAGAAGCAGCCAAAGAAGACATCTCCAAGCATAACAAGGTCGATGTTGTCAAGTTCTCGATTATCAGCAAACCGGATCCACTAAACCCTTACTGCTCCGTTATACTCTATCTGTTAAACAAAGAAGACGTCCGGCGAATCCTCGCCGAACGGAGCATTGAGGTTAGAGGGGAAGGCGTATACACTAACGAGTTCATCTAAGTAGAGCGACTATAGAGATGTTTTAAATGCTAACGATACGGATATAAGCAAGTGCGATGCAAAGCGGACAAGCTAACCTGTGGACACTGCGCCGAGGAAGGCCATGTCAGAGCAGACTGTACAGCGACGCAAGCGGAATGCGCAGTATGTGGCGGGCCTCACCAGGTTGCCAATAAGGGCTGTCCCGAATATAAAGAACTCCTGAAAGCGTGCAGGAATGAATAGGGGCGAACTACGCGTCCTTTAGGCAAACGTGGCGCATCGGCAACTTGTACAGCATAGCCTTCTCAACGATGAGGCAGTTAGTGACTTCCATATACTGCTGCTTCAAGAACCCTACTGTTTCACGAACAGCCGAAACCAACATGTCACCGTACCTATATAACACTCGACGTTCACAGCATACCTACCCACGATAGCAAACTGCACTCCAAGGAAACGACCGTTCCGATCCATGATATGGGTGAGGAAGGACCTTAAGTTCACGCCAGTGCCGTGTCCATCACACGATTGATTGATTGATTGATTGATTCCTACACCTCCTGAGGCCGGAAGGCCTATGAGGGAAACACGCTGAGAGTACGTCGCTAGAGTCATTCTGCCAACCCGGTTTCATCTTAGCCCATCTTGTAGCTACACAGTCGAGGGCCAAGTCGCCCCTCCTACGCACAACAGACTAAGCAAAGTCGAGAGGAGCAGTACGAACAAAGGAGAATCGTCATGTTCAATCTGATCAATCGTATTACACCACCTCGTATCCCCTTCCCGCTTCTTGGGCCTCCCTACATGCCCACGGACTGGCATAGCCGTCCAGTGGCCTTCACAAACGTAATCGTTGCCGCAACCAGCTGGTGGTTAGACTTCCACTTCTCCTTCGGCCCACACAACAGCCTTCCTCTCCGATCTTTGTAGTCGTCCCATCCACCAAGTAGAGGTGCCACATTCGCCGCCAGCTCTCCAGCTTGACGGGCTAGTAGCCTCCTCTGAGCCGTCCACTTCCTGCATCGGATCAGGAAGTGTTCTACCGTCTCTGGCTCGCCGCACTCGTCGCACTCAACCGCAGTGTGTCCACCAATCCGACCCTTGGCAATCGCGCGAATCCATTGAACGGATTGATTAGTAATAAATCGCGCGCGCGATTGACCAATCGTCCTACAATCCGATTGGTTTGGTCTGTATAGTGATGCTTGGCATGTGGTTTTCATTAAAACCGTACTACCTACATATCAATATCTATATCATCTGTTGTAGCTTCTTCGCCCTCCTCTTCCTCATCTTCTAGAGGCCTTTTACTGAACACCTCATCGCCGTGATCTCTTAAATATGCCTCTATATCCACCTGTTCACGTAGTATCCAGCTCCTGAGGCACTGTACAGCCTCCGCGGTCGATTCGATAACTCGGGGACGTGTAGGATTGATCGCTCGGCCGGCTGCAGAGAAAACGCGCTCGCATTCTATATAAAGCGGTTAGTGACGCCACCTAGCGGTGTAGAGCTGCTGACTTACCTGAAGACATGGCCGGCACGCTGAACAAATCCAGTGCCATGCGGGAGAGTCGTGGATATTGCTCCTCCCTGGCAATCCACCACTGTATCGGATTGGTACAATAATCGCGAGGCTGAGAGCAATAGTGGTGGTATTCATCCATTACGTCATCGTCCAGCTTCATAAACTCTTGAAACTCACGCTCCTGCTCCGCCTGTGTATCTGATTGTATCGGAGCGCGATGCGGTGTAGGGAAAGCGCTACGGTATTCGCTCCATAGATTCTGCACGGCCTGACGCGCGTTTTCTAGCCACTCAGGATGATCGGCCCAGTGCTTATTGAAGAAGGACCATTTGAGGCTCGGGTGGAGGATTACTGCGGCACGGTAGGCAGGTGAATCGTCGGTGATGCGGTAATAGCGATCAAGAACGGTCCAGGCTAGGTTCACGCATGCCCGAAAATGGCGAACGGAGGCCCGATTTTGGTGTTGAAGCTGTGCTTTCTTCCCTTCAAGTTTATTGAGGCAATACTCGAATTGTGGAAGCACCTCCCAGAGCGCTCCTTTTGCTCCCTCTACGGCATTGCCCTCAAGGACCATTGTAGCGGCCTTCAACGGCTTCAACAGCTCCTTCATCTCAGTAAGCTCGGCCCAATCATCAGCGGTGAGGTAATCCTCTGCCAAGTCGGGGTCGTCGGTCGATGCATTACTAATGTATGCGCGAATGGATTGATGCAGCTTGACCGCGCGATCAATCATGTAATACATGGCGTTCCAGCGTACGCCGCCGTCAATCACGACACGTAGGATCGTTTCATACTCAGCTTCTTGGCGCTGCAGTGATTCGAAAAGCTGTCGTCGTCGTTGAGGTGATCCACGAACATGCCGTACGACGTTATGAAGCTTGCCGACAGGGCCTTTCTTCCGCCATTGCTCTATCAGAGCTCGTTCGTCGTGGGCGTTTTGAAGCTCTGTAGCTGCATCCTCAATCTCTTGGCCACTGACGTTAGTGAACGCCTGAATACTCGTGCCAATAAGCATCGCTTTTGCGACGAGGTTGATAATATGGCCGGCACAGCGTAGCCGCCTATGCTTTGCGTTAAATCGAAAGGTCTTTGCCAGCTCCTCAATCGCTACGCTATTGGCTGGAGCATTATCAAGCATAAAGTATCCAAGAGAATCGGCAATATTATACGTTCGAATAAGGTTTGTAACGACAGCTGCAATATTGATGCCGGAGTGCTGACCGTAGAGCATCGGAAGGCCAAGTAGGAGCGAGGTATATTTGCCGTTTTCGTTAATAGAATGGCCAACGATGCCACAGAGCGGAAGGTCGTTTGAGGAGGTCCAGAGGTCGAAGCTGATATTGATACAGCTCTTGGCTCGTTGGAGTTTTGAAAGGATAGTTCGTTTGAGGCCTAAATAGAGCCTTATAATCCATCGCCGTATCGTTGTGGAACTATGAGGCATAATCTCATTAAGATCGGTCTCCCCACCTGCCACCACTTGAAGAACCGATAGGTATTCATCTGAGACGATTGTACCTAAGGACTGGTTGTTTTTGATGATCATCTCAATCATTCGAGCGAAGAACCGATACCGATCGAGGCGGCGGCGCGGAGCAGAGGGTGAGGGGAGTCCCATCAGGCGATGATGGTTCCGTGATTGAATCGGTGGCCGATGGAGTGAGTTGTAGCTTGGAGGCCTCTTTTAGTAATACGGTGAGCCTGTCGTAGATGATCAGCTGCATGAGCTGTTGATTTCGCGCAGTACTTAGTAACTCTGGCCTGATCGTTGCAGTAACGGCATGCCCAAAATAGCCGCTTATTGACCCGATTCTGCACGGTGAAGCCGTGGTGCCAGATATGGCTTGAACGAGGCTTCTTTACAGGTCCAACAGGCTTCTTGATCAGGTCGAAGCCAGCGAACACCTCCGAATTGAGGATATAGCCATCAGAATCGCGTATACGTGGCTCATAGAGCTCTCGTAGGAGGCCCGAATTGGCATGAAGCTGGGTGAGGTCATCGCGAGAGGAAAGTTCGGTTGTAGGAGTTGTAGAAGCGGCCATTGTAGCTGGTAAAATTTCTAAACGATGCGATAATATAGGGCTTGAATCTGCTGCATTGTGAAGCCATCGAGGCTATATTTATATGCGTTGTGTTGGGTAGAAGCTGAAGGTACATAGAGCAAAATTCGCTGAGGCCATATTCTGCCAAGTGAGCTATTCTGACAGTAGTTACCGCCTGGCTTCTGGCCAATTGGAGCCCTGCGTTTTCTGCCGGTCTACCCCTGAATATCACCACTGACGTCAACTCTATAGCCTCAACACCATGATCGGCACCACAGAAGCTTGTAGACCACTCAGGAAATGCCCGATATAGTCCCTGGAAGGACTAGAAACGCGCGTCTGTTTGTCTAGATACTTCTAGACTAAACCAATCGACAGCTCTTGGCAATCGCACCGTTCAATCCAGGCCGCCCGGGCGGATTAGTGGACACACTGCTCAACCGACGGCGCAGCACCGAATCGACCCAGGTATGAGTTGAGCCGACTCTTCCCTGTCCGCAGCTGGGCCAGGATTGCGGCATCTGTTGCATTAAGTCGACTGTAAAGCTCGTATACATGCGGACCCGGCGCAGCCTTGTCGATGTGTTGGGTGTGTCGGCATAGAAGCGATCGCGTAGTACTCTCTTGGTTCGCACTCTGTCTCGCCTTGCGTAAGGTCACGGTCCTCAACCGTGTCACGTCTCCCGCCTCTCCGGCAGGATATCGCGTCGCTTCTTGAGCTAGCTTATGTGCCGCTTCGTTCCCCTCAACGCCGGAATGACCGGGTATCCATCGCAGGAGCGTGCGGACTCCATATGTTTCTTGGAGACTATCGATCTCCTCGAGGCAGGAACCGACAATCTGCTGCCCGCTACGCTCGTCTGGGTTGGCGAGCGCTCGCAGGGCCGCCTGGCAATCCGAAAAGATGTGCACCACCCGTTCTCGGAGCACGTCGGCCGCTTCTGCTGTGAACTGGACTGCCCTTCGGATCGCCACTAGTTCCGCCTGGAAGATGCTAACGTCTTCCGAACTGCCTAGCCGTGCCGCGTGCTCCCACGGTCGCGTGCCGTTGGCGCACACAAGTCCTATCCCCACGCCCTCGCTCTTGCTCGACCCGTCCACAAACCAGTACAATGCTCCAGTCGGCCTATCATTCGCCGCCGCAATGGCCCTTGCCCGTTCCTCAATAATAACCTCAGCTCCGGCCCACCACGGCGGGCAACAGAAGGCCTTGATCGTCTCGAGGTCTGACACGTCTATGTTCTTACATTCCTCACTAATCCTCCAAAGCGGTGAGCGCGTCCGAGAGACTCTTCTGATAAGTTGCTTCATGTTCCAGAACGGATGGTTTCGATCGAGCGTGTGTGAGCTTATCCAAAACCGTGTCCTTTTAGCGGCAAGTCGAGCGCTGAGCGACGTGATCGACGCCTCCAGCTCGGCCGTCTTCAGCGCCGTGGTAGAGAACGCTTTGATGATGGCTTGCGCCCCTACCCGTTGCGACTGGCTCAGCAGCCGGACGTCCTTCCCTGTGAGCTTAGTGGCCCACACGTTGGACGCATAGTCCACCGTCGGGACTACTGCTGCCGTATACACCTGGCGGGCCGCGCGCGGGCCCATGTCTCGTAGCCGGCGCAGGGCCAGAGCGGCGTTATGAGCTCGCTTAGCAACTCTGGCCACGTGCTCGTGGAAGAGGAGCTTTGCATCTAGGACGACCCCTAGGAGCTTGATGCTTCCCGACGATCGGATCATCTGACCTCCAACATTCAACGTGGTCTGCTTTGCTTTTGCTACGCTCCTTGTAAAGTGGATGAAAGTAGTCTTCTTCGCTTCGAAGCATGCCCCGCTCTCTCCAGCCCACCGCTCCGCGCTGGGAATCACCAAAGATTGTATCGCGGCGGTGTTGCTATCGACACTGGCCCGGTCACCCATGCAGAGTAGTCGTCCACGAAGGCAATGGCACCCCCATGCGTGTCGATCCGTCTGTCCACGAGGTCTGCGTTGTATATGACGTAGAGGATGGGTGAGAGCGGCGACCCTTGCGGTAGTCCTGCCTGAGGCAGCGCGGTCGAGGCCGTCCTATATCCGTTCACCACCATCTCGGCCCGTCGATTGGCGCAAAAGTCGCCAACCCACCGGACCAGCTCCTCGGGGATCTTGCGTTGACGAAGTCGGTCCAGGAGCACTTCTGGTACCACCCCGTTGTACGCCCCTTTCACGTCGAAGCTGACCAGAGAGACCACGCGCTGCTCTCTCCATGCGAAGTGGACTCTCTCCACTAGTGCCATGAGCGCCTGTTCAGCGCTCCTCCTTCTGCGCGCCCCGAAATGGCTCGCCGGGAGAAGGTCACCGTTCTCGACGTGGTAGGATATTCGGGTGGCAATGACTGCTTCCAACGCCTTGCCAAGGCTTGACAGCAGCGAGATCGGCCTGTATGCGTCGGGCTGCGTATAGTCTCCGCGGTCCAGCTTCCTCAACGGGATGATCTTCGCCTCCTTCCAGATCGCCGGCACTTGGCCAGTCGCGACGGACGCTTGGAACAGCTCGACCAGGTGCTGGTGAAGAACCGGCCAGAGCTGCTGCCAGACCAAGGCAGGGAGGTCACACGGGCCAGCTGCCTTGTTCGGTTTTGCTCCAAAGATGGCATTCTTCACCTCCGCGGCCGTGATGGGTTCTGCTGAGAGCCGGCGGGGCAGTGGGCCGGGCGGCGTCCCTTGTTGCTCGCAATCCTGCGTCCGGGGTCGCGGTGATGCGAAGAAGGTTTCGAGAAGCAGCTGGCCCATATCGTGGCTATCAGTGATCCGCTCCTGGTTTGGCCTTTGTAGATAAGCGATCTTTGCACCAGCCTCCGACTGTCCCGGATGGAGGTACTGTGCCGCCTTCCAGATGTTTGTGTGCTCGGCTAGAAAGGTCCTCCAGTGGGCTCTCTTCTGTGCCCGGATGGCTTTGTGGTATTCGTGCACGAGCTGGCGATGCCTGTCTACCAGATCCCGGTGCGGTTGGCCACTGCGCACCGCTCGGCGCACTGCCTTGTGGGCCTGTGTGCACTCGGCTCGCATGCTCGTAAGCTCTCTCGTCCACCATGCCTTGGCCCATGGCGAAGGCCTCGCGAACGGCACATGCTTTGCCACCGCATCCTGCACTGTGCGTGTGAGTTGGCATGCATATGCTTGTACGCCTTGCCTGCCCATGTCCAACGGGTGATTCTGTAGCCTTAGCGATACCTCCGCCCGGATCTTATCCCAATCTGCGTCTTTGTAGCATCGTCGCCGCGCCAGTACCGTCGGCGGGTACGCTATGTCAAAGCAGGTCATGATGGGCTGGTGATCTGTCCCATGGCTGACTTCCTCGACCCGGCACAACAGGTGCTCGTCGGCCAGTCGACCTGATGCCAGCATGAGGTCGATCGTGCTTTCCATATGGTCCTTGGACCACGTGGTCGCCCCCCGTGGTAACAGGCTCCGTAGTCCTACTTCGTGCATAAACTCCACGATGGCGTCCGCCTCTCCTTGGCGACTACCTGTGCCCACGACATCGCCGCCCCACAGCTGGTCGTGCCTGTTGAAGTCACCCGCTATCACCAGCTCGGCTTCTTCCCCGTTCTGCCGCCGCACCTCCTCGATCGCTTGCCGTAGCAGGCCAAGCCTGAGCCTGAGGGCTGATTCCGACTCATGCGGCGAGTTTCCCATTCGGGGGATGTACACCGATGCGATAAGGATTACCCTATTCCCTATTCTCGCCGATGCTGCCGTAAGGTCCGGAGACGCTATGGGGACCGGTGACGCTTGGAACCTCCGATTGATCCAGATCATGCTCCTGACGAACGGCCACTCCCCGGTATGTGTGGAAGGAAGAATCGGGACCCATTCTGCATGGTGGACCGGTGATGGCATCAGCCGTTGCTTTTCCATGACAAAGCAGTTCGGTTCGGATATCAAGATTGCTCCTACTCCTCTCATAGCTTCGTCGTTGAGAACACTCCATAGTGTTTCTTTCCGTCTTTGCACATTCAGCTGGAAGACCTTGAACTCCCTATTCATGGGGTGCGGAATAGACGTCGTAGCTGCTCGCGGTATATCGGGCATCCTCGGTCATCCGCTGCGTGTGGGCCACGGCATGAGACACATTGGGGACTCTCGGTTGCGCAACTCGCATGGCCGGCGCCGGCGCAATTCAGGCAACGTTGAGCTTTCTGGCAGCGGAAAGCTTGATGGCCATACTCTTGACAGTTGAAACAGCGCGTGACCCTCGGCCTGTACTCGTATGCGGACGTGAAGCCTGCCTCAGCAGACACCGTCATGATTCTGTCATTGAGCAATCGCTCAGCATCTTCCTTCTTCTTCAGATACACTACAATGGAACAATAGAGCTTGTGGGTCGCCGGCTTGCCCAACGTGGCGATCCTCATGATTGTTACTTTATTCTCTTGACTTAGGTCCTTCTCAAGGCCGGCCCGGATGCCCGTCTGTTCTTCGTTCATGATCTTGAGCTTGTCGACCCGATCGACTTTGATGGGATACCACTGTTCGCCCCGCAAGCGCCCTCCTCTGAAGTGAGTCTCGAGCCACTGTGGCTGGCTGCGGATGAGCTCGGCTTCCTTCTCGCTCCGCACGATGACTCTGATCCGGTGGAGGTCTCGGTTCGTCTTGATGATTGCCGTCGGGTTTACCTCCTTTGTCGCTTGATGGGCGTGCAGAGCTGTTGTGACTAGGCGCTTGATCTCAGCTGTGTCTGCGGGCATTTGGCTGCTGCACCTGGACAGGTCGATGTTCACACCCAGAAGCTGGTTCGGGTCTGCAACCCTTGGTTGGGAGGAGTTGTTTTGCGATGGAGGTGGTTACATCCGCCCTGCTGACTAAGCAGCAGTGCCCCATGTCTCGAACCGAGACTGGAGCAGCAGCAGCTCAGGTCTGAAGGCGGATATTGATTTCGCTGAGGCCAATAATCCGAGTGTGAATACATGTGAATCGGTAGTTAATCGTGACTTCCAACCCTTGCTTGACACATGTCACGAGGCGTCTAGGGCTTCGTGATGCTAGCAGGTGGAGAGAGGGGAGGCACCCCAGACAACCTTATTTCAAGTATGCGAAGCTGAAACCAACCACCACTCAACCTCACATCTACGAATTCACCTCGAAGCCAATATCTCAAGCAGTTATCAACTGAGCGACCAGCTGCTATTATCCACTCCAAATCCACATCCTACAACCACCGTCAAACCACCAAGATGTCCACGTGCGTCCCTCTCTCCCGTCCGCTACCCCAGCCCACCCCGCCCCACCCCACAATCCCCACAATCCCCACAATCCAGCTAACGCAGCCTCTTTCGAGGCGTGAAGGCGAAGAGGAAGCGTGGGCAGCGACGAGGATATTTCCGGAACCAAGATCGCGCCCCTCGACTCCGAGATCAAACGCGGCGTCCCAAAAGACACGTCGGAGCACGGCGTTGCCGGCTACAACGAGGATATCGACCTTGCGAGGATTGCTCCGCTGGGTGGAAAAGGTGAGTCCTTGTTGTTGTTCTGATGAGTGCTGTGTTGGCGATTTGGAGATGGGGCAGTATGAAGATGCGGATGGAAGGGTGGAAGGAGGGATGTGACTGTATGTGCTGTGATGGATTGGGCTGGGACTGGTTCTGGCTCTGTCACTCAAGCCTTTTTCCCCCTCCGTCTACTCGCTGCTCTCCTTTCTCTCATGCCCACGTCATTCGCCGTCTCCTCCAACACTCTACCTCTCTCCCTTTCTCAAACAACCCGCAGTCTTCATACCCCTGACTAACCCTCCTATCCCCATCGACAGGCAAGTACCAACATCCCATGCCTCACGCCGACACCCAAGGCGTGACAGGCCGCGACGAAGTCCTGGAGGGCGCCAAGATCCCGCCGATGGACGCCATGATGCACAAGGTTGCCGGTCATCCCAAGTCGGAAGGCATCGATGATGAGGAGGTCGATGCGGCGAGGGCTGCGCCACTGGGAAAGGTGAGGGAAGAGATGTTGTAAAAATGTCATGACAGGTACTGTGGGGATTGCAAATATGTATAACGGGGAAGGGAAAGGAAGGGAAGTGATGAAACACAAAATTGATGGTGCGGTTGCTGCGGAGTTTGCTGAGGTTCGAAGGGGTAATGGAGTTGACGGTTGCTTTGATTGAGTGTAATGTGCTGATGAGCAATGAGCTGCAAAATTACATACTTGTCTCAACAGAACCGATACCTACACGGCGAGCGACGCCTCCATGCCGTTCAACAAGCACGACGTGTAAATATTCAAGGAGTGCTCTTTCCGTTCTTGTTGCCATACAACCCACCAGTCCTTTCTCAAACTCTACACTGAATCTTGCCTGCCGGCTGCGCAGCGGCAAGCCCTACACCCCTATAACCCTAGCTGCGGCCCCTAACCTCTACGCGTGCCTAGCGCGATGCCTACCCCGCACCGGAAAAGCGCCGCAGCCCCACCCTTTACCCATATACGCCCCAGCATGAAAAGCTGCCCGCTGGATCCCGTTTTGCCTGCTGAATGAGTTTCTGCCCACTGTATTGGGCTTTGCCCGCTGTGTGTCACGGGACGACGTGTTGGGTACCGCGTAAGCATCGGAACGGATTTACCTTGGCTGCGCGCCCCGTGGGAAAGCATGGAAATGTGAGGCATGTTTTCAGGCTAAGAGGATGCTATGTTGACTGTACACCAGGCGAGAGCGTATGTGTACACAGTTCCACTGGCATTGGATGTGTACTGGACCAGCGGGTTTTTGGCCGACCCCTGGTCGATCTCTGGTCAGTTTTAGGTCAGTCTTTGGTCAACCTCTGGTCTAGCGATTTTCAACCTAGCGCAAAGTCAGCTTCGAAATGCCGTCCGAGCACACCAGCTTACCCCACAGCATCTGCTTTTTAGACCCGAAGCCCTGTGCAGCAAACTATTCATTCCTCGGAATTCTGGAAGCTCACCCCAACCTGCAATGCCTGGCTTCGCCGATGGACGAATTCTTCTGACATCGACGTTCCGAAGCGCACACCTCAACTCTTGTCCGGAGTGTGGTTACAATTCTTGCAAGAACATTAGTCGGCCTCAGAGTCGATACATACTACGTAGGCCGCGGAGAGCCTTTCATAGATAACGATGCTCGTGTTGAAGCGGTGGAGATAAGCGTCCGTCGGAGATTCATCAATGAGTTTGCTGCGCATATGACTGAACTGGAGTCGATCAAGCTGGAGGGCGGTATACCGTGAGACAAGAAGAGGGAGACCAATCGAGCGCTACATGCCTGTCCATTCAAGGAAATGGTCTCGATCGGCGTCTCCTATCCCATCGGCAACACCTGCGGCCTCGACGGTGAAAGCATGACCGCACAAGTCGAAGGTAGTCAGCATACCAACGGATTGCTCGAAGAAGAGCACTTCGACTCCGTCGTTGAGACAGCGGTTAAAACCTTCGACCGTTCCCGACTCCTTCCAACTCACTCCCTTATATGGCTGGCCATCAGGCCCACCAATGGTTCACACCATAGCTACACACTACGCGGCCACACTCAGGGAACTCAAGTTCTGCGGCTACAATGGCTCGCCCGTCCTCTGGCACCCAACCGCCATCACGCAACCCATGCTGTATCCACTACGCCACTTTCACAAACTACAGCAGCTTGTGCTGTCAGTGCACCTGCCAACGTTCTTCGACTTCGAGCTTCGCGACAAGGAGATCATCGCCTACTGGGTCAACTGACGAGAGGCCACGTCCACCGCACCTGCCCTTCCTGCCTCGCCTGATGCAGACGCCAATCTCGTGGCAGAAGCAGCTGAAGGAGAAGTACGAGCCGGCGCAAATGGCGAAGGGGGTTGCGACGCTAGTTGGACGGCACCTAAGTGGTGTGGCTAAGGCGCGACCAAGAGGCGGGAGGGTGAGAGGGAGCTTCTGTCTTGGCGTCGTGGCGGGCGGAATCTGAGACCTTGAAGTGAGGATTGGGGCTGGAAATCAGGTGCTGGAGTTTACAGGACCGAGGGAGGAAAGGGAGCTGGAGTCGAGGAGGCGGTTCTAGACGCTTGTCGTGGAAGTAGCTCCACCGTCGCTTACAATATCAAGATGGTTTGCAAAGTCGCCTGATCGTCGCTTGGGGATAGAATGAACATGAGTTGCACAAGCGCTTCAATAGCCATGCTCAATCTCAGATGCCCTCCCTCCTCCCTCCTACTGTCTACACTCAACTCCACCTCGTTCGCTTTTCCCTCCGTGCGGAGTCAGATAGTAGCTTCTTTGCATAGAGAGCTCTTTCTCTAGCTAGTCGTCTCGCTGACCCCACCGCGGGTTACTCTCGCGGCGTTTCCTCCAGGGGGCCTAGTCTCTCCTGCTCCCGACTTGAGCTGAGATAAGAGTGATAGCGGAGATGGCTCAGCCTCCAAATCCAGCTGTGTGGCTTGGGGCGGTGCCCTGGGTGGTGAGAGCCAAGCTTGCTCGTTCCCGTTGTGGCTAGCGGCACCCCATCTTAAGAAGCGAGGTCTCAGCCTCTCAGCCCTACCTCAAAAAGAACACCGCTGCGCCTCCGCAGCAACATCGTGACCGCAGCTGTCCAAAGTTCGCCAGACTTTGTGGTGAAAGCTGAGCACGAGGCTGGCTGGCTTGAGACATGTTGCTATTACTGCTACTTGTACCGTGATCAGTCTTTGTGGCGCGATGGCGGCTTATGATTTCAAGCTGCGGCGAGTGCTCACAGAGACAAAGTATTGTAAAGGGGTAGGTGTATATAAGAGTCGATGGAAGGCATGTAAGGACCATCATTAGCATCATCATCAGCACTCAATTAGTTCCTCATCTCCTCGAGCAAGAGTCTTCTCGTCAACGTCTTGTATCTCAATCCCGTTTCCAACCCTTCAGCAAATACCACTACAACTCCAGTCTTACATCCTCAAGTACTCCCCATCTTCCATCCCAAAATTAAAATGAAGTTCGTTACCGCCACCGTCGCTGCCGCCGCCCTCTCCGTCGCTTCCGCAGCTCCCACCTATCCAGCAGGATCCAGCAGCAACATCCTCAACCCTACCACTCTGTCCCACTACAGCACCTGGGGCGGCGCCGTCGACTACGCCGTCTCCTGGGGCGCGGTCCTCAAGCCCAACGGCAAATACACCGACACCACCACGCTCGTAACTTTCCGGGTCCCAGCCAGCACCCAGGGCAAGACGTGTGAATTTGGCTTCTACCTCGACGACTCGGCAACACTCGGCGGCAGCAAGCAATTTGACGTCTTCACATCGCTCGCTCCGGCGACGGTCGACACCACTACCTGGCCGAGCGGTAATCTCCGCGACCAGCATGCTGGCCGTATGACAGCGGTCAAGCCGGGCTATGCGACCTGGGTCGACGGAATCGGCCCAGCTAGCAAGACGTTCCCGTGCCCATATGGTCAGACCTTGGCTGGTGAATTGGTAGGTGTGAATGATATCGATGAGATTACCTGGAATGGCGCGAGGTCCGGTCCCTACATCAAGTATTACTAAGCCGGAAGGCTGAAGAGTTATTTGGCGCTTGTTGGGTGAACTCGAACTTGGTCAGGGTTTCTTGAGCATTACGGCGGCGTTGTGAGAATTGATACTTGTGATTCATTGTTTTGTACCTTTGCATTTGTTTTGGAGGGGTATTTGGAGGCATCTGGAGTAGTTTGTAGACTCAGCATAGCACAATATAGTCTAGAACCTCCCTTGATCAAATCCAACCTCTTCAAGTCGTGCTTCCAATACCTTGGCTACCCAGAGGAGATATCTAAGGGGGAGCATCCAGCCATACAGAACAATGCCGCCATCTCAGCCAAGGGGGACTATACTCTCAACGGCAACCAAGGCTGTGCGCTTGAAGCCTTTAACGATCTCACTCCAGGACAATCTGGCGGTCCTGTCTGGGGCTTCTGGCCCAACGAGCCAGGCTCTTCTGCTGTTGGTGTTGGCAGCATCATTGGTAGCACCAATGTCGCACACCCGGGCTCGACCAGGGATGACAATGACTACGGTGGCGGGCCGGCGCTTCTCAAGCTTGTGAACTGGGCAAGGGCAAACCGAGCATGATCGAATAGCGCTTTTCTCTGACATTTCAAAAAGTTGTTCTGTCATTCACTTGCGGCTGTGAGAGACCGCTAGCTGCAATTTGGTGCTTTCTCACTGGAGGTTAGGGTTATCAGAATCGCATGCCGAAGCAATCTCACTATCTCTTCAAGGAAATTGAGCGAAATGGATTTTCTTCGGCTCCAAAATTAGCACTAGTTTACTATGGTTAGTATTTGTTGGATATGTGTGCGCATGTGGGATATTGAGCGAGCGTGACTCTATTTACATGTGAGCATCTTCCATTTATATAGGGGTAAGTCCAATTTCCAGAAAGTTCGCGATCAGTCTAGTATCTTCTGTGTTGTGGTAGTGAATGACTTAGTTGACTTGGTAGGACTTGTTAGGACTTGTTTCTGGATACAGGAAGAGCAAAGCAATATATAGGGAAGTGAAGCATTCTAGAAGGTTCCATGCGGTGGCGACTATCCGCAGTAAAGTCTGGATTCCTCTGTACAATATCTACTGCATCGCGGAATCATGTTGTGGTGCTGCCAAGTCCGCATGCGCACGAACCACTTTGGTCACCACACCAGCCGATGGGATAATAAAACTAGAAGACTCACTAAATTGAAGAACTGGCAAGAGTGCTGCAAATTGCCTGGGACCTTGCATTTATGATCTATGGTTCGCAGATACATGCTAGCGAGGCGCTGGTGTTGCCGCTGGCGGAAGCGGGCGACCTAGTGGGCCGTGGCCACCAAGCTTTGTTTTGCAATCTCTTCAGCAATATTCTTAACCATCCGAGGGATCGGCGGAAGGCCCCGATCTGCGGGCTTGTTCACATGCTCAATAAGCGCTTCCTGTACGCTTGTGAGCTTCTGGCGCGCGTAGGAGTTGGCGTCTTGAATTGTCCGTGTCTCGCCCCGATGGCGCCTTGACAGCGTACTCCGATCGACTCCCCATTTCCGAGCCATTGCAGCATAGTCGATATGCTCTTGCGGTTCTAGATCAGCTATTGCGGCCTTAATGCGAGCGCTGTGGTCCATTGAGCGTAGGATAAAGTTGGTTGAATCCAATGCGAAAAAGCATGCATCACATGGCAGTGTGCATCGCCCATAGTCGCTTAGGTTACGTTATGTAACCCGATGTTAACGGGTGTGGTATTTGGTGGGTATCGCTCTTGCACTTCTAGACGGTTGGCACTTCTGGTTGGCACTCTTGTGTAATAATACTTTCTCGTTTATAATTTTGGGTTGCATATAATGTATTTAATCAAGGCTCAGATTATTTTATTCGCTGTGTGGATTATGACCTTGTGGTTAAAACTTGTGGTTTTGGTGGGCACTGCGTGACAGTTTCTGGGTAACATCCTCGTACTCCCTAATATTCAATGCCATAGAGGCGAAATTGGCATTGTTGAAGAAGCCAGCCCCTGTTCACGCCAGAGTTTACAAGCGTACAAGAAGTACTTATTGGGCATGTAAATAGACTAACTAACTGGGGTCTCCCTACAACCGTCAAATGCTCGAAATATCGCGAAGAGATTGAAACTGAAAGCATTGGGCGTCTTCCATACGCTACGCTGGCAGTTTGAAGGTCATTTTCTGAAGCTGCTTCTTCGATTGAAATGGCAGAACGTGCATGTGCGGCGTGACCGTTCTAGAGCTCATCTGCGTCCGCATCCACAATAGCCTCTCGGACAGCAAACTCGAGCGTCTGAATTAGGTCCATCTCCTGCTAGTTATTTAATCTTGTTTCATGCTCAGGACAAGCGGTGGCGTGAGAACGGCTGTTTAATTTGGAGCGGGCAAAAACTTATTTAAGGTGTTACTTCTTTCGTTTTCAAATGTTACTTCCGCGCTGTCGCTTCCGGTTAAGGGCATAGCGAGGCTTGTGGTAGTCCTATAATCAGGCCTCGGTCGCTTCTGTGTGAACCTGGCTGCTTGTACTGTCATAATCGCACTTCCAGTTCTCATTATGCTTATCATCCTGATATCCGGACAAGGAACTGACGACACCATGTCATTCACTTTCGGATTTGGGGAAAGCCGAAAGCATGATCATGATCATTTATAAAGACGGTCCACCAATACCTCAACCAATCTGTACAGCTACACTCTTTATTATTCTCTCCACAGCTTCTGAAAGTGCGAAGCCTTTTTGTAAGACCTCGTCACCATCGCTGTTACGGTTGTGGTTCAAATGTTGCTCCCTTTGTAGAGCTAGAGATGTCCTGTGCCGGTACTTCGTTACCCTTGGGTTAAGCCACCGGTTGGATCGAGCCGAGGGTACAGAATTGAGGCTAAGATCCAAGACATAAGCGGCTCGAGGTCGCTTTACCTTCTCCAGCCCACGCGCTGGTACTATCTGTTGGTGCTGGAAATCTAGACAGCGACCAGAAAATCCGCTCCGTCGCCTCGTCACTTCGAGACTTCAATCTTAAGCGTGCATATGAGCGGCCTGGACGTACTCTTCGGCTTGGCAAAACGCATCGACAACTATCCGCTCGACCCCGTCGTGGCAGCAAGGGGCCGAGAACGAATAAGCCATAAATCACGGATCGTCCAACACATCAGCACCCATAAACTCGTACAACCGCCGCGCTCCGGCTGAAGTAAGAGTGGAGTCCATGGCCTTCCTTGCCCACGTCTGTTCTTTGAGCCAAAATCCTTCCGGGTCCGAACGCTGCCTCTCCTTCTCGAGATATTCGACGCGGAGGCGGTCCAGTCGGCAAGGCTCCTTAGTTCTGAGGCCGGCATCGTCGGAAGCATCATAAACTTCGCTGGTCGCGGGCGTGCTGGCATCTGATGTTGTGCCGTTGTCGATCGGAGAAGCTGACCGCATGGTGCTGCTCTTCCCCTGGGGCTCAAGTCTCTTGCGTTTGTTGGTAACGCCAGGGGGGTCGAAGTATCCTCACCGTCGGCGTTGGTGTCCGCTTCAGACCGTCCGCGCTTTTTAGGGCTCGCGCTTCGGGATTTAGGGGGCCTTGCGAGCATCATACAATGGTCCGCTGGGAAGAGGCCAACACTATCCATCTCGACGCTATTGACAAACAGTCGTCGGGGAATGCCCCGCATCAAGAAGCCTTCCATATTTGGGAAAATAGTCCAGGCTAACCGAGTGAAGAGATACTCGAGCGGCACGCCCTTCAGCGGGTGCAGTTGGACGTTGTGGTAGAGCCGGACAAGTTCTGCAACTGGCGACATGACGTGAGCGACCAAGCGGGAGGACTTGGGCACAAAGACGATACGGCGCTGGTCGAAAGCCCAGTGTATGTCGGAGCGCAGGAGCAGTGCATTACTCGAATCGTCGATCGCGCCAACACGATGACGTTCCAACGCGAATACGTAGTTGTCCATAACATTCCTCTGAAACCAGTCCTCCCGCTCCGCGGACAGATGTGGGCAACCTCGGTGCCCTCTTGGCAGTTGGTGAGGCGGCAGGATAGGTCGCGAGCGAGGACAACGGCGGACCCTGAGGAGCGTGTGGGAACATTCAGATCAGAGGACGCTGATGCAAGGGTGGCCCAGCTAGGTGGCAAATTGTTGTGCGGAAAACTCCAGTCGGTGAATCGAGGAACAATTGGATATATGTAAGGGCTTTCGGCGGGGCAGTCGTCTTCTTTGGTGCCGTTAGCGCATGCATGCGGTCTCAGACTGGGAGGGCACAGTACCGCTTTCGCTGACAGGGACGTGGAAATAATAATCGCCGTTCGGAAGAATGCCATCTGACGGGAGATCGATGCGGGGGCCAGTTTTTAGCTTAGTGAAGAAGCCATCCCACCGGTTGCCCGCGGCAATGCCGCAAGCGACGAGCGCGGTGGCGTGATGAATCCCGCCGTCGCAGTGATCAGACGCTTGCAGAACCATGAGGACGTTGTTTCTGTCGTCGTAGCCAGGGTGGCGGAGAGTGACGCGATGCACTGCGCTCGGTGACACGCTGGCGGAGCCATCTGGGTGCGTTGGCGGAGGAAAGCAGCTGCGCAACACGATCGATGGTAGCGTAGCCGCTGAGTCTGGGTGCGCCGAAGCACCAAGTGCAGCGCTCATTGAGTTGAGAAGTATTGACGATGGTGATGCTTGTCGTCGTCGTTGTTGTTGTTGCTGTCGGCGGTGATAGCCGTGTTGATGGTCATGAAGATATGCTTGGGACAACGAGAGGCCGAGGGTCTGTGCTCGGACCGCAATAGCGGACCGACGCCTAAGGCCTTACTAGTACTATCCCAGTGAAATTTATCCAAGAGCTTTATTACTAAGCCAGCCCGGCAGGATGTGTGACAGCGTCGTTGAGGTAGGCCGAGGGAGACAGACAATCTTGTGCCTTCAATTACTCCACCTGCTTGGCAAGCCGTAAATAGCATTGATACCACTGAAGTGTTGGTAAACACGTCAAAACCAAGGTGGAACACAAAGTGGTTCTTCCATTACTACGAGCAAGAGTGACGCCTAAAAGAACAACTCCGCCACGCACGCACCACGTTTTTGAAAGCAAACATCCACAACAACTCACTCAGAGCTTGAAAGAATTTCAGTCAGAGCCCAAGGCTACACGCTGAGACCAACGCTACAGTTTGCCACGCGAGTTGCAGCAATGGCCGCGGATGTTGGTGAGGGTGGGGAAGAACACGCGAACACGATCACCCAATGGTCGAGAATCGAACAAATCGCTATCCCTACTGGGAGGCAGCATCTACAGCAGGTCATCTTACTCAAGCAGCACCTACAGCAGCCGATCTCATCAAGGGGCCATCAGCGAGACACCAAGTCGCAAACGGCTCTTCAGGGACGCCGACATCACGCCCACGCAGAGGAACAGATACATGGACTTATCGGGGACGACGGGGGCGTTGGCAGAGGTTCCAGCAGTGATGGCCATCCTGCGGAAGATGGAGCAAAACCAAGAGATGATGAGAATGGAAATTCAAGCGTTGAAGGAGGAGCTCTCACGAGTCAGACAAGAGCTGCAGGAGGTACGCACCACCCTGAGCCAGGATCCGCAGCCAATACGGGTACATGACCAAGCACCAACAGCGCTAACGTGGCCAGCGGGCTCCACAGACCCTACAAGCCCTACAGTCCCTGGGCGCCCTACGGTAGGGACGTATGCTGAGGTTACGGCAGCTGGCACGAGACCAGGAGTGCAAAACGCAGAGCAGCCCGACAAGCGAAGGATACGCTACAGAAAGAGGTTGGAGCGACGGAAGAGATGGGATAAATCATCGTCATGCGAGACGGCACACCTATAACTACAACAATGGCAGACATCAAGCACGCAATGAATGGTAAGCTACTTGAGGCGGGGCTCCCGGCACATATACGTATCCAGAAGCTAGGCAAAAGTGCAAGAGGCAACTACACGTGCTTAACAACACCCCACGCAACGGCCAGCATGGTCCTCTAGATTCACGGGCCACTACTACAGGCCGTGAAAGGACGGGACAGCGGCATCATAGGCATCCGCGCGGACGAAACGTGGACCAAGCTGAAGGTGCATGGCGTCTCGCTAACGGGATGTTTGCGAGGAGATGGATCCGGACCGAGATCGTTCCAGCAAGCGCTAGAGGCCAGGAACGAAGTGGGGGTACCGCTCATCCGGTGGTTCCTCAAAGGAGAGCTAATCCAGCAGAAAGAACGTGAGCAAGGCATCCGTGCAACTTCGGTACTGATCTACGTCAAGAGTAGGGAAGCGGCAGAGCGGTTCATCCGCAAGGGAATGTGGGCAGGAGGAAGGCGTCATAGTGTAGAGAGGTACACCTGGACTGGACAAGACACGCAATGCAGCACGTGCTGTTGCTGGAGCCATGGTAGGCAGCGCTGTAGCGCGGACGGACCAAGGTGTGCCTTATGTGCTTGTATAATGTATACAGTCTAGGAATGGTACTTTCCGAGATTGGCAGCTGGAGTCGTCTCGACGCTTACGCCTAGAAAGATAGCCGTATACTCGACCTCGAGGAATTGAAAGCTCAGATCATACGACATGATCAAGCGGACCTGCCAACATAAGTGGGGAACAAGTACAAAGATGTGACCATCAGATGTTTGGACGGAGGCTGTTCTCGTGCATCTGTTGATTGATTCCAGTGTGGTTTTTGCTCACGATTGAAACAGGCCGTGCGGCCCCTGTCATTATAGTCTTGAAATATTAAAACAGACGTTAACCTTCTCAGGATGAATCTAAGCACCTCCTACCCAGTCAATGGTTATCTATATCGCCGTTACACACTAAACTTCTTATTTACTAAGTCTTTCTCTACTGAAACTGAACAGACCTCTGATCCCGTTTCGATGTGAGTAAAAACCACGCTGCGAAGGGGCGCGCACATTATGATGACGCTCAGGAATCAAATGTCTTGAGCTTGGGATACAAGGTTCTGGAATATCGCAACTCCCGTCAACGGTTGCTTGGCCTACGCCGAGAGATGGTGAGACTTGAAGCTCGACCCAAAGAAGGGGGACATCTCCAAAGAACGTGAAGAGGCCTTGCTGGAAAAGATGGAGCATCAAACCAAGGACGTTGAGAGCCGGATGAGTGAGATTGAGACAGTACCAGACCTCGCTACTAGCCCCGATGCAGTTAAGCGGCTTGGAGAAGCGGATGTGGATGCTAAAGCTACCTCGAACCGTGAGTATACTCATGAATGTCCATCACATCCGATGAAATCGATACAGGCTAGACCGGAGGGGTCACGGCTTTTGTTGTTTTAGTCATTGCCCATAGCTGAGATATAAAACAAATTTAAAATATGGTCGCTGTAGTTAGAGCAGTACCGGTGGGAGGTTACGTACTGACCAGCGCGGCAAAGAGAGAAGCAGGTCCCACCGCTAGTGCGCGCCAACATATAGACAAAGCAAGAGATAAACTGGGTTGCCGTTGCCAACATCCTTCAGAGCCTCACAATCGATCTGAAAAAGATGACCTTCAGAAGTCTAGCTGCTTTCTGAGTTCGACCATCTGCTTCTGGATGTTCTCCGTTTGGGATCTGGCCGTTTGCTCCAGAGCCCTCTCATGTGGCAACGCATCGCTAAGCTCATCAACCCTCTTTTTGTTTCCTTTATATTATCTTGCAACAGCTGTAATTGCTCTCGCAGACCGTGCAGAGTGGTCTGCTCCATGACAATGCGCTTTTCGTGTTTTTGGACTCGTGCCGAGTGCTCATTCCTCTGCCAAGTGACTTGTGAAACAAGCTTCTGGTACCGTTGATACTCCAACACCTTCAGGCCTAGCTGCCTTGCCAGATCATCCTCTGCGGAACCCAGCTGCGACTGGGCGCGACTCCCCACTCCGTCCGCTTCTTTGACCTCGTCAGGCTTGCCTGTGTTGGTGTCCTGCCTTGCTGCCGTGTCTTGGGCGGGGGGCGCCGCATGTTGTGCCGACGACACAGCTAATCTCCGAGGCGCCCCAAATGCACCAGCTCTGTTACCCATTACAGCTGTATCTTGATGATTGGTACTGGGATTGTGAGAATGATCGCCGTTTTTGCCATCATCGGCTTGGGGCAAACCCTCTGCATGGTTGATGACACAGTGATTCGGATTGCTGTCCTGATTCAACCCTTCGGTTGTTGCCGGTCGATCGCTCGCTCTCAGACCTTCCCCACTCGCTGAAGGGCTGGGCAGGGATTGCAACCGGCTTGGTGCTCTGGTGGCATTGGGGTTCTTATCGCTCAGCTCTCCTGCACTTGTGCCATGGGCTGTGCTCTGGCTTCCATGTCGAGGATCTACGCTGCTGTTCTCGCCAAGCCCTTGACCATCCTTAGGCTCCAACGATGCGGCGTCCATCTCATGGATTTGTTGAGGTGTAGCAGCTGGTGCAGCCTGTCTTGACCGTCCATTACCTTCCGCTCTAGTGTATGGCGAAATGTATCTGGTGCCAGAACTGGCTCTCGCAGAACTTTCGCATGAGGAACCTGTAGCTGTCCGGTCGTCTGGCTGTCCGGTCGTTGGAGGCCGTGGCGACCTTGGACCTGGATGGGGAATGACGGTGATAGTGTCAGTCGCAGACGGGTTTGCTTCGAGAGTGCGCTCGTTAACAGCGTGATGGGACTCATCCGCACCGGAAGCCTCGGCAGCTTTCTTCGCTCGGTCATCTGGACGAGTTGGAGATCCCAAGGGTGGCTGCGAGTTTGGCTAGTAAGGTCAGCGTATCTTTGTCTCTGTAGCTGAAGGCTTCTGTCGCTGTCGCTGCATACTTTGGTTGTCACCGCAATCCTCTTCGATGATCTCTTCGCTTCAATGGCGGAGCCGGCAGGGCGGGCTCGCTTTCGGCTTGTGAGCTTACTCTGTGGAGTTGCCGAGGGAGTGGCTGCTGGAGTTGCCACAACAGGAACACCTTGCTCGTTCTCCATGAGGACTTAAGGATGTTCCATCCAGTGAAGCATTCTATAACTTGCAAACATAGCTCTTGGGATGTCCCAAAGGTTCAGTAGTGCGCACTTAGCCTGCAAAAGCTCGGTTGCAACATAAGTTGATCACCAGGATTAGGACTGGATCGGCAAACCTAAAACAGCATGGTTCACGCTGAAGAATCACCGACTTTGTTCACAACCCGACCGAGCGGTTGCTCACGCATCACCGCAACAAGCAACTCATTGTATGTACAAAAGACCATGGCAGCCTTGCAGTATCGGTCGCGAAAAGATAGTATGCTAAGGATAGTGAGAAAGAGCCGTCTTCGACCATCAAGGTGGGTTTAGCTGTGTCGGCCGAGTGCTCCTTGCAGCGGGGCATTTAAGCTCGGACCCCTAGAACCCGGACAGCCCGGAACCCAGCCAGCACCCCAAAACCTATATTACTAAGTTCAACGCCTAACATTAACGTAATCCACAAGCGAGTGGTCAATACAAGCGAGTGGCCAACCGATCGAAGATGCGACGCGTTTCGAAGCTAATATCTTAACCAACAAGAATTTTATTTTATCTATCCCTTCGCCTGGGTGATGGTGACCAAAATATGGTCCGTGCGCAGGAAGTCCTGGCATAACCCCACTCCAACTCCTATGGACATTGAATAAGCTATTATATCGAATAGCAATATATTTCTCCACGCAATGGGCAAGAAGCGTCGTTCTGATGATACGGACCATCAATATGGGTCACGAGGATTGACTCAGCAACGCAAGAAGCCTAGACAACAAGCGCCTGAGCCATGGCCTCTGCCGGAATACACGCCTATATATATCAAGCCCATCAGCGACTGGCACGAGGTCTCAAAGCTCCCAAAGCACGTCAATCCTGCTAATGCGTATGAGGTCTTCAGCTTGCTTATTACGGAAGACGATCTCGAGATAATTGCACGCCATACGAATGAATATGGTGCTCTGCACCGCCGTGGGCTCCCTCCACACGCACGGCCATGGAAGGATACGACTGCGCGTGAGCTTATGGCTTATATCGGAGTCTATATCTGGATGGGCTTATATCCACAGCATGACGTCTCTGAGTGTTGGAACACGAATGAGGACGAAGGCCCAATTCATAAGCCTGTGCGGAAGGCCATAAGCCTGGTAAGATGGCAGCAGCTGGATCGATACTTTCATATTTCGAAGCCTAAGCAGCCACAGCAGTTACAGCAAGGGCAGAAGGAGACTCCATTTGAGAAGGTATGGCTACTAAGTGAGGCTCTGCGTGCAGCAGTCAAGAAGTACTGGAATCCAACTACTGACGTCACTGTTGATGAGGCTATTCAAAGGTTTATGGGCAGAGCTCTCGAAACGGTCAATATTCCATCAAAGCCCACCCCGGAAGGCTTCAAGATATGGGTGCTAGCTAACTCTGGCTACATTCTGGATTGGCTCTTCCATACGAAAGGCAAAGGTCCTTACGATCTGGACGATTACTGGACGAAGACTGCTGGATTTTCACCCACCCAGGCCGTGGTTCTTGATCTTCTACTCCAGGAAGGTATCTACAACGACTGCAGACACGTCGTGTGGCTGGATAACCTCTTCACCTCAGCACGCCTGCTAGCAACACTTCGAGACAAGGGTTTTGGTGCTGCTGGCACTGTACGCACGTCGCAGTCGAAAGCTGAGTGGCTAGCAGACACAGCAGACACAGCAAACACAGCAGACACAGCAGCTTCAGTAGACACTCTAGATGGGGAGCCACAGACACAGACGCAGCAACCTGAAGAAACTCCATCAAGATCACAGCCAAATAAGCAGACAAAGTCACAGAAGTCCTTTAAAGAAAGCAGCCGTGGCTTAGATCCTTCACTGCTGTAGCTCAAAGCTGACTGGAGTGGCAAGGTGCCTTGGGGCCACTTATATGGCTGTGTATCACCAGAAGGAGTCCTTCAATTCGCATGGCAGGATCAGCAGCTCGTGCTTTTCATGACGACAGTAGCTAAAAGTCCTCCAGAGTACGTCAAGAAGCTGAGAAAGCGACCTTCTAAGACTGCTACAAACGCATGGATCACACGTCTGCCATTTGGTGATGCGGACGTTAGATGGCTTTCAATTCCAGAGTTCATTGACCTCTACAACCACTATATGGGAGGTGTTGACCAGGCTGACCAGCTACGAGGTCTGTATCGTCAAAACTCATTACCAGAACTCATTACCAAAGTAGCTAATACAGCAGCAGTCTACTACAACACCCAGCGTGTCCACATAAAGTCCTGGAAAGCGCTCTGGCACTGGCTTCTGGACGTGGCGGTTGTCAATAGCTACAAGCTCTCTCACCACGCCCGGCACTACGACGATCCAGACCTTCCATGTGAGCGCTTTGAGAAACAGCGCGCGTTTCGCAAGGCCCTGGCCAAGGAGCTCCTCGATCGATCTGAGCGCCTTACCAACTACGAATACGATTGCTCTGTGCATATGGCAGACCTTGTATCGCCTGCGGAGGAGAATGAACACATACCATATCATAAAGGCGTATCTCGTCACTGCAAGGCTTGCGAAGCAGCAGGCAGGAAGGTCACATTAAATTTAGCCAATAGGAAGCCTCTATCAGAGCTTTCTGTCAATTCTGTACAGAAGGGCAAAAGGAGACATAGCAATAGAGCACCCAAGTCACGATCAGGCTGCTCTACTTGCTGTATCTCACTCTGCCAGTCAATGAAGTCGCCTGCTTGCTGGGCAGAGCATTTGGACGCATCACATAATATAAACGACACATGGCAAGTAGCAATAACATCATACATCACCATTTTAGTACAAAAAGCTTCAAAATTGCCTATTCTAGATAATATTTTGAGCGCTCTAGCAGCTGTGTTGTGCCAAGACCACGTGTGCACGGACCACATTTTGGTCACCAATCTCACCAGGCGAAGGGATAATAGGACACTAACATTATATAAATAACTTTCATAGTGCAAATTCTTAATCCTAAAGTAGTTAGCTAGAATATTATATAGTTAATTCCTAATATCTATAGTAACGTATTCGATAAGCCAGTGACCCACGCGCACGCGACAACGCGTCGATCCATCGTCAATAGACAATGTCTCAACCAATTGATATTCTATCGACTAATCCTGAGAGGAGGATAGCTTTAGCTGTCCAATCAATCAATCAAGGGAAAACACAGAGCGTACGAGCCGCAGCAAAGGCATATTTTGTTGATCGCAAGACACTTGGCAGACGACTCGGAGGCACACCTTCACGACGCGATTCCACACCCAGATCCCGAAAACTTACTGAGCTTGAGGAGTCAGTTATTGTTCAGCATATCCTGGATCTGGATTCGCGAGGATTTTCACCCAGATTGAGTGCTGTTGAGGATATGGCCAATCAACTGCTTACCGATCGGGATGGAGGCCAGGTTGGCCAGAAGTGGGCTTCAAACTTTGTCAAACGTCGCCCAGAGCTCAAGACCAGGTTCAACCGCAAGTACGACTATAAACGGGCGCAATGCGAAGATCCAGAGCTAATCAGGCAATGGTTCGAGCTCGTACGAAACACCATCGCAAAGCATGGGATCGCCGAGACAGACATGTACAACTTCGACGAAACTGGCTTCCAAATGGGTATTATTTCAACAGCAATGGTTGTTACAAGCTCAGAACGACGCAGTCGACCAAAATCGACCCAGCCAGGCAATCGGGAATGGGTGACGGTGATCCAGGGAATCAACTCCCAGGGCTGGGCGATCCCGCCGTTCGTGATCCTGGCTGGAAAATACCACCTTTCTGCTTGGTATAGCGACGACATACCACGCGACTGGGTCCTTGCAACAAGTGAGAACGGCTGGACAACAAACGATCTAGGATTCGAATGGATTCAGCACTTTGATAGGTACACGAAGCATCGTACAACTGGGGCACGTCGTCTTCTCATCCTTAATGGCCACGAGAGCCATAACTCGGCCCAGTTTGAACGATTCTGTCGAGAGAACAATATTGTTACGCTCTGCATGCCTCCCCACTCGTCTCATCTCCTTCAGCCGCTCGACGTCGGTTGTTTCGGGCCACTCAAACAGGCGTACGGACGACAAATCGAGGACCTGATACGATCCCATATCAACTACGTCACAAAGCTCGAGTTCCTTCCAGCATTCAAAGCAGCCTTCGACGCTGCTATTACGGAACAGAATATTCGCGGGGGCTTTCGGGGATCAGGACTGGTCCCGTTTAGTCCAGATACCATCCTATCAACCCTTGATGTCAAACTCAGGACCCCGACACCCCCAGCGAGCCAGGACACCCCCTGGGAGTCGAAAACACCACACAATCCATCTGAATTAGCCTCCCAAACTGAGCTGCTCAAGGGTCGTATCGCAAACCATCAGAATAGCTCACCAACCCCAATCAACGACGCGCTAGATCAGCTCCTCAAGGGTGCTCAAACGATGATGCATTCGGCCGTTCTTCTTAAAGCAGAGGTACGGGCCTTACAGAAGGCAAATCAGGCTGCAAACAGACGTCAAAAGCGACAAAAAAGACGCGCACAGAAGGGAGGGACCCTAACAGCTCAAGAAGGGCAGGATATACTCACTCAGACAGCCGTTGAGCAGCAAATCAACCAGGAAATACGACAGGGTGGTGTACAGCCGAAAAGGGCTGAGACGAAGCAACGACGTTGTGGGATATGCGGTGAGACTGGTCATAACGCTCGTACGTGTCAAAAGGATCAGGAAGCTACAACAGAATAGGGCGTATAATAGAAATAATCGATTTTTCTCGGTGTGGTGCTAATAGTTAGAGAAGATGCTGTGTTGGTACGTGCAGGTGGCCAACTCGCTTGTGTCACGGCTTCACCAGACTTACCCATCATCTTCATTTCGCAGGCTCGGCCTGCGAAATCCAACAGCCTATTAGAGGCTGTCGATTACTAAGCAGCTCTGAACCTTCAGTTTACAAACATACCTTTCTACTTGTATATAGCTCTTTGTGCAACACCGTAGTTAATACAGCACTCATGACCTGACGCGCCTTGACAAGCTCGTAGATATCGTTAGTAGCTGGTGCAGAGGCTCGTTCAGCTCGTTTATAGATATACTGGGTGGTGTTGGCTGCGACTCCAGTCTTTAACTTAATCTGCTGCTATCTAAAGCTAGTAAGGAGATGGAGACTGATAACAATAGCGCGCATTTCGATAGGAACATTAAGAGCGCCTTTAGTTCGATCGCAGTGAGTTTCTGAAACTATATTAGTGGTAGAGAGACTGCTGATTGATAATAGCTAACGGCGATTAGGTGGCAACACCGTAGCTGGCTATTTTGACGCCTCTCACCGCCTTTATTTAACTGGCTAGACACCCCTGAAGCCACCCTGGCTACTGGCGTTGACTTGATTGGTGGCCTCAATAACTTTCCGGCGACAGGTGTACCATCGTCCCGTCGCTACAATCGACCCATCGCTATCATCGCGCGTTCATCCATTGGTATGATTGGTCCATTCATACAAAAACCCCTATGATACGATTCATCCATTCACACGGGTTTTCGTTACGCTATGCCAAGCTTTGAAAGAACTTGTCACAGCTGAAAACAGCTTGGTATTCTCCTATTCGTTCTCATAAAGAGGGGCGCTCGATCTCATGTTAGTCTCTTTGTCAATGCACGTGAATATCTCGTAAGGACGGAACCTTTCAAGAGATCGGCACAAAGAGAAAGATGAACAGCATGGACGATTCCTTAATCTATCCATCATCATAATCCGTTATCGCAGGTCAGATTAACGCGCATTATATGGCACAAAAACCATGCCCGACCGACAATACATCGAGAGTGTTATTGGGTATCACTTCGTTCAGCCTCAATTGCTCGATGAGGCGTTGCTAGCAGCAGGTGCCTCCGTCGCGCGAAAGAACACTCATGGTCCTTCCGAGGGAAACAAGCGTCTAGCATTGGTGGGCGATGCTGCATTGCAGTTAGCCATACTAGATGGTTGGTATTCAGATGGGACTAGCACAGGTACTGCTGCCTCGCACTGCGTGTTGTTTTTGTTAACCGGAAATAGACGAAGGATCTCGTCTCGTCAAAAGTTTTGCATCAAATAACAAACTGAGGGACGTTGCTAAAGAACGTGGCGTGCACGATCACATCACCAAGAATCCAGCGCAAGAAGGGGAAGCACCGCGCGCTACGCTGGCGTCTACCATTGAAGCTGTTATTGGGGCCGTGTGGGTCGACTCCAAGAAAGACATCGGAACAGTTCAGACTGTTGTCAAAAACCTCTCTTTGTAGCAAGTCTCTACCATACTTTAGATGAGGCAAAATCAATCATGTCCCCGGGATTCGTCCAGGACCCCATCGAGCCATACATCGCAGCGACCCACAGCAGCTCCTTTCTCCGCCCGTCCCATCGGCCCACCGAACAAAAGAGCCAAAGAATCATAATACACCTCCATGACAGACCCTCCTGCTGCCTGCCCAATCCAATCTATCGAACGGAGAACGGCTGGGCCCTGCGCCTGAGGGCTTATACTGCCGCTACCGCACGAACGATCGAATCAGCATAGTACACGCACCCCAGAGGAATAGGGCTTCACTCCTAGGTCTATGGAAACAGACTCGTGATTGCGGTCCGGCGGTTGCCAAGACCATCTGGGAAACACTCATACAGAGGCACTTTATCGCAGAACTGATTATCATTAGCGTCTGTGAAAGTTACTGAGGGCACGTCATGGGTATAAGAAGGAACGGCGAGGAGAGGTCGGAAGCGTGACGCCTAGCAGACCGATAAGACTCGTGTGAGCAACCACCCCATTCCCTGAGACCGTTTTGCCTGTTCGACGAGGATAGCCACGACCAGCGTTGGGCAACAGTAATCAATCAGAAGGAAATATATATAGGCTAGAGTGCACTTGCGACTAGCAACAGAAGACGTTGGGACGGCAACATGATCAGAGCGAAGACATATTTCATCAGCTAAGAGAACGAGACTAGAGCTTAAATTCACCAGTATCCCAACATTGCCCCTAAGTCAACTACATATTACAGGTGTAGTCTTCCTCCCAAGTCCTTTCGCTTCCCCGGACAAGTCAAAAGTCAGTGGGCAAACTGCCAAGTGATTCAAAGCCACTCGGAATTTCTTTCCAAATGGCGTACACCCTCGCACGCGATTACGGCTCACTGTCCCATCGGCTGGTGGTGCGATTCAGCTAGTCCGTGCACGAGGTGGTCTTGGCACCACCAACACCATAGCAATCGATGCACTGTAGATAGCTAAATAGATTAATCTCTCAACACCATGGACAGAACAAGGACTTCTGATGATGCAGATCATGGTATTGATACCCAAGAACCTTCGTTACAGCGTAAGAAGCTCAAAATTCCTCCGCCGGAGCCATGGCAGCTGCCTCAGTACGAGCCGATGCATATTCAACCCACGAGCAATTGGCATGAAGTCTCAGGGCTTCCTACACACGTCAGTCCAGCACGCCCGTGGCGTATATTCAACCTTTTCCTTACAGATGAACTTCTTGAGACTCTCGCACGGCATACCAATGAGTATGCAGCACTCCGCCAGCAGCCAGTTCAGCAATTCGCCAGGCCTTGGGTTAACACAACACCAAAGGAGCTCCTTGCGTATATCGCGACCTATATCTATATGGGCCTTCATCCAGAGTCTAATATTGCTGAGTATTGGAATACTGACGGTAACAAGGGCCCGCTACACACGCTCGTTCGCAAGCATATCAGCCTGGTAAGATGGCAACAGCTCGATCGATATTTCCACATCTCAAAGCCTAAACAGCTAGATTCTGACCAGAAAGAGACCCCTTTGGAAAAGATAGGACCTCTCAACGAGCACATACGGGTTACCGCAAAGCAGTACTGGAATCCTACTACACACCTGGCAGTAGATGAGTGTGTACAACGCTTTCAAGGACGGGCAAAAGAGACAGTCAAAATACCCTCAAAGCCTATTCCTGAAGGCTTCAAGATATGGGCTTTGGCGAACAACGGCTACATACTAGACTGGCTGTATCGTGCAAGAGGCATAGGACCAGTAGATCTGGATGACTATTGGACTGAAGATCGCGGGTTTCCAGCTACCCAAGTAGTGGTACTCGATCTACTACTCCAGGCTGGTATCCACAACGACTCCAGGCACGCTGTCTGGCTGGATAACCTCTTCACCTTAGCACGCCTTCTGTCAACACTCCGTGAGGAGGATTTGGTGCTGCCGGGACGGTCCGTACTACGAAGACAAAGGCTGAATTAATGGCGGAGGACCTTCGAGATACACAGCAATCCCAGCAGCAATCTCAGCAGCAGTCACAGCAGCAGCTACAGAGGTTACGGAAGTCACAACAAGAGAAACCGTGGGCTTGCTCCGTCGCTTGCAGACCTCAAAACCGAATACGGTAGTCAGATCCCTTGGGGAAAGCTGTATGGCTGTTTATCTGAGGACGGGAAGGTGCTGGAGTTCGCCTGAAAGGATCAGAATGTAGTACTATTCATGATTACCGTTTCTCAAGGAGATAAGTTTATCAAACGTCTTCGAAAGAGGCCTCCTATCACAGCTACCAACGCCAAAACTTCAAGAGCTATCTTTAGAGATCAGGTGCTCAAAGAGCTAGAGATTCCAGAGTTTATTGACCTCTACAACCACTTTATGAACAGTGTCGATCAAGCAGATCAGCTACGCGTCTACTATAATACACAGCGGGTACATCTGAAATCCTGGAAGCCTCTCTGGCACTGGCTACTCGATCTCTCAGTTATTAATAGCTACAAGCTCTCCTACCACGCACAGCACCCAGGCAATCCAGATCTACCATGCGAACGCTACACCAAACAGCGCCTGTTCCGCCAAGACCTCGCGAGAGACCTCTTCCAGCGGTCTGAGAGACTCACTACCGGCTACTACGATCGTTCGGTGCCTCTGGCAGACCTTGTATATGCAGCAGAGCAGGATGGGGAGCACACGATGTACGAGAAGGGCAAGTTAAACCACTGCAAGGCCTGTGAGGCAGCAGGGAGGAAGGTATAGCCGCGATATCCAAACAAGGCGAAGAGGAAGCCACTAAAAGAGTTATCTAGCAACTGTGTGCGTAAGGGACAGCGACTTAACACTACAAGGCCTCCTAAGACGAGTTCTGGGTGCTCTTTATGCTGTGTGGCGCTCTGCCGCCAGCCAAATTGCTGGGCAGAGCACCTGCAGTTAGCACGAGAGGCAACATGTAGATAGATGATATCATATGTCACCTTTTTAGCACTCTACAGCCTCAAAAATAGTCCAAATTGAGCAGGCAGTCGCCTCTGAGAAGTTCTGTAATCTGATTGGCTCGCTTACGAATCGCACACTTCACCAGCCGATGGGATACACAGTAGCCTTTGCACGATTCAAAGCGGCTTGCTGTTGTTTGCCGTCACAGCATCGCATTATCATCCGATTAGTAGGTATTCGGGGTGAATCTTCGAGGTCTCTGGGTTCATAGTGCGTTCGCGCTGCAATTTGAAATCAGCTGCCGTGGGTTAAATACTTGAATAGTCCAGTGATTTGCAGTCCAGCGATTTGTGGTCAATTTGTGGTCAATTTGTGGTCAATTTGTGGTCAATTTGTGGTCAATTTGTGGTCAGTTTTTGGTCAGGTATTGGTCCATTTTGGGTCTAGCGGTTTTGGACCTATCAGTTTCTGTTCTACGGTGTGTTACACAGAAGCGAGCTTCACCTGGAAGCGAGCACCAGAAGTGCGACCAACATTCCCATCCACCATTCAACGCAATGGTCCGAAACTCATCAGAGCTGTATTTTAGAAAGGCCATACGGTCTCTCCAGACGGAAGAATGCCCCACAATCGCAGCCGCGGCGCGAAAGTATAATCTGAATCGCGAGACACTTCGCCGCCGCTATAAAAGCCAGTCTCTTAAGCCGAAGCCAGGCTCATAAGCCCAAATGACGCTTAACCTAGCCCAAGAAGAGGCAGTAGTACAGTGGATAGGTGCTTTGACCCCCAAAGGCTTCCCCCTACCTATGCACTGCTTCGTGCGCGGATTGAAGCTGTCAAACATGCGGAGAATTCGGAGGCCCCGCCGCTTGGAAAGAACTACATCACCAAGTTTGTCGCCCGCCATTCTGAGCTCGGCGCTGCTGTTTCCGACTTGCGGGATAAGCAAAGAGCTCTCATAAGCTCTACAGTAGTATATCAGGACTTCTTCCAGCAAGGTTACTGCATGAAGATGCTCTAGGATCCGACTCGTTTGACATTTTAGCAATTCCATGCTGCGACTCACGAATACCACCTCCTACCCGGAAACATCTACAACATGAACGAAAAGGGCTTCCTGCTCGGCTTAGGAATGCGCTCGAAGATTGTTTACCACAAGGACTTCGGTGGGAAGCAGCTAGTCCAAGGAAGAAAGGGGTTACTAGATCCGGGTCTTCACGAACGGCTGACCAATCTACAGATGGAACCCGCGAAACGGCGACTGTTGTTGAGTGTGTCTCTGCCGCAGGAAGAGCAATCGCCCCCTAGTGATCTACAAGGGAAAGCAGCACCAACAGAGCTCGTACGATGGCGTTACGGATGGAGAAGTTTTGGAGTTTCCCAAAATGGATGGACCAACTCCAAGATTGGCCTTCAATGGCTTCGTCAGGACTTCGATGCTCAAACCAGGCCTCAGGCGCAGGGGCTATCGACTACTTCTACTGGATGGCCATTCGAGTCATACTGCCTACGAGTTCTTCGAGTTCTGCTTGGATAACCGCATCATCCCATTCTGCATGCCGAGCCATTCTACCCACCATCTTCAGCCCCTGGATGTGGGAGTGTTCGGTCCCTACCAGCACTACTACAGTGATGTGGTGGACGCCGAAGTCCGTTTGTCATATGGAGTGCTAAACATAGGGAAACACAACCTCTGGACGATCCTTCACCGAGCACGAGCCTCAACCTTCACCATGTCCATGACCCAGTCCGGATGGGCAAAGAGCGGGCTTGTTTCATTCAACCCACGAGTAGTCTACGGCCTCCTACCTGGTGAGCACACCCCTGAAGCTCAAGGATCAAGCTGTAGCCCCAGGACACCACAAAATCCCCGATCGGTGCGGAAGCTTACCACGGAAGTGAGTGGCGAAACGACAGGCTCTGCTAACGAGCTAATGCGGGCAGAGCTTGCAGAGGTCAAGGAAGCGCTTGCAACCAAGCCTAAGGGGAGCAAACGGAAGCTAGTCGGGGGTAGGAACATTATCGCTCAATGAGCTCAAGAAACTAAAGCAATAGCTCCATCAAGCCTCTACAAAGCAGAGAGTTCGAAAGAAGAAGTCAAGTTCTATAGAACAGGCAGATGGTGTAGCACGGGGATCATGTGGATACTGGTGCTGCTGATGAGCAAGTTGAGGATTGCATTGTGGTCTGGTCGCTTACGGGGCTAACAGTTCGACGTCACGCCGTTTATATAGCATAGCTTTCTCTAGTATATTATTAACAAGGCGTTTGAATACTATTACATGTATACTATATGTTCAGAGATGCTGTGTGGCTAATGCGACCGGTGTAAATGACTGTAGTTTTGGCAAGAATCGGGTGCTCGCTTCTAGGCGATGATGACGATGACGACGATGACGACGACAACGATGATGATGGTGATGATGATTCCATTTCGGCAGTGCACGGCCTCAGGCCGTATGTAGCCTACCTACCGAGCGCTGTTGCTACTTGCTTTAGTCAAAAATAGACGCGGTGCGCCAGCTTCATCCCACAGCCTTTCACCCGTCGCTTCTAGGTGAAGCTCACTTCTGGGTGACATCCCCGTGTATATAGCCTTGCTGTCTCGTACTTAGCAGAACAAGTAGAAGTTATCTTAGCCTCATATTTTGGAAATACCCGCTGTAACTAAGCAGTCGTGTCTAGAATCCTATGGCAAGGAGAGATCCAAGAGCTTCTTCATCCATCTGTATTCTTGATGACTCGAATCACATATTTTCTGTTTATAGACCGTATCAATGTAGAATGCGCTGGGGCAGATCCTTTTCAGGACATCATAGGGCGCTTTCCTTTGTACTGTGTCCCAGAGCGTAATGATACGGTCACTGCTCAGCATGTACCGATATGGAGCCGTCCCTGGCCAATGCCGATTCAGATAGTCGCTGAGGTGTTTGGAGCGCCCATGCTTCCTCTCAAGTGAAGACTTGATGTCCGCTCGCGAGTAATACCAAGCAAACACGACTACGTATCGTCCATCCTCTAGGTCTCTCAGATCTGTGATCTTTGCGAGACGGTCATGCGAGTCGGTGCAGCACACGAAGACGATGTCACCGATGTCTATGCCTCGCTCGTTCTCCCCACCATGCCCACCGAAATCACCGACAATTGACTCCAGCCGCAACTCACCAACGCCGACGCTCACGATGGGGGACTTGCACAGGCGTTTTCACACCAAGTCGTCACCGCTAAAGCCAATCCGTTTCGACAAACAGCACACCCGTACGCCGCAACACCAGCTAGCCACAATAGCGACCCACTCTTTATCAAGATTTTTGTTCTCGGCACTCCCAGCGTTCACTAGATTCCTATCAGACATGCAAGGAGTTCAACGTACCAGTTGCACACAACACCGGGGGCTGGGAGGTACAACCCGACTTTGGAATTTGCATGAAGAGAGTGGCTATAAGTTCGCAGAGTGAAAGGGAGAATCAATGCAGCGGAAAAACAGCGTATTCAGCAAACCCTAGGCATGTAACTAAGCACTCCATGGAGTCAAGAAAAATGTCCCGAAGAGAGTCCGACAGAAGAAGGAGTAAGCATAGGCCACGACGAGGCAATAATTTCGTCTGTATGTAATGGATAAACACAAAAAAAGTCAGTAGAGATAGCCGTAGTAGTGGTAGCCTGCATATCCCGACAATAAACAAGGAATTTGGAATGTCGCTGCATTAAATATACCGACAGTATAAGGCTCTTTCAACCCGATTCACCCAGTCGGTCTGCGTTACACTTCACGTACTTACCTCTCCACAACATCTCTTCCATTAATCCGGCCCGTCCGCCTCGACCGCAGGTTCTCCTCCTCCGGATCCCACCTCTTCTCAACTGGGACGTCCCTCGGTGGTAAGGAATCAAAGCTCGTTGCATACGTCGCTACCGCATACGCAATCGCCTCCGTGTTAACTTGAAACGCCCCCATGTTCAAATTCGTGACGTTGTCTCCAGGACCATGATAGTTCTTATCGTACGCTACACCCGCCTGGCCTCCGAACGCTGCAAATTCCTCCTCAGTCTTGATCCGCGATGCGCCGGTGAAGACGCCACCAGCTGGGATGTTGCTCGAGGTGAAGGCTATATTATCGGAGTTGCCGAAGCGTGTGGCGGTGTAATTGAGTCCTTCTTCCGCGAAATACTGCTCGAAGAGTGCCTCTATTTCGGCTGATCCCGAAGGACCTGGACGTCCGCAGCGAGAACCATCTCCGTCGTAAATGCCGTAGATGTAGTTCGGAGAGGCGATCATGTCAAAGTTCAAATAAAGTCTGATTTTCGCCAGCTCGACAGGTTCTAGACTTGAGACGTAATGGAAGCTGCCCTGTAACATTGATTCTTCGGCGGACCACCAGCAGAAGCGGACGGCGTTGTTGACGCTGAATGACGTGAGGGCTATTGCTACGTCTAGGATTGCGATGCTGCCACAGCCGTTGTCGTTTATTCCGGGACCGGCCTCAACACTATCAGAGTGCCCGCCTAGCACGAGGACGTTGTCTTGGTTACCGCCTCTAGTCTGAGCGATCACGTTATAGGTGGTGCGCCACTGCAAGATAGAGTTGACGATCAAATTGCCGAGGACTTCCGCGCCACCCGCGATTGCATCGACAAGAGCCTGGCCTGCAGCTTGACTAATTCCTACCGTTGGTGGACAAGACCCTTCTGATCTTGATTCAGTGCTAAGAGCCCCATTAAGATCACCTTCCACGTTGTTGTAGATGACCGCTCCGGATGCACCTGCTGCACCTGCTAGCGCTGACTTGAGGCCGAAATCACACGTGCCGCGTGAGATCAGGGCGATGGAGTGTGCAACTTCAGATGGGTAGTCGCTTTCGTTGCAGCCAAGATTACTGACGACCACGATCGGTGTATCAAGTGCTTCACCGGGGGCGTGAATGCCATAAGTCGGGCATCCTGATTCGCGCCGCCTACGGTCAAAGATGCATTACCGCCGAGATAAAGCGCGAGGAAGGGCTGATATGAGACAGAGTAGTAGTTGCCATATGCCGCTAGGGTATCGTAGAGGAAATTGACCGTCGCGTTGTGGGCTGGAGAGGCGAAAACGCGGTTTCGTTCAGGTGTTGAATAGGCGAGGTCCTCAAGTACCTGAGAGCCGCCGAGGAGATGATCTGTCGTAATGAGAGCACGGAGGGCATCCTGTCAAAGGTCTGAGAAAGGAATTCAAGAGAGGAAGAGTGGATAGTGCTTACTGGGGTCACAAGGGGGAGGTCACCGTCATTGCCACTCTGGAAAGGCACACGAAGGGGGATTTCGGGACCGGCAAGTAGAGCGAGAGAGACGGGAGCATTTAACCTCATCTTGACAATCAGGAGCAATAAGAAAGCAGAAAAGAAGACGAAGTGACCTGTGCG
This sequence comes from Coniosporium tulheliwenetii, assembly GCA_030247845.1. Lineage (NCBI taxonomy): Eukaryota > Fungi > Ascomycota > Dothideomycetes > Coniosporium > Coniosporium tulheliwenetii. Next base: position 355,218 of record JAPDRP010000029.1, on the reverse strand, counting down.
CTACCTGGAGCAGGTGGGCGCATCTTAAAAGTTGTCAAGTGGAGTGAACAGACAGACAGCTCTTCTAAAGAGCTCGGCACTTGCCGACCTCATGCGCCTCAGCCCTCGGACTGGGGACTGTGCGTGCCTTTGGGCAGAGAGGGCGGCAGGCCCTGCAACCTTAGAAAAGTTTGTACCAAGAAGCGAGCTGAAAAGGATCTTTTTGCGGCTGGCGGCGGAACTCTCAGTCCTGGTCTTACCTCTCACGCCATGCCTTTACCACAGAACTGATCCCGCATCCACGCGTGGGCTTCCCATCAACGATGAGTGAAGTTTTCATGTGTAATAGAATCTCATCTATCCATGAGATCCTACGGTCTGTCCGAGATCTGCTACAGAGGGAGATTTGCCTTGCCCTTCATAGCAGTCTTCACGCCTGCGTTTGATTTGCCGCATGTTTCAAAGCCCTATTCGGCCAATTGTTATTTATGCTTACTAGAAGGGCGCCGAAGTAGACTATTGGTGGCCAACATATGCCCGCAAGACCCGCTGAGGCTCGTTGTGGTTCAGCTGCAAAGCTCGGCATTTGGGGGCTGTAGGGCTGAAGCGGAGTCTAAGCATCGGGGAGCAGAATACACCATTGCGAAGCTGCCTACAGCGGCTCTTGGCAGTGAGTTTAGCCTGAACCTTGATCGACTTTGCTTCTTGGTACATGTGCATTCTTCAACTGTGCATCCCATAAGAAAGGTTGTGTGCACGGGAACTGGATGAGTAGAGGGGCTATCCCTTCGCCTGGTGGGGCGATTCAGCTGGTCCGTGCACGACTTGTCTTGGCACCGCCAACACTAAAAGTCGCGATGCAGTAGATAGACTAAATAAACTAATTGCTCAACAGCATGGGTAGAACTCGTATTTCTGATGATACAGATCATGGTATTGATACACCAGAATCACCCTCACAGCGTAAGAAGGCCCGAAAACAACCGCCTCAGCCATGGCAGCTACCCAAATTCGAACCAACGCATATTCAGCCTTTAAGCGGTGAGCACGAAGTCTCAAGGCTCCCTACACACGTCAATCCAGCACGCCCGTGGCAGATATTCAATCTGTTTCTTACAGATGAGCTTCTTGAGACAATTGCACGGCATACCAATGAGTACGCGGCACTACACCGCCAGTACCAGCAGCCGCTTCAGCCGTTCGCCCGGCCTTGGGTAAATACAACACCAAAGGAGCTTTTTGCGTATATTTTTGCGTATATTGCGACGTACATCTACATGGGACTCCATAGGGAACCCGACCTATCTGGATACTGGAATACTAACGGTAATAATGGACCGCTTCATCCTCTTGTTCGCAAGCATATCAGCCTGGTGAGATGGCAACAACTCGATCGATTCTTCCATATCTCGAAGCCCAAGCAGCACAGCGATCATAGCGATCAGAAAGAGTCCCCATTTGAAAAAATCGAACCTCTAAATGAGCACATTCGGATTGAGGCGAAAAGGTACTGGAATGCTACTACACACCTTGCTGTTGATGAGTGCATACAACGGTTTCAAGGTCGGGCGAAAGAGACAGTTAAGATAGCATCAAAACCTACTCCAGAAGGATTTAAGATATGGGCCTTGGCAAACGATGGGTACATATTGGATTGGCTGTATCACGCAAGAGGCATAGGACCAGTAGACTTGGATGACTATTGGACTGAAGATCGCGGGTTTCCAGCTACTCAAGCAGTCGTGCTGGATCTACTACTCCAGGCTGGTATCCAAAATGACGCCAGGCACGTTGTCTGGCTGGATAACCTCTTCACCTCAGCACGCCTTCTGTCAACACTTCGTGAGCAGGGGTTTGGTGCTGCTGGCACAGTCCGAACAACCAAGACGAAGGCTGAATATCTGGCGGAGACCGCTCCAAACATCCAGCAGTCACAGCAGTCACAGCAGCAAGCCCAGCAGCAAGCCCAGCAGCAATCACGAGAGAAGAACCGAGGTCTTGATCCATCGCTGCTGGACTTGAAAAATAACTTTAGCGGCCAAATCCCATGGGGAAGCTGTACGGCTGCCTAAGTAAGGATGGGAAAGTACTCGAATTCGCCTGGAAGGATCAGAATGTAGTCCTATTCATGAGTACTGTTTCTCAGGGGGACAAGTTCATAAGACGCCTTCGAAAGAGACCTCCAATCACAGCTACTAACGCTAGAACTACTCGTGCTATCTTTAGCGATCAAGTCCTTAAGGAGCTAGAGATTCCTGAGTTTATTGACCTCTATAACCAGAACATGAACGGAGTAGATAGGTAGGACAGACGCATTAATCAATTGACCGCAGATCTGGCTCCGCTGACCGTAAAGTAGGGCAGACCAGCTACGCATTCTGTACAGCACTCGGCGAATCCACATGAAGGACTGAAGCCGCCTTTTCATTGGCTGTTAGACGTTGCAATTATCAACAGCTACAAGCTCTCTACATACACCAATCACAAACGCTTTCGTCACCACCTTATGAACGCCTTGTACAAGCACTCCGAGAAGCTCACCACCAACAATCTCCACGGCCTTAGCCACGACATAGCTACCTTAGCCAACCGAGTAGAGCCAGCGGTGGATGAAGCAGAGCACACACGGTATATAAAGGGGAAATTGAAACACCGCATGGCTTGTCAGGCAGCAGGTAGGAAGGCTACACCAAATACAGCGAAGAGGAAGCCTTTCAACAAGCTCTCGGCCAACTGTATTCGCAAGGGCAGAAGACTACATGTAACCAGACCGCCTAAATTGCCTTCTGGCTGCCAGCTGTGTCAAATGGCGTTATGCAGTACCGTAAGCGACGGTGTGATGACCACTGCCGCGTCATGACCACTTTTTCGCGTCAGGTTCGAGATGATTTGAATCGTGCCCAAATGGACCACAACGCTCGAATTGAGGCCGCGATAGCTGATTTAGAATCGCAAGAGCGTATCAACTATGCTGCAACTGCTAGGAAGTGGCGTGTTGCGCGCGAAACGTTGGCAAAGCGCCACAAAGGCGAAACTGGCACTATTCAAGACGCCAACTCCTACGCGCGCCAGAAGCTTACAAGCGTCCAAGAGGAAGCGCTTGTTGAGCATACAAACAAGCTCACAGACCGAGGTCTTCCGCCGAGCCCGCAAATGGTCAAGAACATTGCGGAGGAGATTGCTAAAACGAAGCTTGGTAACCACTGGGTCGCCCGCTTCTGCCAGCGGCATCGCCAGCGCCTCGCTAGCGTGTATCTGCGGACGATAGATCATAAGCGCAAGGTCGCAGATAACTCGCAGCAGTTCCGCCAGTTCTTCGATACAGTTAGTATCTCCCTAGCTATGGTGTAGCAGCAGGTAGCTCTGTTCTTGTTCCTGAAGCTGACCTTCATGGACTAGCTTCGCGAAAAGGTGGAGAAGTACAACGTCACGCCGTCAAACATCTATAACTTGGACGAGAAAGGCTTCTTGATTGGCTTGTCGAGATCTACGAAGCGAGTTGCCGCCCGCGAAGCGCTTGAAAGCCGACGGTTACTCGGCGCAAGTCAAGATGGGAGCCGGGAGTTCATAACTCTCATTGCTTCTATATGCGCTGATGGAACATGCATTCCACCAGCACTAATCTACAGAGGCGAATCGCGCGACCTGCAGGACTCATGGCTCGAGGATTTCGACCACTCGCAGGACTCCGCCTTCTTTGCAAGCTCAGAGAAAGGCTGGAGTAGCGAAGTGCTAGGCTTGCAATGGTTGGAGCACGTATTCGATCGCAATACTAAAGAAAAGGCGGCGAGAAGCCGGCGGCTTCTTATCGTAGACGGTTATAATAGCCACCTAAATCTCCAATTTATCGACTACGCGGACCGCAATCGAATCTTGCTCGCCGTCATACCACCGCATTTAACGCATAGGCTGCAGCCTCTTAACGTGGGTCTATTCTCGCTGCTATCGACATACTACGCGCAGGAAGTCGACAACTTGCTTGCGTAAAGCCAGGACCTTATACGCATGACAAAGCGCCACTTCTGGAAACTCTTTCGCAAAGCATGGGAGCAGGCATCTACGGCGGAAAACATCCAAAGCGCTTGGGAAACGACGGGTATACACCCGTCTGATCCCGATCGAGTGATCGCTACTATCGCCAGGGCGAACACAACGCCCGAACGGCAGAGCGAGCAGCTAAGAAGGCAGCGCAACGAGCGAACAAGCCAAAAGGAGCCCCGAAACGGCGGAGATACGCCGCTGAGAAGGAGGAGCAGCACTACAGCAAAAGAAGCAGAAAAGATAACTGCGAAGCCGAAGAAGAGGCGTTTTGCAGGGGAGGAGCTGGAGGCGGCTTGGAAGCGGCCTTGCGCAAGGCTTACCACATATGGCAGTAAGTAAGGAGACAGCAATTTAAGGGCTATACTAGGTTCTCCAGATATTGAGCGTCAGGCCGAAGCAATTTCTACTGTAGATAGTAAAGCTTCTACTACGCGCCGGCGAAATGCAGGTGGGACGCCTGTTTCGCAAAGGTTGCGCTCCGGGCGCATTACGAAGCTGCCTACGTGATTTAACTAGTACGTCTAGTTAGTAGATAGCTTTTAGCGGTACTATTCTATCCTATCCAAGAGACTTAAACCTATCCCATCGCCTGCTTGAGCACCCAAAATTTGAGCCAATCAGAACGTGGTATTTCCGAGAGATCTTGGCACCACCAGCATCAAGAAGTCGTGATGCAGCTGATAAACTAAATAAATTAATTGCTCAGCGCCATGGGAAGAACTCGCATTTCTGATGATCCAGATCATGTTTTTGGTACCCAGCAATCGTCGTCACAGCAGCGTAAGAAGCGCAGAGTCGCGCCGCCTGTATGGCCGCTTCCTGAGTTCGACCCGATACATATTCAACCAATGAGCAATTGGCACGAAACCTCAAACCTACCTGAGCACGTCAATCCAGCTCATCCATGGCAGATATTCAATTTCTTTCTTACAGATGAGCTTCTTGAGACTCTCGCACGGCATACCAATGAGTACGCAGCACTACACCGCCCGCTACCTCAAAAGCAGCATGCCAGGCCATGGAAAGACACCACGCCAAGGGAAATTTTGGCGTACATCGCGGCGTATATATACATGGGAATCTACAAGGAACCTAAGATTGCGATGTACTGGAATACAGACCCAAACAAGGGGCCTCTTCACCCGCTTGTTCGCAGGGATATTGGCCTCAATCGATGGCAGCTATTGGATCGATTCTTCCATATCTCCAAGCCAAAGCCGGGCGAGCGGGGGTCTCCTTTCGCCAAAGTAGAGCCTCTCAATCAGTGTACACGAGAAGCAGCGAGGAAATGCTAGAATCCCACTACGGATGTAGCGGTAGATGAATGTATATCGCGATTTCAAGGCCGTGCCAAAGAGACAGTCAGAATCCCTTCCAAACCGACCCCGAAGGCTTCAAGATCTGGGCCCTGGCGAGTAACGAATATATACTGGACTGGCTGTTCCATGCGAAGTGTACAGGGCCTGTGGGATTGAGTAGCTACCGGGTCGAAGAACGCGGGTTTTCAGCTACACAAGCAGTTGTGCTGGATCTGTTGCACCAGGCGGGCCTCCATAGAGACAGCAAGCACATCATTTGGCTAGACAATCTCTTCACCTCCGCACGCCTACTATCTACACTCCATGAGCAAGGATTTGGTGCTGCTGGGACTGTGCGATCGTCCAAATCAAAGGCTGCGTTGCTGGCGGAAGACCCACTTTCAGCTGTAGATGGATCACAAGCAGGCGAGCAGTCTCAACTATCGCAGTCTCAATCATCGCAGCCACAGAAGCCACGGCGATCACAGCAGAAGGAGCAGGATCGAGGATTAGATTCATCACTTCTGGAACTCAAGGACGACTACGGCGGCCAAATCCCATGAGGCAAGCTGTACCGCTGTCTTTCTGCAGATGGGAAAGTCCTGCAATTCGCTTGGAAGGACCAGAACGTTGTGCTGTTTAAGAGTACGGTCTCAAACAGTGTTCTCAATCGCCCGACCGTCCAGCGATCGAGGGTCCAGCCGTCCGACTCGTTCGACACGCCCTCTGAACGATATAGACGGTCAGGTGACCTGCTAACCGTTTATGGTAGTTGGCTAGCCGTTTAGGGTTTAAGTCCGCGTTGTTATCCAAAAAGCTCACGGTCTTGGCAGGTGTTGCAACCTTGTTTTCTAAGACTCCATCTACATCAATTTGATAACCAACCGCGCCATCAACGCTCTACCCCCAAACACCCCCTAGACCTCACCGCCGTGCGCATACGCCCTTGCTAGTCCTCCTACATTTCCTCCGGTTCCTCCGCCAACGCTACCGCCGCAGCTCCAACGCCGTGATACTCCCACGACCGGATACACTGGGAAGCTTGGATAATGTCAGGAATCAAGCGGTTGCGCCGGTCTGTGACCATCAAACCAGCAAGACTGAAGATACGTTCAGGCTCTGAGCTCATTGCCGGTATAGAGAATAAGTCCAGCGCCATGCGCGCAAGCTTTGGATAGACACTAGAGCGCTGAACCCAGTACGCAATAGGATCCTCGCACTTAACCTGTTCAACCTCCATCCAAGCGTCATATTCATCGCGGAGTGTCACACCAGGCTCGCCAACGCCTAGTCCTTCAGCCATATCAGCTTCAAACTCATCGAGCTCTTGCGGTTGACGCTGGATAACGGGCTCAGCTTGCCGGCAGCTATATTCTTCGAGCCATAGCCTTTTCACCATTGCCCTCCCATCCTTCAGCCATCGATCGCGGCCCCTCCAACGGTTATTAATATACTGCCACTTAAATGTTGGATGGAGGACAACGGCGGCAAGGTAGGCTGGGCTCTCGTCCAAGAGACGGTAGTATTGATTAGCCTTTTGCCAGGCAAGTTCAATCCCTACCCGAAAATGGTCCTCCGGATGATGCTGATATAGATCCTTTGCTTGTTCAAGCTTCTTCAGCAGGTGTTCGAATGCCGCGATAACCGTCCAGAGGTTACCTAAAGCCGCGCCTGGTCCAGGCCGTCCCTCAAGCTTCTTGGTGATGACCTCCATTGGCTTAAGGATATCGCGGTACTGCGTCAACACCTCCCAGTCCTCAGAGGATAGCCGGTCATCGATTATGGAGGCGTTTGGATCCTTTGGCTGCTGGCCCTGCCTCAACCGTCTAGAGTCTTGACGTGACTCAGCGTCAATCAGCTCGTCGCTAGCGTTGCGGAGCTGGATACCGCGCCTAATCATGTTTAACGTCGAGTTCCACCTTGTTCCATTATCCTGGATAAGGTCCAGTAGCTGGTTCGATCTTGGACACCCCTCCTCCGGCGGTAGCTCTCTGTTCACCTGTGTTTGAGCTTCATAAAACCTCTTCTTGCGCTGCGGTGAGCGATAGATCCAAACAACGAGGTTATGCAACCTTCCTACCGGCCCCTTGCTCCGCCAGAGTGCTAATTAAGTGAGTAGCTCCGTTGATGAAGCCGTCTCTACCTCGAATCCTATCCACGTCCTTACCGAACAACGCCTCCCTCGCGATAAGGTTAATAATATGGCCCATACAACGCAAGCGCCGCTTGATAGGATCAAAGCCGAACCGTCCAGCAAGCTCCTTCATGCAAGAGTCGTTGTTCGACGCGTTATCCAGCATAAAATACCCTAGCTTGGCTTCGATCTGGAACTCCTCAATAACACGCGCCACTGCCTCTGCGATATTAGCTCCCGTGTGGCTATCCTCCTGCTCCGGGAGCGCGAGTAGACAGGTCTTTGCAGTATATTCGGCGCCAATATAATGGACAACAATCCCATTGAGGCTGAGGAGGTTCTTGGACGTCCAGAGGTCAGATGATATATGGATGGAGCCAGGAGCCGTGCGGAGCTCTTGAATGACGCCTGCTCTGAGTACCTGGTAGCTATCCATAATCCATCGCCGTACCGAGTTGGCACAAGGGATTGAAGCTTCAACGCGTGGCTGGAGGTAAACAAGGAGCTGGTTGAATCGCTCACTCTCGATCTTATGAAAGGGGACGTTGTCGTAGACAATCCAGCTAACTAAGAGCTTTCGGAAGGTGTTGTGGTCAAACGTGATAGCCAGCTTATTGATCACGGCTTGATCGCGAGGATTATTAGCATCAAGGCCCAGCCGATCAATAAGAGAGACATCAAGCCTTAACCTCTTACTCCCAGATGGGAGCTGGCCGCTCTTGACAACGTGGTGGTGTTCTAGTAAGTGCCGAATCACGCTACTCCCCCTCGTTCAGCTTGATAGATATGCGGTGGTGGCTGCTGACCGGTGTCGTCTTTAAGAGCTTGTAGATGGCAATCCTTGCAGAGCCAGTACCGCCTCTGCGATTGAACGTCCTCGATAATACCGCCATGCCGCCACCACCAGGCGCTCAGCTTATGCTCTGAGGTTGTGAGAGGGTAGGAGTAGCCAGCCAGACGTCTTTGGCTGAAGTCTATCCAGGGCTGCTTGATATTGGCGGCGTCTAGCTGCAGGTTACCGGCTTGCGCGTCCAAGCTAAAAGCTGAAGCTCGTTGGAGCTCAGTTGGCACGGAGGGGTCGGTAGGGGCGGTGGTGAGTATTGTAGAGACGACCTCAGTCTCTTGTGAGGTTGATGGTTGGACCTCTTGCGAGTCTGGACCTGGATATAGCGTCCATTGGCTATCTTGGAAGCTGGACATCCTTGTTGGATAGAGAATCAGTGAGTGAGGGAGTAAACGAGCTTCAATTAAGGTATCCAGCAGCTAATATTATATGGTGTGGCAGTATTCGGCTCCGCACGCTCCTATTAACCAATCATCAAGCTCCGAATCCTCCCTCAACCCCCATTGACCAACCAGCGCCGTGCTGAACAACCAACACCATGCCAAGCCCCTCCCAACCACGGTTCCGCGCCCTTAAACGGCTTAGCCTATCGTCCAGAGCAACATGTTGATGACGACGATTCAAACGGACGACTCCGACACGAACGTCGTTAGCACGACATCAGTCGGGCGATTGAGAACACTGGTCTCAAAGGGCAATCTTGACTTCATCGAGAAGCTACAGCTACTGACGTCTCAAAGGCAATCCAGAATTTATCAAGAAGCTCAGAAAGAGGCCTCCTACTACGGCTGCCAACGCGAGGACCACACATGCTATATTTGGCGATGAGGTCTTGAAAGAGCTGGAGATCCCTGAGTTCATTGAGCTCTACAACCACTTCATGAAACGGTGTCGACAGAGCAGATCAGCTACGGATGTACTACAACACTCAACGGGCGCACTTAAAGTCCTGGAAGCCTCTCTGGCACTGGCTTCTTGACGTTGCAATCGTCAACAGCTACAAGCTATCCTACCACGCCAAGCACTACGATGATCCAGGTCTTCCATGCGAACGCTACACCAAGCAACTAGCCTTCCGTAGAGACCTCGTGGCTGACCTCTTCGGCCTTTTAGAACGCCTTACAACGCCTACCTATGACAGCTCAGTCTCGCTCGCCGATCTCGTGTACCCAGCGGAGGAGGAAGAGCATACACCGTACGTGAAGGGGAAGAGTAGCTATTGTAAGGCCTGTCAGTACGCAGGGCGGAAGGCGAGAGCGAACATACAACAACGGAAGCCCTTAAAGGAGTTATCCAGCAACAGTATTCGAGAGGGAAGGCGTCAAGGCAGTACTCGGGCGCCAAGGACGCGTGCTGGCTGTGGGCTATGCTATGTACCTCTCTGCCGTACACTAGAGTGCTGGCAGCGGCATCTGCAACTCGTGCAAGCAGTAATTAAGACAGTAGATAGATAAATCACGTTGTACATTATTAACTCAGCGTTCTACAGCCTCAAAAACGATTTTAATTTGATGCGGAGACCCCAGCCAAATAGCGCGTTCTGATTGGTCCAAGTTTTGGGTGCTCAGCGTAGCAGCCCAAGGGATGGTAAAGACACTCTGCCAAGACCCGTGATATTCTAACTACTAGATGCTAGCAACCACATGACCATCGGTTGCGATGGGTGACTAAGCGGTTAACCAACCGGTTGGTTACATCTTCAACAGCACTCAATCTGGATGCAAATCCTCGCGAATCTAGGTCCAGGATATGTTGAACAACAACAGATTCCTCGAGGGACGTAAGTTTTCGGCAATTGGGTGTGGAATCGCGTCGTGAAGGCATGCCTTTGCGTCGTCGCTGGAGCGTTGCGCGATCAACGAAATACACTGTTGCAGCGGCCCGAATGCTCTGAATTTTGCGCTGATGAATTGCTTGAATAGCTAACGCCATCCTACTTTCAGGATCAGTTAATGGACGCGTCTTAGCGTGACGGTGGCTCACTCGCTTGCATGGCTCACTCGCTTATCGAATACGTTACCTACTGCATCGCGGAATCATGTGGTGGTGGTGGTGCCAAGACAGCATGCGCACGGACCACTTTGGTCACCACACCATCCGATGGGATAAGCTGGCATATAAGTTACATGTTATGGCCTTCTCAACAGACAACGTCTGCTTACCAGAAGGTAAACAATGCGATCTCACTGACCCTTGCCCTTTCGATTCTCTCCTCCGAAACAGCGACCAGCCTAGTATCCAGCCTCTAAAACCAGGGTGCAGCATTTTTCATGTCTTACGCAGCGTAAGTTCACATTCCTGCGCACAACAAATCCATCTTTCAAGTCTGGGGCGACCGCACACTGCAGGTGGTAGAAAGCTTGCGCAGACACCGGCTAAGGACATAGTGAGGTGCATGCGTCTGCTTTCGTCCATGAAGTAAGAGGTTTTGGGTCGCAATAAACTGCAGGTAATTCAGTCAGTGTAGATGCGGTTGATACAGCCATCGCTGCTTTCTTTAGATACTGTCTACTAGCTCCTCAGGGCTAGGCGCACTGCTTTGTCGGGTCCGGAAGCGATTGATAAACTCGAAGGTATCAGTATACTGTTCGATTCTCCGTGAGAGGCCACCATGGCGATCCGTCGTCCCTACTAGCAGCCTACCATCGTACTCGTTGCGAAGGATGTTGCGTGATAGCGCCTCGGCAACCCCTACGCTTTGGGCATCTAGTTCAGGAGTGAACGGAAGCAGCCGCTCGACTCCGCTGGATAGCTGAGTTTGCTCGGCTTCACCAAGCTTTGAGAATCGCTCGAGCTGAAGTTCGGACAGCCTGAAGAGCTTTCCAACAGGCGGATGTATGTACACTGCATGGTTCTAAGTTTACGTCGCACGAGAATCTCAAGTCAGCGGTGGACCAGCTCAACCTTGTTGGAACTCGACAGTGCTGAGAAAGGGGACATATTGCGTACTTCATGCCCGGAGCTGCCCCGATCGAACGCTACGACGCCTCCAAATATTTGGGTTTCAGCCCAATATCCTACGATATCTGGCGCTCCACGTAGATACTCGGTCCGGTCTTGATAGAGCGGATGGTATAGTTTCGCACTTGCCGTTGGACGTTTAAGATTCGGAGTATGATATTTCTCAAAGACATCGACTGCGAGATTGTGGACGATTGTTGCAGTGAGCTCCATGAGGTGCAAAGAAAACTCATGAGAACCCAAGGTCGTGTTTTGGTAGCTTTGTGCGACCTTCGCGAATCGCATAATCATTGTATCAGCAGGACTTCGAGATATTACGGTAAGAGTGTCCAACCTTTGCGTCGACCATAAGAAGGTGCGGTTGCAACATGTCCCGGAATGCCCGAAACAGCTCAACTGAGGCTCCAGTGGGGCGTCTACGCTCTTCGATGCCGCGACGCCAGGGGTCCATGGCAATGCGGAGAGCATTGTCGAATGTCGGTAGACCATCAAGTATTTGGCCGAACGCCTCCTCAGTGCCTTCCAGGGCTAAGATTGTCCGAAGAGTCTGGCCAAGGGAACAAGCTTTTCGACGGTCCATGTCCAACAACCGTGTGACTGGGCTGTCATCCATCGTGGCAGTCACGATGAGGGAGAGGAAAGAGAGCAAAAGTCAAAGCCGATAAGGTCGGAGCGAAAGCGTGCACGTGAAGCTTCGGACGTGGTTTGCATGCGATCAACGCTGCCGAAAACATTCAAAGAAGGCAGTAGAGAGGCCGTTTAGAGCCAAGAGGTACATGAATGTGTCGGATCAGCCGAGGTCGAAAAGGCGATGCAGAAAGCGCTCGAGAAGAAGCGAGGTGGCGTTCCGGCCAAGGAAGCAGGAGCTGGCTACGGAGGCAATCCTGGCAGGACGGACGCCGCTGGTGGTGCTGCCGACAGGCGGGGGCAAGAGCTTGCTGTTTATGGTGCCGGCTTGTTTGGAAGATCCCGGGGTAGCGACCGTGGTGGCGCTATTACTTTGGTAGACGATCTTGTCGATCGGCTAAAGAAGGCGGGCATTGATCGTTTAGAGTGGAAGGCCGGTGAGGTTAACCCCGGCAGCAGTCGTGGTAGCCAGCGCAGACATTGCGGCAAGCTGGGATCTCCTTACTTACGCTTCGCTTCTCGATCGGAAAGGCTGCTAAGGCAAGTGGTCATAGACGAGTGGTATTTAAGGTTCACGACGAGCTGACTGCCGGCCGAAGCTGTCGCATCTAGAGAACTTGCAACTATTGAAGTGTCCAATACCACTGCTAACGGCAACGCTGCCGCCGATGCTGGAGGATGAGCTGAGCGAGAGCATGCCAGTGCGTTGTGCGCGCTACGTCCGAGCGAGCACGGTGTGGCGGTGACCGGTTCGCTAAGATCTGCAACCAACGGTCGCGTCCATGTGCTTCTCGTTCCTGGATCCGAGCGTAGATCAAGTTTTGCGACGGCGCATAGAAGCGCCAAGGAGGGAATGCGAATCCTGATGCCAAGGTGCGCCAACGAAGCATGGTTTGAGTGTAACTCAACGACCGCCCTCATGCTCAGGACGACAATGAAAATGGTAACGATATCATGGTCGCGAGTCGGAAGATGTTGCGAAACATTTGGTTGAATCTGTGAACTAATCTCGCTGGACACTGCCAGGAGCCATAGCCACTAGGGTTAAACGCAAGCCGTCTCGAGCTGCCACTTATAAAGCCGATCCTTCGGGGGTCAAGCCTCCTTCGTGTTCCTCTGAGGGATAACGGCCAGAGCCGCTAGGGGTGCGATTAGTCGACGGGTGCGAAAGGTGCTGACACGTAATAGGCAACAGTGAAAAGGGAGATACAGCGCAGGAGGTTAAACAGGTTATGTTGATATGTCGGCGTTGCATCACCGCTGCCCTCGACGCACAGACTATCTTCGGGCACGGGTACGAGGAGTCAAGGGGAAGAATCCTGGACAGCGATCCTCGCTCAATGTGTTCCGCACGTTTAGCTTCCCCCTTGACGATCACGAAAGCAGCTTCATGGGCGAAGCCAGTTGCACCCGTTGTCGACCAGCACTTTCCATGGCCCCATGGACTGATGTGAAGCAATGCTGCGAGCTCTATTCAGTGTGCGTATCGTGGCAGAAACGAGGCCGTCACCCCGAGTGCCAGTCACCAGGTGGCTGGCGTCTGCAGGATCTTAATGGCAGCCGGGATGTGACGTTGACGTTTTGGCAGATCCCAGGCCAGCAAAATGGCGAGGCGCTACCACGCATGAGGATTACTCCACACTCTCTGCTGCCCCTGCCGCTTCGAGGATGAAGATTGCAGCCACAGTGACTTCCTCGAGCTGAGCTGGCAAGACCGGACAGAAAGTGCCCCCGCAGCAACAAAGCCCTTGACTTCAAGAGTGCTTTTGATGACCTGATCAGCCAGCTTTGATGCAACCGGGGCCAGCCGTTCTGCTCGCGACCGTAGTTTTCTGAGCAACGGATGCTAGATCGCCTTAACCGGCCCACCCCTGCAGTTTGGTCCCAAGATTACCAAAAGCCTGCCTACTGAGGGAAAAGCAACGGTGGCTCCCTAGCCATTCTCCTCAATGCGGAAACCACATTGTGGAAACCTTCGATGCGCCAGAACAAGCCTTAGCCTCAAACCCACCTCGGCTGAAGGTCGAGACATCTAGGATCTTTCACCTTGGGGGATCATCCCTCCACGCAACACAAACGTCCGGCAACTTTCCGGTTACACGCTTCCATTACTCGCCGGACAAAAGGGCTCGGCTACCTTTATCGTAGACATGAAGCCCCACCTTCATCTCTCGTCTCGGTCGATTCCTGGGTTAACTCAAAGACTGTCGTTCTTTAGCTTCTTTTGGCCCGCCTTGTATGTTATTCACCTACGGTCCTTATCGCTCAGAGAACTCAACGGCCCTACGCGTGACTTGAGGATAATCTTCTTGACCTACCATCTCCAATGAGTACTACAAGACTTGATATGTCCTACTACGGAAGAGCTCACATGCCCTTCAGGCAGAGAGACGAAGAGATTCTCTGGTCTAACGTGTTTGAAGCGCAAACTCAGCTTTCGAAGTTTGAGCTTCCATCTTCAACAAGTCGTCATCCCCCCTGGATATATCGAGCAAACTCGGATCTACCTACGGTCCAGAATACCTCCAACTTGTTACAACACCACCCTCGTCCTACTCCCGATCATCATCGATGTCGAGCCATGGGCGACACCGCCCTAAAGACTGAGTCCAGCTCGCAACCTCCAGGCGATGACAGCTTCTCGACTTCTCACAGCGTGCCAGTGGGACGTACTGCTTCGGAGTAGGTCAGCTCTTGCACGCTTGGAGACGATTCACACTAACAGAGCGTTTCACAACAGTACTGCTACACCGCGTGGAAAATTACCGGATCGAAGCAAAGATAATGAGATGGAACCGACGGTCGTCGGCTGCTACTTAAGTACCACCCAGGATGCGCTCATAGTTGTGGAGAGTTGTCTGCTTGGACTGCGAAACCATTGCCCGCGCCGGCCGCACGACAAGGAGCGGAACAGCATCATAAAGAGTGGCTCGGTATTTGTCTATGAGGACAATGCTTCTGGTATCAAGAGATGGACGGATGGCATAATCTGGAGTCCGAGCCGGATCATGGGCAACTTCCTCATCTACCGCCAGCTTAACCAACCATTTGATGCGGGTGAGAAGAAGCGGACCCTCAAACGCCGTCGCACCGATATAGGCACCACTGACGGCATTGCGAACCTTGACCTGTCACCCCGTTTGATGCATCGGGGCTACAACACTATGATGTCCCAAATGGTAACTGAGGAGGACAGGAAGTTCATAGGCTCCTTGACTGACTCCTATGACTTCAAAAAGGGCGGTCTCGTCAAAAAGACAACCGCGGTCAAATACCAGAACGCCACCCACCATGTCGTTAACTACTACAGTCTGGATGACGCCAAGCAGCCAGGTAGGCTCCTTAGGCCTCGTCAGATCGACAATCTGAAAGAGCAGGTGCCGAGACAAGATCTCTTCAGCTCGACGAACTGGCGTGTACATCCTGGCACCGAAGAGGATGATGATACCTACCCTCAGCACCCGCAATACGTGATGGTACAAGCCTATCGCCCTACTTCCTATGAAATGGTCAAGATGACGACGATGCCGCATTATGCGCTACCAAGTTTCTCAACTTCTATGCCGCAAATGGGAATGCAGCATCCACTCATGCAGCACCGATACCCGACGCATCCCCACTATACGCAGCCGCTGAATCTGATCAATCCATTCAGCAATTCGGCCGTGAACTCCTATGGCTTTCGAAGAGCCCGCAGCGCGCAATTTTCTGTTGATCCTCTTTCGAACGTGGGCGACCTTGATTTCTACTTTGACAGCATCAAGGCGTACACCTACAGTAGCATTCAGTACCGAGAAACCATCGGCGCACACCACCTTCAGAATGAGACACGGAACCATGGGAGCATCGGTGGAGTCTATCACTCTCAGGATGAACCCCAGCATCACGTTAGACAGGATTCTAGCGTTGTCAACAACAGGCCTAGCTTGACGAACGGGATCTTCGCAGAGCAACAGCCTCGACCAGAAGACTTTACTAACTTGACCGACGGAACCTACGGTCTCCTCCGACATACATCCCACATGGGAGGCGCTGAAGCAGTTGAACTATGTGGAAGTCTTGTGATGTGGGAATGCGTTTCGTGATGAAAGAGGGATAAAAAGAGAGACGGGTTGCAGTTCTAGGTTCACCTGTTGAGCCTACGCAGATATCAACTGGTTGATGGTGTAAGGATGTGGGAAGAAAGGAAAGGACCGGAAAACTTCAAGACAGTGCCCGTCGCCATCCAATGCTAACAGACAGAGCACGTAAGATTTACTCAAGCGTACATCTCAGGCCGTTTACAGCCTGTAAATGCAGCCTCTGCTCTTGAGCGTCGACCTCTAAGCCCGGCTGTGAACAACCGACAGTTCCATACCTGCCGCGGGCCGAACGGAATGGTGCGCTCTTCAATGGCCCTGCTCACGTTCATGTAATGCTTCTCAGGCACACCGACGTTGTCAAGAGATTCAGGCAGCAGTGCATCAATCCGCCGACTCTCATTGGCTATATCCAGCAACTCCAGACGCCTTCTCCTGCGCACTGGGAAAAGCATACTGTTGGAATGTCAGATGGTTTAGGCTACCCTCTATCAGCAACATTTCGATTCAGGTACTCAAGCACTTCTTCAGACGGCGTTATTCTCATCTCTCCCATACAGACACACGGTCCAGCAGCTCCCAACCGTTTTGCCAGCGTTTATCCGGCGACTAGATGTGTGACGATCAGTTCTACAGATGGGGCTGTGGACGTGACCAAGTCTACGACATTCCATGGTGTGCCGGTTCCACCGTCTTAACCACTTGTGCTGGCGGTCCAATCGCAACAGAGAACGGTGGGATGTCCTTCTATACAACCGAACCAGCTCCTATTGTGCAGCCTTCTTCTATTGTGACGCCTGGTAAAATGGCAACGCGTCCGCCGATCCAGCAGTCACCTCCAATCGAAACATCGCGGGCGTACTCTATGTTATCCCGTCGAGACTGGACACTTGTCTCATGCGTAGCGGCAAAGATACTGACGAAAGGCCCAAGCATTACTCTATTCCCGATCGTGACAAGGTCCCAATCAAGGATGACCTTGCTGCATTGTGAAATTTGTGTCAGCGGGTGAGTGACTCAGTCTGGTCTTTCAAAGACTAATTCATACTTAAAGTTGGCATAGAACCGGCTCCGGATAGTGAAATTACAGCCGTAGTCAACATAGAACGGCGGTTCAATGAGAGACTCGGGTCCTAGCCTGCCAATAAGCTCTTGCGGGACTCTTCGTTTTCCGACTCCAGGCTGACCATAGCTTCGCTGGCTCTCACGGGAGCCTTCAGGTCCGAAGGTAGGTGTGGGCAGTCCCTCCAGCCGTGGCCTGGCTTGTCGCAGCGTAAACAGTGGCCGGCCTGCTGGTGTTCAAGCCGTTTGGCTGCCGGCACCTGCCGAGGAAATCGTGGATCATCGATGGCGCGATTGGGAGTCATGGGCACGGAGGGGTTCTGGTGTCGAGCAGGGGTGCTGGAAGTGCTCCTGATAGTGCTGCTTGTGGCGGGTCCCGAGATAGTGGCGCTACGAGTGGAGGTGCGCTTTTGGTTGGCATAGATGTTGCTACTATACGCTGCTGAGGACCGCGCCTTTGTCAACCGGCGGTAGACATGGCGACAGCGTTCGGCATATTTATCGATCTTGGTGTCCTCCTCGTCGCCGTGCACCATGGCCACCTTCATGTCCTTCGACAGTCCCTTCTCCAACCGGCGGATCTGCTCTTTGTCGGAAAGCTCGGGAATATCCGCCACGATGCGTCGAAAGTCGGCATAGTACTCTTGGAACGAGCGGTTCTTCATCTGCAGGCATTCGAGCTCATCCCACGCGTTAGCTTCGCGATCCAGGTCGCCAAACAGCTTCTTGGCGTAGTCTAAGAGCTCTTCAGCCGTCTTGAAAGGCTCTCTGCCGTTATGGAACAGTGGAGTGACCGTGTCAAACGCCGTACCAGTGAGCCGGTTTTTGGTATAAACCACCATGATCCGATCATGATGGCCAAAACACGGGGCGTCGACAGTCAGCTTATCGGACATCTCACTAAGCCAGCGATCCAGATCTTTTGAGTCCCCATTGAACTTGTCAGGATCGGGCATAGCAGCCTTAGGACGAGAACGGATTCTGTTAGGATTCTTCGACGTGCCGCGGGAAAGGCGGCTCCGGTGACGACATGTACTCCCATTACCTACGATTTCGTCGTAATGGCGGATGGTGTTGTTCGCACGCTTGATATACTTGAACCACTTCTGTAGATCGACATTGAATAGCCGTTCGAGACCGTCTGTGGATTCCACAGAACAGATATCTTCTGCCGTGAGGATATTTGACCGCGTCGCCTTGCGACCCGACGCGCTCGACGTGTCTGCCATTGTACTATCTTCGTCCTGGTGGTTGGTGTGCCTCTTGGCTAGTGGTAGGGGTGGTAGGGGTGGTAGAACGTAACGTGGCGGAAGCTAGAAGCGTAAGAGCTCAGTTTGCTAGCTACAGTATGAAGACGTTCTACAAAGAGAGAAGAGGCAGTATCTACACGCGATGTTGGTTTTTACATCCCAACCAGCTGCCTAAACAGTCGTGCATGCCGAACCAGAACCGTGACACAGAGCAGTCAGGGTAACTAATAATCGATCGATTGGATTATTAAGGCCCGGGTTGGATTGATCGTTAAGTATCTCAAGATTGGACTGATCGGATTGAGGCGCTTTCAATCTGTTCAATCCGATTGCCAAGACCGACGATAGGTGGAAGGAGGCCTTACCGTAGAGGCTGCCTTTTGGTGTTGAGGTTGTTTTGACCGACTGTATGTTGTTGCAGGCGGAAAAGTCGTTTATATTACATGGTAATTGTACATATGAAGTCAAAGAGCTTTCCTAATCGGGCCAATCATGAAGCTGCTTCAGCCGAGGCCTGGGAACATGTCCGGCACGATGCGGACAACCCCTTCCTTGATCCACTTCCTTACACACTCCTCCGCCTGTACTGTGTCCGCATGTAATCGACCCCGTTCGTCTGTAATCATTCCATGGGTGTCGCTAAAGATCCACTCGCACTCAGAGCTCATGCCAGGGATGGCAAAAAGGTTGATTGCAAGCCGACTGAGCACGGGATACATCTGCTGATGCTCCTTCCACCAAAGGATAGGATTAGTGATGGCCGGGTCAACAGGAAAGGCGCAATATTGATCGTATTCGTCGAAGGGCTTCTTCTTCTTCCCTTTACTGGCTGGATGAAGGAAAGCATTAAAGTCGAAGGCGTCGTCTTCCAGTGTGGTCGACAATCAATCCAATCCGGATTGGTTCAGGATTTACGCCGGGCGTGATGGATTCTACGCAGGGAAATTAAGCGAAAGTTTCAATCGCCTCAGTAGAGCCCGTCACGCCCGGCGTAGATCCTGAACCAATCCGGATTGGATTGATTGTCGACCACACTGTCCGTGTCTCTCCGACAAGTTCACTCTCATCACCACATTGACTCCTACAGACCAAGTCCCGTCTGATCCACGCTCAACAAAGTCGGCAACTCTATTCCTCACCGCTGTCGACCATCCGTTAAAGCCGAAGATCTCATTGGCCAGAGAGATCAAACGATGTCCTTCAACATGCGCCAGTTTAACCTTACCTGGTCCAGCTCTCTGGGAGATAAACTCTGGACCCAGATACTGACTTAGCCTGTCTCCAACGCTCCCAGATTCATCACTGGAAGCCGATCCAGCCGGTACGGAAAAAGCAGCTTCACCTATCCTCTACCGTCGCTCTCCTCACCAAGTCCGTCAACCAAAATTTACCACCTAAAAGCCTAACGCTGTAAGTCGCTCACTCAAACCGCTACTTTCACCACAAAACACCAAACGGTGCTACCTAGACGACCGGCCTAACGATACACGATACGGAGCGGACTCAGCGGAGCGAAGCCGCAGCAGAACGTAATCGTGAAGGCGATGCAATGACAGCGAATGCGCAGACGAGCGGAAGCAAGCAACTAATAGTGGGTGCCCTTCACCTGTACCATCTTGGCTGCATCTGTAATGGCAGCTAATGGCAGCAAAGCTACCTTATCGATCTTCCTTCGCTTTGCTACGGATTAATGGAAACTCCTCGCTCCGCTCGTTTATGCTAAGTAAGCTGGGCCTGTGGGCCCGTCAACTGAACGGATGCATACCCAAGCTGTCATGTCGATCACTGTGGTGCGTCGAAAAGGCCCTCGATAGCTCATAGCTGGTGGCCGATGGCTGGGCCTGGCGGTTCTAAACAGGGCAAGGACATCCAGGCTTGCTTCTCCACGAAGAGGAAGAGGACATCGGGGAGGTGGGACAAGGGGCAGATATCGAGGCCCAGAGTAGCCCTCAAACCGGCACTTCCACAGCACAAGTGCTCGAGACTATCGCCCAGTAAGAAATGCTAGGCATCCCTTGTTATTCCTGAGCCGCGCCTAGGCATGCCAAAGCATGCAATTAGCTGGATTGGAGCAATTTGCACAGTGATGCTTCCGTCACTGGATGTTCCAACAGAAGATCACAAACGTTCTCAGCTTCGCAGGGTCACGCCCAACATGCGCATATTGTGTTACGCAAAACCTATCGAAGATGCTTTGTCTCCTCCTCTAGAACAGTCACGGCAGTCTGTGTCCTTGCTACACTTCCGAACACTCGCATAGAACCATGTTGTTTGAGGGCCAGTGGTATCGCACATCTCACAGCACATCTTCCTTGACTTCCTTGACTCTCTTTTCCCTGCAGAGAAGGTAATTGCAGACTTTCATTGTTCTGCCAGCTCACTTGCAAGCTTCTGACACTCTTCCTCGAACGTCCGCAACAGCTGCTCCCAATGACGCAGCCGCTCTTCCGACTGTTCAATAACTCTCCGTTCACTTTCAAACTTCCTGTCAGTCTCCCGCAAAGCCTCCTCTGCATGCTTCCTTTCGTCTTCAACCTTTTCCCTAAGCTCTTCGATACGGCTTCTATCGCTTTCTGCCTCTTGTAGGCTCGCTCTCAAGCTGCTGACCCGCTCTTGTGCAGATATAAGCTCTGTATCTCGCGCGCTGACCTGCGCCTCTGCTTCTTGGAGCCTTTTCTTTTTCTCTTCGCGTACTTTTTGACTAGGCCCATGAGTTTGTTTCTTGTGCAGCAACTGTGCGTGAAGCTTGTGCAGCTCCTGAAAGTGATAAGAAGTTTCCAGGCTACGTCCGGCTCGATCATCACCAGTCTCTGCCTGATCGCAAAGCCCGCCGCGAGTGGAAGCATGCGCTGCAACTCCGTCATCAGCGAGTTGATGGCGATCACCTCCCAGGATGGCAGGGTCGTTTCTGGGTTCTGCATGCGCTTCCTCTGAAACCCCGGCCGATCCAGTGCGCACAGGGGTGGAGTAAGTCGAAGGGCGGGAATCCGGTGTCCGTGGCAACGCATTGTGATTCCCATGATGCATTCTGTTCATGGTAGGGTGGCCATCTGTGTGTATTGCCTTATCAGGACTAAGCGTGCGATTGCTGCCGTCGCCACCACCACCACTGTCAGCACCGACGCCATCTCCATCGGGACCGTGATTGGTAGTCGGCAGTTGTTGCCTAGAATTCTCCGAGGTTGAGGTTGTGCCAGATGGCTGTACACTTGCCCCCTCAGCTTCAGGGCTTTCGGTTGGTGGTGTTTGACCATGGCCGTTCCGGGACTCAGGAAGTGCTGGTGGCTGCAGTGTTTCCGTGGTGGGGCCTGAGTTTCGGGAGATGCCTAGCTGTTGTGCTGCTGAGCAATCTTGGCAGTACCAGAGCGCTGTGTCAGGTAAGTCTGACGGCACCGGAGGATCGGCGCACTCAAAGTGATATGCAGCGGGGCATCCATCACAGCAGAGCAATGTGCCTTCCTTGCCGCAGTTTGCAGAGCAGGTGTTCACGTTGGAATCTAACGTACAGTTTAGCTTCTGCCATCCGCTCGAGAGATGACGGCGTGCTTGCCTTCGCCTGGAGTATGTTTTCGCGGGCGTCCACGCAGCGCTGTGTTAGCTTTGCGCTTTCGTCCTGAGATGAGCGACGACCGGAGTGGAGAAGAGTTCTGTGGAACATGGTGTGAGCCCCTCTGCCAAGCAGAAACTGGAAACGGAGAGAGAGTCCACCTGTTCTGCCAATGACTTTCTCGGCTTTTATGATCGCATGGAGCCTCGTATGAAGCCTCGCACGGAGCGTTGCATATTGGCGGATGCAACGTTGCGCCCGGGAATGGATCTAAAGTTTTGTTCGTTGAAGTTCTACTGAAGTCGGGGCAACCTGGACGGCCGTGTTGTTCCGTCACTGCTCGGCAGATTTAGTGTAGAGCCCTCCTTCTATCAAACTTAGTTTTCCCGTTTTGTCAAAGCGCCCGCCCCTTTTATGCCATGCTTTGAAGTTAGCGGAGTTTCAGGAGGTTTGTTGATCTGGGTCACGTGACCGTCGTGAAAGGTTTCTGCCACTGAAGCTCGGCCGCCCCCAAGCCCTGTGCATCGTCTTGTAGAAAAGCCCGTCGGATCCTATGCTGACTGTCCTGCCTTGCACCACCTTGATTGCTGTGCTTGCGCTGAGTCGCGTGATGCGCCGTTGGGTGATCAACAAACAATACAATGTTGCGTAATTGCTCTCCACATCACCGTATCATCGCTTCTCCATGTTGTTTGTATAGCGGATATGCTCCTCTCCTCTCGTGCTGAAAGCCCGATTGATTGCTTGATGTAATAAAAGACGCCGTGGAACGTGACTTGGTGTGACCACAGGTGATGGTTCCAGTGTTTCCGTTGGCTAAGGAGGCTGTGTCAACGATCGATGGTGGCCTGGACATCCAGCAGGTGGCTTGGACATCCAGCAGGTGGCCTATCTACCACACTATCGCACTGTCGCACTGTCGCACTGTCGCACTGCACGACGCTTGGCCAAGGGCCTCAGCAGCAGGTTCTCCGTTCCCTGCATCAGAAACACAATCTGTGCAACTCTTCAGGCAGCTTGTTACGATGCCATCAGACCTCGGTGGCTGATAACTCACGTAGCCGGTCGCGCTGCTGTACTGCAAGAGCTAGATGCCTTCTCCAACACGACTGAGTGTTAGCAGCGCAGAAATACTGAAGTCATCTCCTGACAATCAACCTCTTCCGCAAGGAGCTGCGCAATATCTGCTCCTCATTCCGTAACACAAATCACGTTGTTTTTCCATTCTGAGCTCGCCTACGATAATCCTCAATAACCCAGCATCTTCGCGTTGCCTTCATAACAGCAACGCTATGCCACCCGTACAGCAGCGATCCTTGTCCACCAACAACACGATCAACGTCATCTTCGGCATCTCCGCCGTCGCCCTTGGTGCTCTATCAACCATCATCGCCATAGCCACCTGGAGGTCCCGTCATCCGAAATCCAGCAGTCAGCGTAGTGATTCACATCTGGCTTTGCACGAGACCTGAGTTGCTGACTGACGCAGGCAGAGAGCTGGACACCGACGGCGCTACTGATAATGTTGGATTCGGATCGGTGCGGTCAGGTCCAACGACAACGTCGAGTCCAGACGGACACGGCGGCGATAGCAACAGCTCGGAAGTTACCAGTTACCTTACCGGGCACGTGAAAACAGCGCAAGCAGGATATATTTGGAGCCGCATCCCTGGGGAGGTTCCTGGTCGCGGCAATTGAGGACGCAAGGTTTTCGCTATAGACTTGGTCGCTGTCTATTCAAGCGAGGCGATAAGAGTTTGGAAGAGGCGCCAGAGAACATTGAACATCAAGGTCGCTATATCCATTGTAGCGCAACGTAGATGATAGAGCGACGGGTCACAAGACTCGAGAACTTCCGCGCACAGGACTACCGCCGCAGATGCGAACCGTCCCATTGACGCAACTTGAGATGCCCGTCCACACACGTTTCGTGCCTCACATCATGTTGGGTATGTTCCAACTGCCCCTTTAGCAAGGAGCAAGCATGAAGCAAGCAGGAACGGATTCTCTTCTAAGCACCTCCATTCTTACACTTTGGTGTTACTTAGGTTTGCCTCGCACCATTTTGATTTCCCTCCAACTGCAGCCTGTCTCGCTTGCTCTCGGGGATGCCAAAGGTGTCCGGACTATAGAGACGTTCGGCATTAGCTCTGCTTCGTGTCTGCTTGCCGTGTTCTCATTAGCCCGTCTTCCGGTTGCTTGGTGTGGCACGATTCACTAAATAGTAGATCTATTAAACAAGGTAGCAGCAGAGAGACCCTGAGTGCTAAACGACCAGAAACGAGTCATACAAACAAGAGAAATAACCTAAGGGAAGGGAACACCCTATGGGTTTCCGCGCCCAGCTTACCCCTTTGGCCCCTTCGGCTACTGCCCCTTTTCCTCTTGCGCCTGCAGATATGCGCCTGGATGGGTTGCCCGCACTGGGAACAGGAGCTATGCTTCTTCTTCAGTGCGTTAGGCGTGAAATGGTCAAAACATACCGTCATGAGAGCGGCTAGGACGGCTGGCGGCGTGGACCCTTGTACGATTGACAAGGGCTAGGTCTGCAGATGTCTGACCTACTGAAACCAAGCTACCGCAGAACGCTAGATAGGCGACTTGGGGCAAGTAATTGAGCCAACTGGACATCAAATCCCGTTGCAACAGCCAATTGGGCTCTGTTTCACTTGTCCTGCTTTGTACTACCTTGTGCCTTGCATTGTTCGACTTTGCGCTAGGTTGAAAATCGCTAGACCAGAGGTTGACCAAAGACTGACCAAAAACTGACCCAAAGCTGACCAGAGATTGACCAGGAGTCGACCACACTGCCAAAAACCCGCTGGCCCAGTAACGTAAGCGACGGTGTGACGCCCGATGCCAGGGGAGGATGACCACTTTTTCGGGGAGGAGCCTACGTGACTAGTTACTATTGCCTGTAGTAGCAAGCACTAGAAACTCTGCGTTGTACAACGCGTGGGTTCCGAACGAAACGCGCCCGCGCGTTGGCGCGCCATTGAGCGGTAGAGAAAGTAGAGAAGCACACCACAACATGGCGCCCAGCGCCTCACCAACAACTCCGGCCAACAAGACCGCAACCGGAGCTCCGAGACTGGACCGGGCTCGTGCTGCGAAGGTAGAGGTGAACTATCGTAGACTTCACAGGGGCCTGCCGTCGACGCAAGAAGACGCGTCGCAAGCAGCAGACGCGTCACAGTCATCCAACGCGCCAGCGGAAGGGTCGAAGGAATCCGTCCCTTCCACCGTGGCCGCAGCTCTTGAGATGTTGAGAGGAATCCAGAAACAGTTGATCTCAGAGAACGCCCTTACTGCTGTACTGAGCAAGATGGATGAGATACAGAGCGAGCTACACAGTGCTAGACAGGAGCTTGCTGACCTTAAAGCGAAAGCCAATGAGGAAGCCAACGAGAGGAACGAACTGAGAGAACAGATCAAGCAACTGAACGAGCAGCTAGGTGCATTAACCCCGTCCAGCTACAGAAGCTGGCTGGCAACCTCCGGTGTGAGCAATGACTGGCCCAGCTTAGAAGCTACCCAACCGTCGTACATAGCGCAATCCAGCAGCATCCCTAGTCGGGAAGCTACTCCTCCAACTAGCCTAGCTGAGCCAGCAGGCTTCACGATCAGCTTCAATAAGTATGTGGGCCACCATGACACTAGCAACTTCCAGGTCATGAAGAAGGTTATCAGCGAAGCACTTCAAGCTGATGAGAAGACGAAGGACGTGGTAGTCAAGGCAGTAATGGGCATGGGTAGGGAGTCGAGGAAGATCAGGGTGGTCACTGCCACGGAAGGACAGGCACAGAGAGCCAGGGTGTATCAAGACTGGCTGCAGAGGGCACTGCCAGGGTCCCGGATGTGGGGCGAACAGTGGTTCCGAGTCAAAGTAGATCATGTGCGCCGACAAGCTATCACTAAGGAAGACAGAGTAACCGAGCGAGAAGCAGCCAAAGACGACATTTCCCAAGCATAACAAGGTCGATGTTGTCAAGTTCTCCATCATCAGCAAACCGGATCCAACCAACCCTTACTGCTCCGTCATCCTCTACCTGTCAAGCAAAGAGGACGTCCGGCGACTCCTGGCCGAACGGTGCATTGAAATCGGAGGGGAAGGGCGCATACACTAACGAGTTCATCCAAGTAGAGCGACCACAGAGATGCTTCAGATGCCAACGATACGGACACAAGCAAGTGCGATGCAAAGCGGCCAAGCCGACTTGCGGACACTGCGCCGAGGAAGGCCACGTCAAAGAGGACTGTACAGTGAGGCAAGCGAAATGCGCAACATGTGGCGGGCCTCACCAGGTTGCCGACAAGGGCTGTCCCGAATATCGAGAACTCCTGAAAGCGTGCAGGAATGAATAGGGGCGAACTACGCGTCCTTTAGGCAAACGTGGCGCATCGGCAACTGGTACAGCACAGCCTTTTCAACGACAAGGCAGTTAGTGACTTCCATATACCACTGCTTCAAGAGCCCTACTGTTTCACGAACAGCCAAAACCAGCATGTTACTGTACCTACACATCACTCAACGTTTACAGCATACCCATCCACGACAGCAAACTGCACTCCAAGGAAACGACCTTTCCGATCCATGATATGGGTGAGGAAAGACCTCAAGTTCACGCCAGTGCCGTGTCTATCACACGACATTACAGCCGGAGTGCTCACTGTCGACGACTACCACCTTCTGGCCGTCTCAACCTACGTTCCTCCCAGGACAGGGACCTAGTGAAGAAGCTCATCTCGGCCTTGTAGGAGCGATAGCAAAGCTGGAGCGGATCATCAGTCAAGCGCGAGTGGATTATGGCGAAGATATTGACATGTTTGTTGCAGGCGACTTCAACCGCCACGATGTTCTATGGGGAGGCAACCATGTTGCAAACACAAGGCGTCAAGGAGAGGCAGAGCCGCTGATCGACTTCATGACCGATTACTCCTTACAGACGCTCCTCCCACGGGGCACGGTGACCTTCGAAGGAGGAAACGGGTGTGCAAGCACCATAGACCTTGCTCTAGCATCCGAAGCACTCAGCAAAAGACTAATCAGTTGCCGGGCAAGTGAGATGGAGCACGGCTCCGACCACCGGGCCGTCGAAACTACGTCCCGAGCATCAATGCCTGAGTATCAACAACCGGCCCGGAAACTGTTCAAATCAGCTGACTGGGAGAGGATCCGGCAAGAGCTCGGACGGAAGCTTAGGAGGAGCCCCATTAGGATGATGAATGACAATATCGACCTTTTCGCGGACAATCTTGTTATTACAGTCAGCGAAACCGTGGAAAGACTTACGCCGACGTCGAACCCGTCACCCTTCGCTAAGCCGTGGTGGACTCCTCACCTCACGAAGCTCAGGGACGAGTTTAAACTGAAGAGAAAAAGGCTTCGCAAAGCGGTCCAAACAGCAAGGCTGCTAGTGACCCACCTCGAGGAGGTGCAGCAGACGAAGAGAAAGCCCAAGCAGGAGACGAAAGAAGCAGAGTCTCGCTATTTCGAAGCGGTCGAGAAAGCCAAGTGCACCCACTGGAGGTCCTTTCTCGCAGAAGATCAGAACATCTGGAAGGCAGCCAAATACCTCGACCCAGGGACTCGGTCAGGCTTTACCAAGATACCGGCGCTGACCACAGAAGACAACCAGACCATCAGTAACGACGGGGAAGTAAGCCGCGCGCTGATACAGAGTTTCTTCCCACCACCGCCTGACATCTCAGTAGAGGAAGATCGAAGCAGCGCCCTGCCGGAACCAATCGAGCACACCCCGCTCACCAAACAAGAAGTCGAAGAGGCCATCTTTGCAGCAGCGTCACATAAAGCCCCGGGGAGAGACAACCTCCCAGCGGTGGTGTGGCAAGAACTATGGCCAGTGGTGCATGCAGAAGTGTTCGAGCTGTTTGACACATCTCTACGGATGGGCAGGCTGCCTAGAGCGTGGAAGGTCGCCAAGGTCGTCCCGTTACAGAAGCCTGGCAAAGACAACTACACGGTACTTAAGGTCTACCGTCCGATCTCGCTGCTATCTACGCTAGGAAAGGCATTAGAGCCCACGGTTGCGACACGCATCTCCTTCCTGGCAGAGGA
Organism: Coniosporium tulheliwenetii; assembly: GCA_030247845.1. Taxonomy (NCBI): domain Eukaryota; kingdom Fungi; phylum Ascomycota; class Dothideomycetes; genus Coniosporium; species Coniosporium tulheliwenetii. Next base: position 327,317 of record JAPDRP010000029.1, on the reverse strand, counting down.
ACACGGGCTACTGCCCAACAACCACTTTAGGGCGAGAAAGCGGAGGAACACAGAACAAGCACTTCTGGTACTGGTCGAGAGGATCCATCAGGCTTAGAGGAGCAAGAAAGTCGCCAGCATGGTCAGCTTCGATGTCAAGGGTGCCTATAATGGGGTTGCCCGAGAGGTGCTTATCAGAAGGCTGCGCGAGAGACGGGTCTCGGGAGTGCTGGTGCGTTGGATAAACGACTTCCGTACGGACAGGAAAGCTTCAATCACGGTCAACGGAGTGGACTCTGAGGTGATGGAGCTCCTTAAGCAGGCCTACCGCAGGGATCCCCTCTATCGCCAGTACTCTACATCTTTTTCAACGCGAACTTGGTGGAGCAAGAGATCAGCCGGCATGGAGGTGCGGTAGCCTTTGTGGACGACTACACGGTATGGGTCACGGGTGACTCTGCCAGAGGCAACCTGGAGATACTGCAACAGGTAACCGTGCCGCGGGCTCTGCGGTGGGCAGCCGCCAGTGGAGCAACATTTAAAGGAGACAAGACGGCATTCATCCACTTCACCAGAAGCAGGGAAAGAGACGACAGCACTGTGTTAAAGGTGCTAGGAGAGGAAGTGGCGCCTAAGCAATCCGTCAAGATCTTGGGCGTGGTTCTCGACAAGCAACTGAAGTTCCACGAACATGTCGCCAAAGCAGCGGAAGGAGGATTTAGAGCAGCAGCTCAACTGAAGAGGCTCAAGGGGTTATCGCCAGGGACTGCACGCCAGCTCTTCCTAGCCACAGTCGCTCCCGCAGTCGACTACGGGTCTAGCATCTGGGGCGGTAGGCTCACCACGAAAGACCTACGACTCCTCCACCGGCATCAAAGGGTAGCAACCCAGGCCATCGTGGGGACGTCCAAGACAGTGGCGCTCCCAGTAGCAGAGGCAGAAACAGTCATCAAGGACGTCGGTGACCGCCTACAGCATGGACGTCTCCAGTTCCTAGTCAACCTGCACACCCTCCCCGGAGATCATCCTTTCTGGGGCTACAAGAGGTCGGCTCGAAAGGCGAAGAGGCACCGCTCTCCGCTTACGAGAATGCTGGATGGAATGGGCCGCCCAGCGCTCCCCAACTTACGAAGAGCCAAGGCGTTCTGCTGGCCGCCGTGGGGAGACAGGATGACTATGCGAATCGAGGACAAGGCGGCAGCAGCAAGGCGGATAGAAACGCATCAGCCGGCAGCGAAAGATATACTATACTTCACCACTGGATCAAATCGAAACGGTATAGTAGGAGCAGCAGTAGTACAAGCCGGGGGCAATCAGTGGACCTACGACAAGGTTCTAGGGTCCAGTAAGCAGCTGAACACTCACCTCGCAGAGGTGGCAGCCATGCACCTGGCGCTGAACGAGCTCAGCAAAACGTTCGCAACCATCCACCACCCAAGAGCAGCGGACGGGTTCTCGATAGCAGTGATATCCAGCAGCCTAGCCGCACTGAAGGCTGTTGAGAGACCCCGTCAGCAGAGCTGTCAAGATCTCTTGCACAAGATACTGATCAATACGGCCGAGCTACGCAAGCAAGGGGCCCGGGTCACGCTTGTGTGGGTTCCCAAGCAGGCAAATGCCCAAGGTCTTGAGGATGCAGTCAGTGCCGCTGAACGGACTACGGCCATAGGTGCTGAAGCTCCAAACCGTGTTAAGCTAATACGAACGGCCCTATGCAAGGAAATCCGAGAGAGCCTCCCAGTGGTAGACCACCTCCAAATGTCAAAGACAGGATCGTTTTCGAAGAGACTGGATGCGGCCTTGCCAGAGAAGCACACGCTGGCGTTATACAACTCGTGCACAAGAGAAGAAGCCGACATCCTCTCCCAGCTCCGGACGGGGAGATGTCGTCTAAACGACTACTTGGCCAAGATAGAAGCTCTGTCAAATGCAGAATGCGATCAATGCGGAACCGTAGAGACGGTGGAGCACTTCCTTCCCAGGTGTAAGAGGTGGGAGAGCCAGCGCAGAGGCCTGATACAGGTGGCTGGCCGCCGGGCCGGCGATCTTTCCTACGTACTTGGAGCCAGATCGGACCATCGAACGGCTCAAGGCGACTTCCTTAACGGGCCGCCCCACAGGTAGAAGCCAGACCTTACAACGGTGAAGGCTACGGTAGCCTTCGCCCGCGCTACGAAGTGCCTCGAAACTTTAACCGCCACTAGAGCAGCTCGAATACTACTAAGAGAGTAGCTACGCTATCAGAAAAGAAATTCGAAGACGAGTAGAGACGGACTTACAAGCAGAACTCCCTCAAGGTTGAAAGATCTGCTTGGCGTCAACTTTAGGCCAACTACCCCACCGCCACGCCTCTAACCTTTACAGCAGCCTCTCCCCTCCCCTCTCTTATCCCCTCTAACCTGTATCTGTAATGCAGAACCGGAGCGCTGTGAGTTTAGACCGACAATTGTATTCCGGTGCCTTGTTGTTCGATTGGCGTTGTGTCTCCTCTTTTCTTGATGTTCTGGTGCACGGAGGAACATAACACTAGGTTTTGTGGATATATGCAGGAGTTGTGATGGGCTATGATTTCGCGGGCTCGTTTCACTACTCCTGTTTTGCTAGACTCTTGCTTGGTGGGCTGTTGGATGAAATAGCGCTTGGCAAGGATGTTATAACGTGTTTCACAAGCGAGTCGCCCACCCCAAGCGAGTCGCCCACCCTTCTAAGCTGCGCGCCTCTACGTGCAGAAAACTTAACACTACAACAAGCTATAGTGTTGTTTGCAATTGTTTCAGACTATTTAAGATCTTCGCTATCTTCTGCATCTACAATTCTTGCCTGGCAGGTGCGAGAGTTGTGTCCAGTCTTGCCGCAACGCCCGCAGTGCCTCTCTGCGCGAGCCTTCTTCGTAGGCCTCTTACCCTCCTCCTGCTCACCAGCCTCATCAGGAGCAATCAAATCAAACACATCGCCTACTGTTAACGTCTCCTCACTCCGAATATACTTCCTCTTACGGCTTTTACGCTGCGTTGCTGCCTCAGCTGCCTGTCGATACTCAGCCATTTCCTTACGGATCAACACCACTTCGTGCGCCATTATGAGACTACTCTTTGTAAGCTGATTAACTGCTTCAACAATAGAAGCAGGTGAGGAGCTCTGGCGCCTTCGAACCCGATCGCGAATAAGCGTTGATTGAGCCTCTATCTCACGGGCATTGCTTGGTGTTTTGGCTTCCCATAGGGTGTCTTCTGCTGCAGGAGGTGTAGGCGTGCGAAGCTTCACGTCAAGCTTTGATAACACAGCCTCTGGGTCGTGTGGGACCAGCCCAGCGCCTCTAAAGCTTGCGCAGATGTTCTCCTTTGTAAACGCCTTGTTAAAGGCTGCTTTGAAGGCTGGTAGGAAGGTTTCTTTCTTGATCAGGTTGGTGTTGAAGCGTGCCAAGCCTGAGACTTCATCTCCATACGCCCGCTTCAACGGCGAGAAGCAGCCCACATCAAGCGGCTGCAGCAGGTGCGACGAATGAGGAGGCATGCAGAGAAGGACAATGTTCTCCTCTTTGCACATCTTGTGGAATGCGTACTTGTTGTGGCTCTCGTGGCCATCAACAATCAGCAGCCGGTGCGCGCCTACTGTACGCGCCTTTGTATGCTTGTTGAAGTGCTTCAACCACGCGATAGCAAGCTCGTTTGACGTCCAGCCGTTAGGGCTGACCTCAAGGACCCAGTTGCGGGGTAGTATACCCTCCTTATACCAGGAGTCGATCAGAACCTTGCCTGCGAAGATGATGAACGGTGGGACTGCCCACCCTGCAGCGTTGATGCCCTGAATCACTGTAACCCACTCGCGATTGCCTGGCTGAACTCTCTTCCGTTTACCAGCACGTCTCTCTGAGCCTGTGACTACTAGCTGAGACGAGATCACGCCCATCATGAAGCCAGTCTCATCAAAGTTGTACATGTCCTCGTCCTGGATGCCGTACTTCTCCTTGAAGGACTGCACAAGCGTGAACCACGGGCTAATAACCTTTGAATCTTCGGTGAGGGCTCGCTGGCGATCGTACGGACGGGTCCATCGAGTTTTAAGCTCAGGCGTACGCTTAATAAAGTTGGTCGCCCAGTTCTTGCCTGTTGGCTTTCCGCCACGCTCACTCAGCAGATCATTAGCCATATCTCCCACCATAGCCCTTGTAGGCGCAAGCCCTCTTAAATCCAGCTCAAGTATGTATCTGACAACTGCTTCCTCCTCTAGCTTAGATAGCTTCTTTGAGTTGGGCTCACAATCGCGTCGAGACGGGATTCCGGCGCGTCGGTCTCCGAGGGTCTTTCGAGGAACGTTAAAGGCTGCTGCAGCGCTTCGCTGGCTTAGAGTCGCATCGTTTTCAACTTCCTGGATAGCAAGCTGTAGTATCCCTTCAGTGTAGGTCTGTTGCACGTTGCGTTGTCGAGGCATTGTAGTTAAAAGTAGATAGTTGCAGCATTCTGGTGGGGTGGGCGACTCGCTTGGGGTGGGCGACTCGCTTGTGAAACACGTTATCAGCTTTTGTTAGTTTAGCGGGGTCCCCCTGGGCAGTGTTCTCAATCGTCCGGTTGGCAACCGGACGATGCTGAATAAGCCGTCTGACATCGGCGCCGCTCTAAACGATTGAACGATGGCCCTGGTAAGCGGCTATACTGCTTAGAGTTAGAGATCACGGGTCTTAGCATGGTGTCTTTACCAAAATAACATCCGAAATCTATAAGCCAACTAGCTGCCGTAGCTCCGTAGCTACATATCACGTATATCACGAGTCTTAGTATAGTGGTGACCCGTTTCTTTAAGTCTCTAAGTATCAAACTGCTGCTAATATCACGAAATCACCAGCTGCTATATCCACTACCGCATCCACTGCCGCCTAACCCTCCCGAAACCCCCCAGCAGACCTCGCCGCTGTCGAATCCTCCACCGTACCACCGCGACCAAATCCTCCGCCGCCGCACATATAATTCGCGGTTCTGCTCCACCTAGTCCTAGTACTACTACTAGTAAGTACTAGGACTAGGTGAGCCCTAGTGGAGGAAAGAAGGGAGTGTTAAAAGAGAGGGGTAGGAGTATTTATAGGAGGTTCTACTGCTCCGACTCTACCGCCGCTCCATCTATAATGTCCTATCCTCCGGTCGGTTCTACCGCGACTCTGTGATAGTCCCACGAACGGATACACTAGGCGGCTTGGATAATATCAGGCTGGAGCCGGTTACGGCGGTCGGTCACCATTAAGCCTGTAAGGCTGAAGATACGCTCCGGCTCCGAACTCATTGCTGGTATAGAGAGGTGGTCAAGAGCCATTCGGGCTAGCCGGGGGTAAGCAGTAGAGCGCGATATCCAGTAGGCTACTGGGTCTTCGCAATCACACTGCTGCTCTAGTCCTATCCAGTGGTCATATTCATTAACGCCTCTGGTGCGGCTACCCGATGCTAAGCCCTTAGCCATTGCTGCTTCAAAGCCGGTTGGTTCGAACTGTGGTTGCTGCTTTACCTGCTCAATTGGCAGCTAACTATATTGATCTACCCAGAGGCTCCGCACCGCAAGCTGCCCTGCCGTGATCCAGTCGGGCTTATCCTTCCAGCGGTTGGTGATATACTGCCACTTGTATTTAGGATGGAGGATAACCGCAGCAAGGTAAGCAGGGCTCTTATCAACCTCCTGGTAGTATTGATCGGCCTTCTGCCAAGCAAGCTGAAGATTGAGCTTAAAATATTCCTCCGGGTGGCAATCATACTCCCGTTTAACGTCCTCAAAGCATTCAAGCAAGTATTCAAAGGCAGGAAGCACTTTGAATAGGCATCCTTGCTGATTATCTTCAGGGCGGCCTTCCAAACTCTTGGTTGTCTGCTCCACTGGTTCAAGGATCCTCTGATACTGCGTCAACACGTCCCAATCATCTACCGATAGCCGGTCTTCGAGTAAGGATAGGGTAGGGCCATCAAGATCGTTCATCCTCTTACCCTCCCGCTGATGCCGGTTGCATATCGCCTCCTCCGTGTCAACGTACTGGTCAATTGCGGCGCGGAGCTTAGTAGCGCGTTGAATCATCAGGTAGGTGGAGTTCCACCTTGTCCCATTATCTTGAATAAGATCTAGGGTTATAGGATTGCCGCTAGTGTCTTTCTTGAGGTCTAGCTCACTTAGGCATGCTCGCTGGGCTTCATGAAAGCGCTTCCGGCGCTGCGGCGACCTATAGATCCAGATAACGAGGTTGTGAAGTCTACCAATAGGCCCCTTTCGCCGCCAGACTGCTAATTGGTCGAGTAGCTCCCGCCGCGTAGCTATCTCAACCTCGAATGCGTCAACATCCTTGCCGAATAACGCCTCTCGGGCGATGAGGTTGATAATATGGCCCATACAGCGTAGCCGCCGCTGCTGAGGATTGAATCCTAAGCGTTCGCCTAGCTCCTTCATGCATTGATCGTTATTAGATGCATTATCCAGTACAAAATAGCCGATACTGGTTGTGATCTGATACTCCTGAAGGATCGCTATCACCGCCTCCGCAATATGCGCCCCCGTGTGGCTATCCTGCTGCTCAGGGAGGGCAAGAAGACAAGTCTTTGGAACTCCCCGCGCATTGACGAAATGAACCACAATCCCATTAAGGCTGAGGAGGTTCCTGGACGTCCATAGATCGAAGCAGATGTTGATGGAGCTAAGCGCGGTGCGGAGTTCTTTAATCACACGCGGTTTTCGGACATGGTACTCTTCTAACACCCACTGCCTTGCTGTGTTGGCGCAAGGGAGGAGTCTTGAACGCGCGGTTGGAGATAAGTAAGCAGCTTTCGAGGGTGCTCGCTCTGGATCTTATGAAACGGGATGTTATCATATGCTAACCATTGAATCAGCAACCTCTTAAACTGGTCATGCTCGTACATCACCGAGAGCTTGTTGATAATAACAAGATCGGTAGGATTCTGAGCATTAAGACCTAGCTGTTCAATGATAGACTCCTCCAGCCGCCGCCTCTTATTACTAGGTAGAAGACCGTCCTCAGTGCGCTGATGAACCTCCTCAAGGTGCCGCTTGACCGAGGTGCCTCCGCGGATAATGTTATAGCAGTGGATACGCTTGTGCGGTGCCCGAAGATACTGAAGATGACACTCCTTACAGAGCCAGAAGTGCTTATGCGTTGATTGCTCCTCGATAGGCCCCCCAAACTGCCACCACCACGCCTTCAACGCTTGGCTACTCCAGGAGACACCTTTGTGATAGCCCCGGAGGTATGGAGCATCGAAATCGATCCAGGATACGTCGGTCTTAAGGTCCTCTACCCCTTGCACACCACCAGCTTGGACATTAAGGCTATAGGCAGCAGTCCGCTGCAGCTCGGTGGGTGCGGAGGGGTTAGAAAGGGCGGTGGTAAGCTCAGAGGTGTTATCTTGTTCAATAGGTTGAGAGCTAAATGACGAGAAGATAGTATGTGGGCTACCGGGACCGCCGTTAAGCAACGCCATAGAGTAGTAGAGGCTTTAATTAAGGACGCTCCATGTACAGGAAGCGATTGCTATTATATCCTAAACACCCCTCACCTCTATCACCAATCGGAGCTCCACCGATGAACGGGACCAATCGCAACACTATGCTAAGACCGGTGATACTAGGGTCCGGAAGCTCCGGAAGCTCTTAAGCCTATTACAGGGATCTCATCGGCTCAGACGAACGGACGAACGATGAACGGCGGTCAACCGGCGGTCAGCGTTCGTCCGATCGTCTGGCTTTTTCAACCGGACGATTGAGAACACTGCCCCTGGGTGCATTGACGCCCTACAGGGCGTAAGAATACACACACACTACATCATCACCACCAGCAAGTAGTTTTCCGCACCATCACCCTTTCACGCCTGATTAAGTACGTAACGCTAACCCTCGCACATTTCCTTCACGCTCAACCCCGAGCCCCATCTCCTCACACACCTTCCCCCACTACCGGACCTCGCACTCAACCCTTCACGACGCTGTCCGTTCGCGAGATGGTCGCTGCGTTATATCCGGCGAAGAGGCAGTGACGGCTCAGACCATGGGCTTCTGGTGAGTGGGGCTTCGAGGCTGCGCATATCCCTCCCCTAGCCCTTGAAGGTTAATAGATCGAGCAAAACCATGGCCGCTGGATTACCATTCCGCCAGAGGAAGGGGGAACTATCAACTCTGTGCAGAATGAAGTGTTGCTCAGGAATGATTTGCACTAACTGTTTGAGTGCTATGGCGTCCCAATCAACCCTGATGTAAGTGACACGGAGGCAATAAGCTAGACGATAACAATGTTCTTTCTATCAGCATCTGGCGCGAGGGCCTCTGTACCATGACCCTTCATCTGAGCGAACCCCACACGCCTATACGTATTTGTTTTCGCATCCCCTTCTTCAAGCAGAAGTATATCAGTGTATATATCATCCCACGCCCACGTGAGGGTCCTTAAAGCAAAGCAACTCCGAGCATGTCCACGATCACGATCTACGAGCGCGGGACATTCGGATGACAAGCCTTGCAAGGTGCCACTCCAATGATCATTCAAGCCAGGATTGTAGGATACCTCAGCCACGAGACCTTCCACCTTCAACACGTCTAGGCTTCCCCAGTCATTGACTCCGAATCCTTCGCTCCCCCTCTTCCTATCTCCAGAACCTTGAAATCGAATTCCGTTTCCACTCTCTTCGACCTCTTTCTATTAGTCCAATCCCAAGCAACTCTCCCATTAACACTCGCCCAACTCCACGACGGCGCCTTTGGCTCTTCGAGCCTTACCAGCGCGCCATCCAGCGTGCGCGCAGCCCACGAATCCCGGGTATTGGCATACCACACTATTCCCCTCTCTATATCATCCCTCCAGAGCCCCGCCACATACTGGTTCTTGTAAATCTCTTCGAATTTGGACGCCACTCCCGCCAAGGCTATCAGCTTGTCCTTGTTGAAGGTGATGGCTCGGCCGGTGTATTCTTGGATCAGATGGTACCAGAGCAGGTACATGTCACTTTTTAGCTGCTCGCCGAAATACACCTCCGAGTTCTCGTCGATATGTTTTAGGAGCGGGTGCACGGGTTGGCTGTCCCCGTCTTCGGCGTAGTAGCGGGAACGGCACTCCCAGTAGAGTTGGGTGCGGCTGAAGTAGAGGATTGCGCGGGGGAGAACGCGCTCTTGGAGGATCCAGGCACGCTTGTTTAAGGGACCTTCGTACATTGCGTCTTTGAATTTTGGGAGCGTGGGGCGGATGTAGTATGTGAGGGTTGAATCTGGCGTGACTTGGTGCTGGAGAGGACCGATTTCTATCAGGCCTTGGTTCCGTGGGTAGAACATTCCTCCCCGACTGCTCGTCGAGTCCAACGCGGACATTGTTAGCACGGCATTCTCGTAGACGTCTTGCATCCGTAGAGACTCCACCTCCCAGTCTGCCGCGGAGTCTTGGATGATGCACATAGAATCGATCCAGAGATAGCGGAAACCTAGGCAGCGTGTTGCAATCACGGCGTGTTGGAATGTCTTGGGAAGCAGTGCCAATGGAGTTGATCTGCATCTGGCGGAGAACGTCTGTGAAGTTGTCTTCGCTGGGATGTCGCCTCCCCAGCAATGGCTCAAAGCCACGTAATCTGCTGTTGCGCCGTTGCTAATGAATAGGTATGGCTCGGCTGAGCCATCGTCAGGACCAACATCGAGGACTCGCGTTGGTAATGCTGGCGCGACCGCACGTTTGCAAGCATCGTGGGTTGATGTGCACTGATGCAACCACTCCTTTGCGACACTGAAGAAGGTCTGCGCCATAGAACCCCTCGCATCGGGAAGCCCGTCTAACTCATACAGCTCGGCACGCGTGAGGACTTCTGAGAAGTCTTCGTCTTTGTCGAATGACGGTATCTCAATTCTCGCGGACTTTCGCGACGACAGGATAGTTCTTGCTTTTTTGACCTCAAGCATCAACTTCATTAAGGCTTTAGGGTCATAAGTAAGATCAACCGTTTTCTTCTTTTTCTGCTTTCTCAAGAGGTGGTTAACAATACGCTGATTGGAATCCGGTCCACTAATGTGGTCGTCACTAGATCGTGCCATGAGTTGCTCTGCCAGCCCGTGCAATTGCCTCCCCAGCAGAAAGGGAGATCAACTGGGGGGTCATTGTGGGCTGTTATCGGCTCTATCCTGCCAGGACAAAACCACGATCTTTCCGTGAAGAACTGGTAGTGGCGGTAGTCATCCAAGGGTGCATGGTTGAAACCATCCCCGTCTTGCCATCCAACAGTAAATCCGAGCACAAAGTTCTCGTTTCTTTCTAGCCGAGTGGAGGCCAGAATGGCGGCGTTGCATGCTTTCATCTCTTTGTCAAAGTCCGCGTCTATGGCGTGAATGCGGCAAAGCGTTTGCCCTGATGCGAAGGGGATCTTGAAATGCATGAATCGTGGCTCGCGGACGTCACGGAAGTCGACATCTGGTGATGGCCAGGCCTTTAGAAGTACTTGGCATAATTTGCAGCCATCTCTTGCGGACCTGTCCAAAGCTTCGTGATTGGATTGGTGGTTGAAGACGAAGTTGTCTCGAGGTATGCTCAGCCATCGTGCATTGAGGGGCGAGCCTCGTGCATCGAGGAGGTCTGTCGTAAATGTCTGGCATAAAGAGCAAAGCATACTGCTATCTTCCGGCTTGCTGTAAATATCTAGAAACTAGCTGTGAGCTCCTCGCAAGATGTTGATTCGTGCAAGCTGTCCTGAAATAGTCAGGTGATTGATGATGGATTGATTTTTTGTATGACCAGACTCAGGACGCCAAAACGTATCTCACCACCACTCGGGCCACCAAAACCACACCCATCCCGCGGCTTTACTACACCACCACCACGCCATGGCTCCTAGACGCATTGAATCACCTAAATCAAGATTGCAAAAAGGTCTTACCAGCTTCTACAAAGGATATTATCCATCCTTACGCTCCACAGCCCGATCGGTTGATGTTGCAAGGTCAACTTTACGCGCCCGTGCCTATGGACAGCGCTCTATTGTCGAAGCACACCAATCACAGCAGTTCTTAGCTCCAGAACAAGGAACGCAGCTGGTTCGATGGCTTCAAGAGATGGAACAATGGGGTATGGCTTACCGGGCTCACCATGCGGTCTCAATGGCTGAAGAACTTGGTGGCCGTAAGCCTGGTCAAAACTGGCTCTCACGGTTTACCAAGCGGCACGGTCTTAAAACGATATTCTCGCGTCAAATCGATCATCTACGCGCGTGGAACAACGATCCTGATATTATCACCACGTAGTTCGATTTCTTCGGCAGTAAATACCGCGAGTATGGTATTATACCGGCCAATTTCTACAATATGGATGAGAAGGGTACAATACTCGGCTACTCAGCTACTACCCGAGTGGTAGTGAGCTGCGAGGGAGGTAAGGCTGTCCGGCAGCCAGGCAATCGAGATTCAGTATCGATCATCGAAAGCGCATGTGCCGATGGGACGATGCTAAAGCCTTTATTAATCTGGAAGGCTGCCCAGCATCAGCTTGGCTGGTATACCGGCCACCACGATCGATCTGGATGGCGATATGCGTATTCACCAAACGGCTGGACCGATCAAGAGCTTGGTATCGCGTGGTTGAAGGGTTTCGATGAAGATACTCGTGATAAGGTTCAAGGAGACGCCTGGTGCATGGTCTTACTCGATAACCACGACTCCCATCTTACCTGGCAGTTCATCAAATACGCTAAAGATCACCGCATATGCATCATCAGCCTCCCATCTCATTCAACTCACCTCCTTCAGCCGCTTGATGTTGGTCTTTTCAGCCAGCTTGATTATTTCTATGGGGTAGAGGTGGACAACCTATCGCGCGCTGGTGTTATGGGTATAGATAAAGATCGATTCATCGAAATCTACCCAAAAGCACGTGCTAAAGCCCTTACCCCCTATAATATCAAGCGAGCCTTTCGATCAACTGGTCTTTGTCCTATCAGCGCGCGCGTAGTACTGAAAAAGCTGCCACCACGATCTCAAACACCACTGCCGGCACCTAGTACACCACAAAGGACGCCTACCACCTATCACGAGTTTGAGCGCTTATGGTCCTCCCTCTGCTCTAGCGATCCTTTACTTGAATCGCCTACTCGCTGTAAGGTTGACCGCTTATTTAAGGCTGGTGCGCACGCTTTTACCGATGCCACTATCCAGCGGCGGCTAAACACCGAATACCAGGCCTATCGCAAGCCAAAGACAAAGGATAAACGTCTCTTAAGTAAGGGAAGGGTCCTCACGGAGCTAGATATTGACCAGCTAGTTATGGTAGTAGAGGATAAGCAGAAGAAGGCTGATCGTAAGGCTAAAGACAAGGCCTATCTTGAGGGTAGCTGGCAGCCAGAGATTGATACTGCTGACCACCAAGCTGCTATCCTAAACCTAGCTGAACAATACCAAGATCATGCCGCTTATTGTCACGTTTTCAGGTGTGATTATCAGCCAGCCAAACCAAGCTCCCAAAAGTGGGTGGCACCGCGGGGGAGGACTGGGCTTTACATAAGTGTAGCAGCATAACGGCTTCACTTTTTTTGATTATTATATGCAGCAATCAATGTGCAAGGTTTATATTGCTATATACCATGATATTAAGCTAAAACACCAAAGCGTGGTGGTTGATCGATCGTGGTCAAGATCGCGATCTCTGGTGGTGATGGTGGCCCGGCTGGTGGTGCGGCCCGGCTGGTGGTGAGATACGTTATCTCGTGTCCTGCCTGGATCGTTAGGGCCCCTCCTTGCTGTACGCGCTTTTTGCGTCGATTTGCGGCCTGATTTGCCTTCTGGAGTGCCCGGACTTCCGCTTTAAGAAGGACGGCCGAATGCATCATCGACTGCGCGCCCTTGAGCAGCTGATCAAGCGCGTTGTTAGTTGGCGTCGGCGAGCTATCCTGATGATTCATAATACGACCCTTGACCAGCTCAGCTTGAGAGGCAAATTCGGCTGGATTATGTGGTGTTTTCGACTCCCATGGGACGTTTTCGATGGCTGGGGGTGTCGGGGTCCTGGGCTTAATGTCAAGCTTCGAAATAACGGACTCTGGATCGTACGGGACTAGTCCTGCGCCTCGAAAGCCCCCGAGGATATTCTGCTCGGTGATAGCAGCCTGAAAGGCTGCTTTGAACGCTGGAAGGAACTCGAGCTTTGTGACGTGGTTGATGTGGGATCGAATCAAGTCCTCGACTTGCCGTCCATACGCCTGTTTGAGCGGGGTAAAACAACCAACGTCGAGTGGCTAGAGAAGATGAGACGAATGCGGAGGCATACAAAGCGTAATAATGTTGTTGTCCTTGCAGAATCGATCGAATTGAACCGAAACATGGCTCTCGTGGCCATCGAAGATGAGAAGACGATAGGCCCCAGTTGTACGATGCTTTGTATGCCTCTCAAAGTGTTGAATCCACTCGAAACCTAGCTCATTTGTCGTCCAGCCGTTTTCGCTCACAGCGGTAACCCAATCGCGTGGTATATCATCGCTATACCAAGCAGAAAGGTGGTATTGTCCAGCCAGGATCACGAACGGCGGGAGTACCCAGCCCTGGGAGTTGATTCCCTGGATCACCGTCGCCCATTCCCGATTGCCTGGCTGGGCCGATTTTGGTCGATTACGTCGTTCAGAGCTTGTGACAACCATCGCTGTGGAAATGATGCCATTTGGAAGCCAGTTTCGTCGAAGTTGTAGATGTCTCCCTCAGCGATCCCGTGCTTCGCGATGGTGTTTCGTACGAGCTCGAACCATTGCCTGATTAGCTCTGGATCTTCGCACTGGGCCCGCTTATAGTTATACTTGCGATTGAACCGCGTTTTGAGCTCTGGGCGTCGCTTGACAAAGCTTAAAGCCCATTTCTGGCCGACGCGGTCGCTGCCTCGATCGGTGAGCAGTTTATTGGCCATATCTTCAACAGCACTCAATCTGGGGGCAAATCCTCGCGGATCTAGGTCCAGGATATGTTGAACGACAACAGGTTCCTCGAGGGACGTAAGTTTTCGGCAATTGGGTGTGGAATCGCGTCGCGAAGGCGTGCCTTTGAGTCGTCGCTGGAGCGTTGCGCGATCAACGAAATACACTGCTACAGCGGCCCGAATGCTCTGAACTTGCGCTGATGAATTGCTTGGATAGCTAACGCTATCCTACTTTCAGGATCAGTTGAGAGAATATCCATTGGTTGAGGCATTGTATGTTTATTGTTAATGGACGCGTCTTAGCGTGAAGGTGGCTCACTCGCTTGCATGGCTCACTCGCTTATCGAATACGTTACTATCACGGCTTTTGAGTGTAGAGGTGCTAAGACTGCACTGCGCACGCACCGCGCACGCACCAATTTTGGGTGCACCAGCAGCCGATGGGATAGCTGCCGAGCGGAAGCGTAGTTGAAACGGGCCGGAAGCAGCAGGAACTAGATCGCAAAGCGGAACTGAGGCATCCTCGGTGAGAAAGGGGCCGACCTCTTGTTCTAGGAGGCCAGGCCAGGGCAGGCCAAGCCAGGCCAAGCCAGGCCAAGCCACCGCCGACGCTAGACAGATAACCCAGAACAGTTCAGCCAGTCAGAAGTCAAGCGTATCTAAAACAACCAGTTGGACCCACTTCCGCCCTCCTGTCTTGTACAACTTTGTGCCTCAGGTTGCACGGGGTTTGGACACACTAGGTCCGAAGTCGCTAGACCACAGATTGTTAAGACCAGAGCTAGACCAACTACTGACCAAAAAGCGACCACAAACTGACCACAAACTGACCACAAACTGACCACAAACTGACCAGAATTCGACCAGAAGTCGCTTAGGCAAGTACGCATCCGAAGCGGGTGGGACCGTTTAGCCACACTTTCTCGCTTTGTCTACAGTCGACATAGCGTTCTCTCAGCTCGAGAATGATGGTTGACATGCTCGATCGGTCGTTGACACCGCTCCCTATCAGTGTAGAGTGTCTGCATATTCTACATTGCAGAGACCAACAATACCTTGATAGCTTTACTATCCTCAGTCAGACACAAGAGCCACCCACGATTCTAGAACAGCCGTAAGACGTAGAGGTGAGTTCGCTATCGAGGTCTTCCCGCAGTTTGGCTAAGACATGTGGTTAGGTATGACACAGTTGTTGCTATCTTTTGCGCTAGGTCAGGTGTACACGCGAAGGTAGAGCTGCAAACCACTTGAGAAGCCTCAAAAACAGACGACGTCAAACCTGGATGCCTTGCTAGTGGAAAACCACTTCGAACCTGTCTGGTTTGTAAGAGGCCCGAACAGTTGATTGTAAGATACAGAGGGATGAAACTCCATCTGCATTGCACGATTGACGCATTAAGGGCGTGCAGGTACAATATCGCGCAATATTCTTTGTCGCCTCCCGACTCACGCTGGCACCCACGGCTAAGTGATTGCCGAAGGATTGCAGGCTTTGCATGGATGCGTAGAGTTGGCGGACTGAGACAAGCTAGTCCGCTAACTTCACCTTCGGAGTTAGCGTCATACAACCCCAACTAGCAACATCAAACACGGCTCGATATTACTAAACCGAACGGACACACTTCACTTAAAGTTCAGGGTTTATGTAAGCCGCTAAAGTCGTCGGACTCGGATAGGCGGGAATGGCAACCTCGCACCTGGCGCGGTTGCCACGAAGTTGTCTGTTGTAACGTTGAACCACTTCTTTGGTCTCGCCAACATGTCCACTTCGGATCTGCATACTCCGGCGATATCTTCCGACGGTAACACCGCTTGTGATGTTACTCCCTCTCGGACATCAGCAAGGAAGCCGAAGCCCAGGTTTCCTCTAGGCTACAAAGGTATAGCCTTTTTCGACGATGAAGGCGTGAGCGCTTGAGTAGAACCTTTCATATCAACAACACTACTGACGTTCGTTGCAGAGTCCCCAAGCAGGCGATAGTCCAGCCGTGGGAGCTAAACGTAAGGCCCCTACGGAGGGTAAAAAGCGTGGTCGTCCGCGAAAGGCCCCCAGAAGTGAGTTGAACGTGGTGTTGATGACTAGTACACTAGCTGATCGATATTGCCTGTAGTCGATGATGGCACATCCGGAATCTCTCCATCCGGCAGTGGTCCGAGCCAAGCGAGTCCCACTCCCGACCGAATACAAGGATCGCTCTCTAGCAACTCTGCGGAACAAACGGCGCCCTCCACATCACCGACCGCAACCTCCGATTCCATCCTTCCTGCTAGCGATCACGATGGAACGGAAGAGGCGCATGGAGCGAAAGACAGCCTTCCTGTTGGACAAGTGGCTGAGGAGACCTCCAATGCCGACCAAAATACGCAAAGTGCGCCTGAAAGCACCATGAGGCAGCGAGTAGAGCCTCGGGACAGCGCCTTGGCTCAAGAGCCCGCTACTACGTCACAACCAAATCCAGGCTTGATTGCGCCAATATCGACGGGTAGGAGCGTGCAGCCAACACCCTTTAGCTCTCCACGCGACTACCCGGCTAGGACAAATACTGGTGTGAAGTATAGCTCGCCATACACCGGGACAGTAGGGGATGGACAGTCAAGGCGCAACACGGCTGCCTCAACGACTTCGCGGCAACAAGATGCAAAAAGTGCGAACGAGAACTCCCCTCTCTCTGTTGACCCCGCCACTTCGACTCGTCAACGCCGCCAAACCTCCGTTCACTGTGACTCAGAACGAGTTCATAACAACAAGGACAATGCAGATAACGCTGGATCTGTTGTGCAGCACTTACCAGGCTCTTTACCCAGTGGTAGCACGGTCCAGCAACCGCCAGGAGCTACAGCATCTAACGAGAGCCGTGAACAGCCGCAGTCAGGCGCAGCCGGTCTAGTACATCCCTCTCCGGGTCGTGGCCAGCACAGCCCCTGCGGGCCCACCGGTCATCCGCCCATGCTAGCCTGCATCACCCAAACAGAGGATGTGCGTGGGAATGGAGGACAGGCCGATGCTGTAAGGAAGGCTGACAACATCAACGGAGCAGTCAAAGCAGGGAGTGTAGCTTTACTGCAGTCGGAACCAGGCGATGATGATGGTAGTGTAAGGAAACTGGGTGAGATGGTCTTGGAGCATCGAAGATACCGCAAGATGCTCGGCGATGCCGAAAGCAAAGCTAGTGAGCACGCAGCGCGGGTCCGGGAGCTCGAAAGGAGCATCTCCTCGAACGAGCCTGAGTTGCGAGACCTGCAACGGCAGATACAACTGCTGCAAGAAAAGATGCAGCAAAAACAAACCTGCATCGACGGTATGCGCAACAGTCTGCAGGGTGAGATGACCGTGGTGCAGACAGCTATGTCTCAAGCAGAGGTTCTGAAGAAGCAGATGTCCGAGATTTGGGCGCAGTTGGGTTTCTAGTTATTCTTGCTATGATGGATACGAATACCGAGTGTGTAGGATGATTTTGCGTGCTCGGTTCTAGCCGGTGATCCACGCCAGTAAACTCGTTCCTTCACGTTCTTCTGAGTTGTATGCTGTCCTCCACATTCTACGTTTCGACACCAAGACGGGACACGGATGATTCGGTGGTGGTTACTCTTGATTTATGAAGTGAGCTACGACTCATAGCAATGAAAGATGGTTCGTCAACGTTCCCACATCGCATCTAAAGTGTATCTGACTCCTTACAGTGTGAAAGGCTAGAGCAGCGAGCTGCTAGGCCTACGGTGGCTGGAGCACGTGTTCGATCGCAACACCAAAGAAAGGGCGGCGAGAAGTCGGCGGCTCCTCCTTGTAGACGGTCATGATAGCCACTAAAACCTTGGATTTGTTGACCACACGGACCGTAATCGAACCCTTCTTGCCGTCTTGCCGCCACATTCGACGCATAGGCTACAGCCCCTTGATGTAGGCCTATTTGGGGCTCATAAAACGTGTCCATGGAGAAAGGGTGGTCGAAACCCTCAGAAGTAGGATGGATTCTCACCAACAAATATACATTGCCAGTAATATCACCGCTGGCTTACACCGTTAAAGTTTTTGAGTGAGCATTGCCTTAGGCGAGCAATTCGATTGGTCCAGACTTAACATGATAGTGGCTCATTCACAAACAGATGTCCCATAATGGCACCGTTTGCGTTCAGAGCCGTCCGGTAGGTGAATCTAATAGGCAGGAGATGGTCGAGTTTCAGGGCCGCAAGGCAATGGTATCAAAGATCTCACAATATCTCTGGGAGAAAGAGTAAAGTAACAATCATTGTCAGGTTACTGAGATGAGATAACCAAGAGGGCTCCACCCTATAAGGTAGTGGCAGTGCCGGAATACCATTTAGCACAAGTACTAGAGGCGTCCACAACGGCATTCTAGTGTTACGCTTGAGACCCATAGAGCTCGTTGCTTCTCATAGGTTTTCTCAAATATGCGCTTCGCAAGTCGATATCGCTTAAAACCGATTTGTCAAATAACTAGGGAATCCTCTTCAGGGGTAGCTCCCGCAACCCTGATATTCCAGGTGTTGGCTCCTCGCTTGATGCGCTTTCTGCCGTCTAGTTACGACCAGCTCTCCATGTGCCTACCTCGAAACCTAATACCCCTCCATCGCACCGGCCGAACGAGGCCGCTCAGTCATAAATAGTCAGTGCCAACACTTGACCTGCAGATAACATCATGTACAATCAGAACAGCATCCGCTTCGAACACTTCGCATCTGCCGAGATTCCATCCACGAAAAAAGGAAGTGATTGTCACAACATCTTTGACGTTGATGTTTAGAAGGGAGCACCAAAACCGCCATATGAGTCGAAGCCGCCTGGTCCATCAAACGCCTGATAGCCGTATTTCTCCTTTCCACCAAGCCAAGTGTTAACATCTCCATGCCTTTCGTGCGTGTTGCCAATTTCGATTGCCAGCCTTTTCCTCGCTGCCGAAAGCGCCTTAACCGCCGCCTTGAACGTCTTGTCAAACTCTACTTGGTCTGTAAGCCGTAGCTTGGCCAGCTTCTTTCCCACATCAGGCTTCTCCCTCAGCGCATCGAGCGCAGATCCCCTCAGCTTCCCCGCAACTTTATCGTTTCCAGAAAATTGGATGTAGCGGAGGTTCGGGCAGTTGGTGAAGAAAGCAAGCAGAGATTCGTCCGTGAGGTGAATCGCGCCGTCGAGGCTGACATGGACAAGATTCGGACACGCTTTCGCAAAACGATTGACTGCAGCGTCGCTCATCCGAGTGCCGTTACCAGTCTCCGCGTCGCCCGCTCGGAAGTCCAGCAAGGAATGACAGAATGATGGACCTCTTGCGATGATGGCGTCAAGGTGTGCACTGGATTGATCAGCATTGATATCCGCCCTTGTTTGCATGGGAAAGCCTACTCTGTGACATCGAATGCATCCATGAACTCAAGCTGCTTGATACCGTTGACCAGTCTGGAATCCCGATTCTCTCACGATTGAGCAGTGCCAAACAACACGCGTTCATTTGATGAATATTTGTCCGGCGTATAAGGTTTTCGAGTTGTCGTTCGACGAGAGCTCCCGGAGCTGCCGCCACGAGCTGAAGCTCTCTTGATAACTCGCCCGCCAGATCCACCCCCGCTCTTGATGGTTCTGTGCGCCGTCCAAAAGCTGTTGTTTCTTAAGTTCCCGCTAAACCCCTGACCGCGCGCCATAGGGAGAACTGGTATGCAACGAGTCACAACGAGTGAATCAAATCTGGTGCAGAGAGTCAGAAAAGCATAAGGGCTTAAATGGCGCTGTGGATCGAAGATGGATGCCCTCGTCAGGTCGCTAGGCCAACGAGGGAAACACGCTAACTGTTTACTTACCTCGAAACAGCATTCCCTGTTCCGTCACAGCCCCCAGCAAACTATTGTTCGTGAGTATAAGAAGACAGCATTGCAATCTGGTGCCATTACTACTATCCCTAGGCTGCTCCGTTTTCCCCTAAGAATATGAAAATGTGCCCGTGTATATCTTCTGGCCGTGAGCATTACCGCACACTCACTGGGACAGAAACTGGAGAGGGACCTACAGTTACTATCGCCTGTCGTAGCAAGCGCCAGAAACTGTGCGCTGAACAAAGCAGTGGTGCGCCATGAGCAATACTGGGCGTCACCCAGAAGCGAGCACCCGATTCTCACCAAAACTACAAGTCGTTTACACCGGTCGCATTAGCCACACAGCATCTTCGAATATATAGCATACATATAACTAGGCTACGAATGGCTTGCTAATATATACTAGAGAACGCTATGCTAGATAAACGGCGTGACGTCGAACTGTTAGCCCTGTAAGCGACCAGGTATCCCGACCACAGTGCAATCCTCAACTAGCTCATCAGCAGCACCAGTATGCACATGATCCCCTGCTAAACCATCTGCCTGTTCTATAGAGCTTGACTTCTTCTTTCGAACCATCTGCTTTGTAGAAGCTTGATCCTTCTCTTGCTTCAGTTTCTTGAGCTCATTGAGCGAGAACACTCCTACCCCGGCTAGCTTCCTTTTGCTCCTCTTAGGCTTGGTCGCAAGAGCTTGCTTGACCTCTGCAAGATCCGCGCGCATTAGCTCGTTAGCTACCAAGAGCCTTTCTACCATACTGGGGCTACAGCTTTATCCTTGAGCTTCAGGGGTGTGCTCACCAGGTAGGAGGCCGTAGACCACTCATGGGTTGAATGGAACAAGCCCGCTCTTTACCCATCCGGACTGGATCGTGGATACGGTGAAGGTCGGAAGCCTACCACTCTACTCCGGACCTAAGCTCACGATCGCATCAGAAGCTATCTGGGACAGTAGGCGCAGCCGGCCTTGTCCACCATCCCGGTATATATTCGAGAACGCCTTGAGGAGTTTGGTGTTTTACACGCTGATTTGTTTTCCGCTCTTCGCCGAAGTCATACTCGATGTATCTAGGCTCGTCTGTACCGAAGCAAGTTGTATAGACAATGCTGTTCGGTTTGAACAGAGCCCAGAGCAAGTCGTATGTGATTTCTACGTTCTCCAGAAGCGATCTGTGGTTATTTTTTGGTCAGTTTCTGGTCAGGCTTTGGGTCCAGCGGTTTTTCGGTCCAGTATGCACAAGGCAGCACAGGGCAGCACAAGGTAGCAGTTCGGTATAGTGTGACACTGAAGAAGTGGTCCTCTTGAATTCGTCATTGGTTTCTTTTGACATCCCACGCCTCGCAGCCTCACCAGCGGATCGCTCGTATGCTCGTTTTGCCAATGTTGTCACTCTATGCCATCTAATCTTCTACTGACTTACGTCGTACTCACAGCAACAAGAGGATGCCCTCAGCTCTCTGAAAACACTGGCTGGCATCTCCCATACAGTTGGTCCATGAGCAAGGCTGCAGCAAGACGAGTGATAGCGTTAGATAATAAAGTGATGAGGATGTAACAACTTCCGTACATGAGGTTGCCGGTCGCGGTGAGTGGAACGCGCGAAGAAAACTTGCAGGCGTAGGAGGTTGCTATAATATGCTTCGTTGGTTTTGTTGCACATCAGAGTATCATGCAGGGTATCATACATTAAGTAAGAGAAGAAATCTGAACCAAGCATCCGCTACTGCCATGAGATGACTCTCCGTGGCGTCAAGCAGACGCTCCGTCCCGTCCACTTAAGGCGGGTCCATTGTCCAATAAATCCAAAGCAGAGTATCATCCCTCCATCTCAGAAGGCGCCCGTGGATAATTGACGGCGGTGTTCGGTGGCTCTGCTGCGGAATACGCGCTGCTGTTTTGTTCGTTGCG
This sequence comes from Coniosporium tulheliwenetii, assembly GCA_030247845.1. Lineage (NCBI taxonomy): Eukaryota > Fungi > Ascomycota > Dothideomycetes > Coniosporium > Coniosporium tulheliwenetii. The sequence goes on along the minus strand of JAPDRP010000029.1, from coordinate 305,713 downwards.
TCTAGTAGAAGGGGTGAGGAAACGGCCTCATGTGGTTCTAATGTCACATCACTCGCCGGTGGCGCGGGCTGATTTCGCGCTTGCGAAGACTGGCTGTTCCCGATGGCATTGATTGCAGATGAAGAGGATTGGCCTCCACCCGCATTCGCAGTGCCGTGGCCACTGGATGTAGTAACTGGCGTTTGGAGGGACACTTCGCCGACCGTTGCTTCAACTCCGTCGTTGAGCGTCGGTCCGCCTTGATTGCCAATCTCCACCTTTCTCGAATACAGCTTGCGCAACTCCCACAGCGCGTTCATCTGTTCCTCCGGAATGCCCTCTACGACCGGATCTCCAAGGACTTGAAAGGCTCTCCTCAACGCAGCCATCGGTGCACCATGCCACAACCCGGGCTCTTTGAAGGGCCCAAGACCGGGAATGAAGCTCTTGTCCGCATTTACGGGAAAGTAGTCGCGGAGCGTGTAGCGCCAATATTGCCCGCCACGCGCATCAGTGGGAAGTATGCCCTGACTAACCTGGTGTTCGAGGTACGATTGCGGCTTGGGGGTCATTCGAGGTGGAATGTATCCGAGACGCCGTGCGATATCGGCGCGATTCTCAAAATCTTTCTTTTCGAAATCGATAAAGTATTGGATATCGGTGGGGATATATACGAGTCCAGGGTCGTTCACGTTGTCAAAGGCGCGGTGACAGGAAGGGCACAGCGGGATGGCATTTTGCTCATCTCCTAAAGTGTCAAAAGTAAGAAGACCATTGTCAACGTATCTTCCGAACTGCACACGTTCGTCAGCGTCAGCGTCATCGTTACAGCTCTCCGCCAGAGTTCGGTGGTGAAAGATACCGAGCTGTCCTTCGTGCCTATGACGTGACAGACATCCGGGGCGCCTCCGCCACAGTGCCAGCACTTCCCGCCGCCGTCCCGTTCCATAACTTTCTGTTTTATCCTCTTCGAGAACTGAGAAGTGGAGGATGCACTCGACGCGGCGGCGCTGTCGCCTTCGCTTCGTTTCCTTTTACGGCTTGAGTGCGACGAACTTGAGGGTGCTGATGGCACGGGTGGAGGCAGCATGGCGTTGGCAGGCGGAGGATAGACTCACGATGGGGATGACGAGTTTGACTCCGACATGATGGCAGGGCTCCCGGTAATAGAAGTGTAATAGCATTTGGTTGTGTACGGAAATGTACCGTGTGGCTGGTTGAGATGCGGTTACAAGTCATCGGAGAGTCGGAGCATGACGCCGGTCTTGGCAGGCTCTTCGAGGTTCTTTTAAGCTTCTCAATAAGACTTTGTCCTATCTTATAGCCCTGCCGTGGCATGTGGAGCTATCATTCCATTACTGATGCCTATTTGTTGATCGATCGATCGATTGATTGATTCCTACTCCCATTGAGCCCTAACCCTAACTCTAACTCGAACTACCCGCATTGCCTTGGTGCCGAATCAACAGCGTCGGTGATGTCGTCACCACCCTCGAGCCCGGCGACCCTGTGGCCATGAAGCCCGGCGTCCCGTGCCGGTACTGCGTGCGGTGCAAAGAAGGGCACTACAACCTGTGTCGAGCACACAATCAAATTCGCAACATTGCCGTAGATGGGGTTTGACGGCAACACTTGAGCATAGGCCGCGTGGGTTGCTTCACAGATCATACCATGCAATGAATGTTTCGAAGCTTGGCAAAGTTGTAACGGCTGAATGACATACAAGGACATGGATCAATGAGACTGCAAAATTCATAGGCAAATAACCGTTGATCGTATGTAAAACTTCATTGATTCCGGAAAGGCTCGCACGCTCTGATCGGCAGCTATACCTCGCGAGACGACCGAAACGGAGCGGCAGAACCTGGACTGTATTCTGGGCTTGACTCCGAAGTATCACAAGCCGATCCGACATCTACATCGTTGATGGCTCCTACGTTCTTGTGCACCTGCATGTGCAGGTGCCGTATGCACACTACGAAAAAGACAAGGTCAACTATGTGAACAAAGCAGCGGCGAATCCAGATGGAAGCACCGTGCAACAAGCATGCTGCGAGATCTGCTGATGCCGGGAACTGGATAGTGGTGGCACTTACAGTAGACCTCCCGCAGTTGAAGTAGTTGCAATTGCTGTAAAACCTCCTGCAGCACTCTGTTGAGCAGCCCGCATTATCTATATCTGTTACTCTGGGAAATCTGTTCAGGATCGAAGGTAATACTGTAGCATCCAACATTAATCGTTTGCCGTTCCTAGATCTCGTCAGCAAGAGCGTCCCTAAGCTTTGAGAGTGAGAGGACATACTTCGAGTGAAATGCCTTCCGCCTCAGCCGCAGGCTCAGCGACTGGCGAGGCCATGGCCGCTGCGACGAAGAAGCAGATGATCGCGGTGAGCCTCATGGCGCTTGTACTGAATGAACTATGTGACGTAGAGATTCGAAACCAGAGACCTAGAGATGCTTTCGCTGACTCTGCATGGTAATGTGGGATGCGACAGTTTTATATCCTTTGAGGGGTAAACACAGGTACCTGCACGACAAGGAGCAGCCATGTTCGTGGTTCGTCTAGTGACCTCGGAAGGTGCTCCAAAGTGGTCTCGAAGCTAGCGAGAAGGAGAAGGAGGTGAAGTGCTGCAATGCATGCTCGCTTGCAGACAACCTTAAGTGGTCCGGTCCTGAAGCGTTCCAATCGTTAGCGGTTCTACTCCAGACCGCCAAAGTGGATTGCGGCTTGATGCAAGGATTCCCCGCAAAAATGCGGCGACGTGACCCATGCGTGCCGTGCCGCTCCACAACCACTCTACGTGTACATACTGACAGCATTTCCCTTAAAGCTTACTCCACCACCGAACAACGAACCTTCCAACTATACAGTGAGATGCTGCGAGGTTTATTTTCGGCACAGTATCCTCAATGGGCAGTAGCGAATCTACTACTATCTGCTTGCCTGGCGGAAAACGGCCTCGCTTGACAAGACCTCTAATGCAGGCTCTAGACAGGGTATGAGAGCTTGTTAACACCGCGTAAGGGAGATCCTAGTAAGGCACTGGGGTGTCTAATAGAAACTAAACCTATTCACCAAACGCTAGACTTGAGTCCATGTCTAGAACGTCTTGTCAAGCGAGGTCCAAGGGCTGGTAAACAAATTCGCGGCCGCTCTATGCACGACTTTCTGGCGCACGGACCAGACATGAGTTATTCTACCGGCCCTTGGTCGTTTTCCGCCAGGCAGGCAGATACGTATCTTGTCTTCCGGTGCGAAAACTTGAATTGCGCAGGAAGGCAGTGGCACTGACGCCTCGTCCTATGCACCTGGAGTCACACTTGCTGGTGTGCCTATGGTTGGTTGGCTTGTTGGTTATCATGCACTCTGGACCCCCAAATGGGGCACGCGGCCATGCTACAAGTAGTGGATCGAGCAGGATGAGGTTGTCCAATCTCTTATAGAACTGGTCAAGCAGCGTCCTCCATAGACAAGTGTCCACACTCTACTATTCTTTCGCGGACGGCAGCTAATTCCGCAGAGCCATTGGGCACCTTCACAAGCCTCCCAGACCGTGGCTTGTCTTCAAGATTGGAATAGGAGCGTGTGGAGGCACTTGGTGGTAGGCTTAGAGGCATCCTTAGCGCGTGAATAAATACGCCAGGCTGTGTCTGCTAAGACACCAGTTTTCGCTTCAGCTTGCGGAAAGGTCAAGCTAGCAAGTAGGTGCAAACCAATAATAACAGCACGTATTGGAATACTGATGTCTACAGCACCCTTGGTACGGCCGCCATGAGGTGTGGAGCTATTGTTATTAGTAGGAAGAAGGGTGATTGATGAAAGCTGAGTGGCATCACCACGGCCAACTGTTTGTGATAGGCTTTACCGCCTTCTTTTAATCGGTTGAATATCCTGTAGTCTGCCATCGATCTGGTTGGTGATTTGAATAACTTTCCTGCAAGATGAGTAAGAAGTGAGGGTGGCACGGAAGTACGTGATTGGTCAAATATTGAGAAGTTCTCAAGCGTCGTCCAATAAGCCAAGTCATGTCTGTTTTCTTCTAGCTGCTGAAGAGCTCTCAGAACTACTTGACATGGAAGATCGCCACGATCTTGGAATATCCCCTTTACGCATCATCCTTCAATCCTACCATTTCCAATGACTTGGCCCACAGCTTCGCCTCCTTCCCTTCATCATACGCGAACGGAGCATATCCCGGAGCTCAGGGTCCTGAAGATAGATCCCACGGCTTCGCAATCTGGCAGTCCTCGAGATACCTCCCACCCTCTCCCTCCAAAGCCTTCGCCACAGCCCCCCATATCGCCGTCGCCGCCCACTGCTCCGGCGTCTTGAAGATACGTACAAGCGTCTCGTCCGATCCCACCGCCTGCTTCTCCTCTTCCGACATATACCGCATCAGCCCGGTCGCAACGCCTCCCGGATGGACGTTTCAGGCATGCAGGCCCTTGCAGCCGTATCGCCGCTCAATCTCATTGGCTGCCCAGAGGTTTGCGGTTTTGCTCTGACCGTACGCTCAGTGTGGCTAGTAATCGAACGATTGGTGTATTAAGGCCAAATTACCAATCGGTTCGTTAACAGGAGGCCGATTGATTGATTGATTGTTAAAAACAAACGATCAGATCATCGGATTGGTAAGCTTATATGGTGGAGGAGTGCTGAGGGGTGGTTGGAGTGTGAATTCTTAGTATTGAGCCTGCTGGCGGTGGAGGACGCTGCAGATCTCGCATATATATGGTACATATGGTACATTATGAAGCAATAGGCGCATCCGAATCGGGTAATTGGTGATAGATCTCTCGGAAAAGTGCCGGAAACAGCTCCGGAGTGATGCGAATTACCCCTTCTTTGATCCATTTCCTCAAAAGCTCCTCCGCCTCAATCATCTCTGCCGAAAGGTTGTCCCTTTCATCAGTCACCATCCCTCCGGTGTCGCTGAAGATACGCTCACATTCAGAACTCATTCCAGGGATTGAAAGGAGGGTCAAAGCTACTTGACTAAGCACAGGAAAGATATGAGCATGTTCTTGCTACCATTGGATGGAGTTCTTGATCGCCGGATCCGCAGGAAAATGGCAATATTGCTCATATTCGTCTTCGACCTTCCCTTTGCCTTTATTGGAGGGGTGTAAAAAGGCGTTAAAGTCGAAGCTTCCCTCGTCCTTTGGCGGAAAAGGCTCTGGAGGCGGTGAGACTGCGTCACCGGGCCGGCGACTGCTTGATCTTCGCTCTGTAGGCGCTGTATTCACATATCCAGCCGCTTTGCGCTCGTAATAAGCCTTCTCTCTGTGCCAATAGGCCCGTACCGCCTTCTTCGCGTTCTTGATCCATGCCTCATGATCTCTCCAATTCTTTTCAAAGTAGGCCCACTTCAAACCAGGATGGAGCACTATTGCCGCACGATAAATAGAGGTACGCTCCCTCAGGTCAATGCTGCGAATCACAGGCGGATCCGGCAAGAACGTGAGGCCTTCATAGAGTATCTCCTCCGCAGCGCCGCAAAGTTGCATCACAAAACTCCTAAGTTGAGACCCGTAGACGCTGTGCCTGGCAGATGATCGTCTGCTTGTCTGCAGACCATTGCACACGAGGCTTGCCGCCAACGTCTTTCCCTGCACCCCTACTCGCTATGTTAAAAGGTCTTTCAGTCACGTGCACCCCACCAAAACCATTGATTTCCTGTCCATGAAAGTTATTATCCCCACCACTAATTCTAACCTTCTGTAACCGTCTAATAAAGTCCAAACACACACTGTCTACAAGGCTGCGAGGTACTATATCCCATACTGCGGAAACCTCACCCAAGACCTGCTTCCTATTCAATTGCCCATCAGGTTGCCGCGAGTCTGAGTACTGAACATGATCCTTGATGTAATTCCATATCTGCTCCTGTTGATTAAGGTCTGGTGAGCGTGGAGGCCACTCAACTACATTGATTTCTTGCTCTTGGCGCTCTTCTACAGTGTATCGACGAGCTTGTTTATGGGGTGAGGCGTTATCTTCGATAATCCAGACAGTAACCTCAGGGTACTCGCTCTGAATTCGCTTATCGAAAGGCCAGAGTAGTGGGCGAAAGATTGTACGTCGATATTGAGCCCAGTCAGCACCTCCTACTGTCGTATTGCCCCTCTTAGCATTGTCCTCTTTGAACACCCATTCAGGCCTCCGGAGCATGCGCCGGCGACCTGAAGGAAGAGGCTCTTCACGATCAAGTCGCCTGACGTTGATGTCGAGGCCCTGAAGCACCATGTGCTCCTCCGTCCCTTCCTCCCTTGCACGCTTTCGCTTGAGATCGTGACGATTCTGAAGAACCTTGTTCTCTTGATCCAGCTCTTGCTGTATTACCTGCTTCTCTTCATTTGTCTCCTTCTCCCATACGTGGAAAGGCCCTGTACCATATCCGAGGGCTATAGTACCCCAGAACATGAAGCTTTGGAAGGTCCTTTGGGCTGGTCTTCTGAAATCATGCGGATCTGAGTGCTTTGGGCGGGATACCTCAGGAATTTTGGTGTGTGTCTCACTTTCCACATTCATCTCGTCACTAAACACGAATGTAGCCCCCTTAAGTAGCTTTGGTATAGCCCAATTCGCTAATTCGACTCGAGCAGCTTTGTGGAGAGCGAGGAGCTCTAGCTTGATAACAGGCTGATGTTTGAAGATCTCGTGATGCTTATGAAGGATGTTCTCTGCTGTGTTGCGCTAAGTTCGAAAGCTGACGTCGTTGCTCACGATTTGAGCGACTATTGCGTGTGGAAGGTCTTGATGAAGAGAGTCTTGCTGTGAGGTGTCTCTTAGGCGATTGGATACATTAGAACCAGGTAGATAGAGCTTACGTCGGCCTGGTTTAGGCGCATCTTCAAGGTGGTCAAGCACAGTAAGCAGACTAGAGCTGCCTGCACGCTCTTGGACTCGTTCAAATATCTTTTGCGCTGCTGATGGGTCGCAATAGAACATCAAGCCAATAATCCCTGCACGTGTGGCTTCGGATGTATAAGCACTAGACTTTCGGCTACTACTAGCCATTGAATTGACGTGGTGTTGATATCCCATCGGCTGGTTGTGTGATTCAAAGTGGTCCGTGCACCCGTGGTCTTGGCACTACCCCACAACTTCTCCACATGCCCATACCATGTACTAAGTCGTCCAAATAAATTTATTGCTCAACGCTATGGGCAGAACACGTACTAGTAACGATATAGATCATGAACTTGACACCCAAGGATCATCTCAGCGACGTAAGAAGCCTCGACGAGCGCCGCCCGAGCTATGGCAACTACCTCAATACGAGCCGATGCATATTGAGCCCATCAGCAACTGGCACAGCCAATCCAACCTACCTAAACAACGTCAATCCCGCTCATCCATACGAGATATTCGAGCTATTCATCACAGAGGACGTTCTCGAGACTCTGGCACGGCATACAAATGAGTACGCAGCACTCCATAGACAGCAGCCGCTCCAGCAGTATGCCAGGCCCTGGAAAGACACTACTCCAGCAGAGCTCAAGGCCTATATCGCAACCTATATCTATATGGGCTTGCACTCTGAGCATGATGTGGCTGAATACTGGAATACAGAGCCCTTTAAGGGTCCTCTCCATCTGCTCGTTTTAAGCAATATTAGTCTTGTGAGATGGCAGCAGTTAGATCGATTCTTCCATATTGCTAAGCCACCTCAGCAGACACAGCAGGCAGAGCAGATACAGCAGAAAGAGTCTCCATTTGAGAAGGTCGAGCCATTAAATACAGTGCTACGGACAAAGGTCAAGCAGTACTGGAATCCTACTACTCATCTGGCTGTGGATGAGGGTATCCAGCGTTTTCAAGGCCGCGCGAAGGAGACAGTCAAAATACCTTCAAAGCCCATACCAGAAGGCTTTAAGATTTGGTGCCTGGCCAACGATGGCTATATTCTGGATTGGCTCTACCACGCTAAAAGAACAGGGCCAATAGATCTGGGTGACTATTGGACTGAAGAACGCGGATTTCCTGCCACCCAAGCAGTGGTGATGGATCTATTGCTCCAGGCCAGTCTCCAGAGCGGCCATCACGTGGTCTGGCTGGACAACCTCTTTACCTCTGTACGGCTACTGTCCACTCTGCGTGAGCAAGGATTTGGTGCTGCTGGCACTGTTCGTACGACGAAGTCAAAGGCTGAATGGCTAGCAGACACCGCTCCAGACACAGCTCCTCCAGACACACAGCAGACACAGCAGACACAGCAGACACAACAGACACAGCAGTCGCAGCGCTCAAAAAAGCCGCAAAACCTCAAGCTGAGCTCAACCGAGGACTTGAACCCGCGCTCGCAGAGCTGAAAACGGACTTTAGTGGTCAAATACCATGGGGAAAGCTCTACGGGTGTCTATCTGCGGACGGCAAAGTACTTCAATTCGCGTGGAAGGATCAAAACGTTGTTCTGTCCATGAGTACCGTCTCAAAGAGCCCACCAGACTTTGTCCAGAAGTTTAGAAAGAGGCCTGCTTGTACAGCTACCAATGCGAGAACCTCGCGGGCAGTCTTTGGTGAGTGAGCTTGAGCCTCATCTATAGTACTAACGAGTCTACAGGTGACGAGGTGCTTAAAGAGCTCGAGATACCCGAGTTTATTGACCTGTATAACCACTTTATGAACGGTGTCGACAGAGCAGATCAACTGCGCGTCTACTACAATACTCAACGTGTCCATTTGAAGTCCTGGAAGCCTCTCTGGCACTGGCTTCTTGATACTAGAATTGTGAACAGCTATAAGCTCTCTTTCCACGCACAGCACTACGACGATCAAGACCTTCCATGCGACCGCTACACTAAGCAACGACTCTTTCGTCGAGATCTCGCTCTCGCTCTATTCGAGCGCTCTGAGAGGCTCACCAACGCCCGGTACGATGGATCTATCGCCCTCGCAGATCTTGTATATCCAGCAGAGGAGGATGAGGAGCATATACTGTACGCGAAGGGCAAACTGAAACACTGCAAAGCGTGTGAGACAGTAGGTAGGAAGGCAAAGCCGCGGAGCAAGATATCTGACAAGGGCAGCACAGGCAGTACGGGTAGAACGCTTATAAGGAAGCCTCTTACGGAGCTCTCGGCGAATAGCCTTCGTCACAGCAAGCGTATGAGCAGCAGCAGGCCGCCTAAATCGAGCTCAGGCTGCTCGTTATGTGGAGTAGCGCACTGTCGAAGCTTAAATTGCTGGACAGAGCACCTTGTATTAGCACGGCAAGCAGCCAGTAGATAGACGACGTCATATATCACCACTTCAAAGCTCAACACCACGCTAAAAGCTTCAAATTATCCTATTTGGGCCCTATTTGAACGAAGCAAGCAGTTCTGGGCAAACCCGGAGCTCTGATTGGCTCGCTTATGAATCACACAGCTCACCAGCCGATGGGATAGCGCCACTATACGCACGCTTGTTCTTGAATACGTGCTAATAAGTATGGACAGTCATTTTGCAAGATTATAGCTGCATGATTTCATATAGCGTATTGTATATACATAGAATTCTATCATTTCACAGGGAGCGTCGAGCTTTTAATGCCCATCTTCACCAGTCCACGTGACAGCTTTGATCCCTTGCCCGTGTGCATGCTTACGCCGCTTATTTGGTATCTCAGGAGGACGGGCAAGCCGGTTCTGCTCTTGCGACGCAAGTATCTCGGAATAGTATTGGCGACACGCGCGGGTAGTCGGATGATCCTTCCCAAGAACGGCGCTGTACCCAGCGCATGCTCTTTCATATAGAACAACAGATTCGTCATAGCGATGTCGATTTGCAAGGAGATGAGCAAGACAGTAGATGCTCAACAGCGTGTCCGGATGCTCTGGCCCAAGCACCTTCTCACGCGCCGCCAGCGTCTGCCTGTGCATCGTTTCTGCCGCCTCGTACTTGCCTTGCCTGTCCAGCACCAGAGCCAAGTTATTCATGCTCGTCAGCGTGTCTGGATGCTCCTTTCCAAGCACCTTCTCACGCGTCGCCAGCGTCTGCCTGTGCAGCGCTTCTGCCTCCTCGTACTTGCCCCGTCTCGTACGTGATGTTACCATCGTCATCGACCTGCCGCCAGTGGATCCATGCGACGGCCGTTTTCATATCGCACGTGATGGAGGTATGTGCGGTATGCTGTGGCTCGGGGTCCCCATGAGGAGATGCTCCCTTGAGAAATTGGTGCATGCTGTTGACCGATGCTGCGCCGTCACGCTAGCTTGCCGTTCTGCTTCCTCCGTTGTGCCACCATTAAGCGCTGACTTCCACTGGAACGTCGGGAATGGAAATGTGATCTTTTTGCATGGGTCGTAGAGGGTAAATATCCTCTCCTCGGCTAATGTGAAAGGGCATCGGAGGCGTGGTGACCGCGCATTAGCCAAGTGACGGCGAACGCAGCCTACGGCATCGTCGGGTTGAGGAGCTTCAAGAGCGTCAAACCATTGCTGTGAATCATGTAAGCACACGATATATGCTTGGAGGTTTGTGGGCATACTTTGGCCGCAGCATCGGCGGGTTCTGGAAGAAAAACTGAAGCCAAATTTGACTCCGATGAGACATCGGTTTGCTTGATCCCGTCATCGTCCCATTACATTGCCGACTTAGGTATCAAGAGCTGTTTGAGCAAAGCTTTACCGTTGGCTTCGCTCGATTCCGCTGCTGCGGATGCTCTCTTCGATTTTAACAGCGTTCGGTGTCTCTTGCTGCGCTTTCCGAAGCACATTGCCCGCAAAAAGCTGGAGGCTCTCCGGCAGGGGCTCGTTGCGACCACCATAGAAGATCGAGAAACATCAAAGCTTGAAGCCACCTTGGCCAGATTTGGTCGAGCCCTTGACCGGAGAGCGACTGCCGGAGCGAGGCATGATTAGTTGTGCCTCGAGTTTTGAAGATTCTCAGCGACAAGAGGCAAGCTCGCGAAGCTGCTACCAGGTGATACAGAGTCGTGTCTTCTCTGCTTGCGCTCTGTTCCCTGTCTCGATAATGTGCAGAGGTGCGGAACACTGGACCTTGAACGCTGTCGAGAAACTATGCAATTGACATTCCGCTGTAGCCGCAGCTAGCCTAAAATTGAGATGCGATGAGATTGCAATCGGCGTGAATATTGAGTACTTGCAACGGCGTTTGCTGTCTTGAATGTGGGTGAAACGAAGCACTGTTCGTGAGCTACATTTGCTGCGGGAACGTCATCTGCGTCGTTCAACGCGCTTGCAGGCCGTTTCCGCAACATCAAAGCATTTGTTGATGGAGTGGAGCATCTTATAGCTGCATTGATCAAGTGTTGTAGGCAGAAAGTATTATGCGTTGTGTTTGTTGATGTAGAGGAGCTAGCCAGGACAAACAAATCAAGTCCACTTTAGAAATTGCGTAAAGCTAACTCAAGCTGAATTGGGTCAAAAGCAGCTGCCATCATTATACAAGACCGTTCATGTTCACGACATTCAACAATGCTCACATATATTCAGAATAGCCCTACTCTCATTCACTAAATAGCTGTCCCAATGGTCCTGTGATTAAGCTCTCTAAATCTTCGGTCTCAACAGCCCCGAGCATCGCTTTCCCTATCTGTACGAGTTGCCTCGTGCCTTCCTCATCCGTCCACCTCATCCTCGAGTAGAAGACGATATGCACAGCGAAGTGCACAACAAGTTGGATCTTGTCACGCTGATTCAATGGACACTCGGCTAGATATGCCTTCAGAAAAGCTTCGAACATTCCCTTGTCGCCGTGAAAGCGATCGAGCAGCCACGAGTCTGCAGCAAATCGCCCAACATCCGTGGCGCCATTTCCCACGCGAACGTTCTCCCAATCGATGATTGTCAACACTGGTGCCCGCAGCTTTGTGTCTTCCGCTTCTCCTACTTTGATAGCAGGATCCTGGTTCTCGAGCTGAATGTTGGATAGCCAAAAATCACCATGGCAGAGACACATTCTGTCTGAAGCAGTTTCGGAGCCGAATTTGGCGTTGATACGCTCTCCGAGAGCAGGATCGTGGCCATGTTGTTTCAGGACAGAGGCTAGACCATTGTAGGTGTACTGGAAGACGGACCTTGCAACTTTACTGTCGAACTTCCTCTTGACAAATTCCAGCGTTTCCGGCTCTGAAGTCTCCTTATGCAGCCTTGCTAGCCAAACGCCTATCCTCTGGCCTAGGAGAGGGATATCGATGTTGTCGTCCCTATTGTAGCTTTCTTTCAGATCTTTTGATCCCGCTTCAGACATATATATAACATGCTCCTCAGGAAAGTAGTTATATACTTGTGGCAGGCGAACGTGCTCATCCCTAGAAGCCATATTTGGTACAACTGTCAAGGCCAGGTGCTCGTAGTCCATCCTCTCAAGAGGTAGTGGGACATGAGGCATGATGCGGACGAAGGGCTCCGCATGTTTGATGATGCTTCGCCTTCCGAGTACCGTCTTGATTCTCCAACAGAAGTTTGCTGAACCTCCAGCAACGACCTCGATCTCATGGCAGGGTACGTCCTTCGAGGAGAGGAATTGGCGAAGCTCTAGTTCGGTGGTAATTGGCATGATATCAATTTTAGCCAAGAGCGATGATTGGTCTATCCCTGCTGCTTATGTCAATAGCAAAGTTGGAAGATGAGGATTGCGAAGTCATGCAGGACGTTAGCATATGCACGAGTCATGCTTGAAGCGAGTCCTAAGACTTGTGGCGTGACACGAGTCGCGCTGGAAGTCAGGCATGCAGCGTCAGCAGCGTAGATTACAGCTAGGCTGCTTCCGATTTTTCCATACGGTCAGCGAGCGAAACCCTCATTTCTTAATCCTGGTTGATGAGTATCAAGTCACTATAGAAGCATAACTATGCCTGATATTCTATCGCCTCGCTCGGAATAGATTCCTTATATATCTACCTATAGCCCGATAAACTTTCGGCCGGATACACGAACTTTTTAGTAAGTCCGAGGCTGTCCGGAGTAACGCTCTCGAGCTACGCTTAAGGTGGATGGTGGTATTACACGGTAAGCAGGGGCTATTCCTAGAAGATATTAAGGAGAAATGCAGTTTATGATTCAAGGCTGCTATCCCGAGAATGTCTATGCTTCGAGCTTGTTGTTGGCTTTGTTGTGTTGGAAACCTTGGCGGGCTCTCGTCACGGTGGGCTTCTCGCCACGTAGGGATGGACGTTACTGCACTGACAGCGATCTCTGCGCTGCATCTCCCACCTTAAAAGCCTCCCCTAAAGCCTTTTACCTGTTGATGCCACTCCCAACGGTGTTCAATCTGGTCGCGTTTTCGTGTACTAATAGCACCGCTCAGGCGTTTATGCCGGCCTCTTCCATGCGACGGCTGGGGTGTTCCACGCCTGCCTTGCCCCTCGCTATCTGCAGCGTTTGGCCAAAGGCTTGCGAGACTGGACCAAAGGTCTGCTTGCGATGATGCAATTATTGTAGCAGCCTCGTCAGCTTTTGCTCGGCCCCAAGCCGTCATCACGAAGGAAGGGCCGCACGGCTGTTTGTTGATGCCCCTCCAAATTCCTTGTGCGAGCCGCTGATCTGAAGGGATTTCCCAGGAAACTATTCCTAGGAAAATCTGGAGTTCCTGGGAAATCTGGATTCCTGGGAAAAAGATCCTGGGAATTTTTTTTTTTTTTTTATTATCATAGGCTGTCCCAGCCGCCCTAGTGGCAGCTATGCAGCGTACAACTATAAATACAGGTATTCCCACTTCTTAGCTCCAGAAAGTCAGCCCTTCCTGCAAGGAATGTCCCGTCTGCAAACAAGCCATTCCTGCATAGCGTTGCCTCCCCGTGTGCTTGAACCTGGTTAGCCCTCTACTAATAGCCTTTCTAGCTGTTCTGTATCCGTGTACTTGTCAGGCCTCTCGGCCTTCCTTTCCTTCTGTTTACCGAATTCGCTCGTCGACTTTATGTGTTAGATACTGTGGTCGGGACTGCTTGGAATTGCCCGAGTAACCCCGTCCTGAGTAGCATCTTTGCTGCTTGTACTGCCATTGACGATTTACAGAGAATGCTCTTGATGTCCACACATGGTTGTTTGCCTGCCCACATCTCCTCTCGTTCCTCTATCCAGTTCCTACATTCGAGCAGGATATGTCGTACTGTTTGTGGTCCGCGGTCGCACTGGCACTGGTCGGTGTCGGCTTTGTTGATAGCGTAGAGGTATGCTCGGAGGCCGATCTTGCCGGTGCGCATCTGGGTAATCACCGAGCTGATGGCCCGGTGTATCCCTTTATGCTTGTCGAGTGTCGCTTTTCCTGGTCGTACCCCGAGCTTGTACAGCTCTCTGCCGTGCTTGGCCGTGTCCCACGCCATCGTCCACTCGCCTTGCATGGCTTGACGGATGGTGAGTTTTGTGGTTGCCATCAGGGTCCGTAGCGTGTCGGTCTCAATTTGTGGTCCGCAGCGTGCTCCTGTGACTGAGTCGTATCCGGCGGCTTCCTTTGCCGCTTGGTCTGCCGCCTCGTTGCCAGGCACGCCGACATGTGCTGGAACCCAGCGGAACTGTAGCTCCCATCCTTGGCTTCGAAGGTTATCCAGCTCCTGGATGGCCTCCGTCAAGAGATACTGCCCCGACGGAGTCTTGGGGTTCTGTAGAGCTTGAATAGCGGCTTGGTTGTCGGTAAAGATGGCGCTCTTTCCGGGAGCGGTGCTGGTTGCATGCACGTCACGCAATACTTGCAGTGCCAATACTATTCCCTTCAGCTCCGCCGCGTAGACTGTTGAGGCTTTGGATGGGCCCATGTACTCTAGACGCTTCGCGTTGACGCCATGGATCCGGAGCTCAGGTGCGATGGCGGCGGCACCTACATGGCCGTTGATGCCGCTACCATCGGTGTAGATGCGTATTACTCCTGGCTCCACCGCATCATGCTCCTCGATGGCCTCGTCGGCAGATCCGGCGATTCGGACGAATGGTGGGGTCCACCACGGCGGCACTATGTGTGGCTGGCGTTCCTCGAAGCGGTTGAGGTTCACCTTGTATTTCCTTTCCAAAATGCTCGAGAGTTGGTCCAGAGGGCTCTTTACGTTGGTTCCAGCTGAGGCCATGTCGCCATAGAGTGGGCTAGTCCTGATGCGCATCGCACTCTCCAGGGCCGTTTGCTCGATCTGTTGTTGCGCGGGGAGCAGATGCGCTTCCACATCCACCGCTGCTCCAGCCGTAGTCCGGAAAGCGCCCGTTATTATCTGGGCCGCTCGTCTCTGAACCTTCATGACAGCGTTCACCATGGAGCTGCCTCTACCGGTGCGGCTGCTGCCGGGGATGTGCCAAGCGGAGCAGCCATAGAGCATCTGAGGTATGATCATTGCTCTGTAGACCTGTCGGAGGTTGACGAGTCCAGTACCCCACGTCGACGACGCCAGGGCCGATAGGGCTGAGAGCCGCTTTGTAGCGCCTGCTTCCACCTTCTCTCGATGGTAGTCCCAGCGGAGTCTGGTGTCCATTTGGATGCCCAGATAACGGCAGGACGGTGACGCGTTGATCGTGGCATGCGGCAGGCGGAGAGCATGCGTGCAGTTCATTTTCGGGTCTCTGGTGAAGTGGATGAGTTCGTACTTGGCGGGTGCGAACTGGGACCCATGCTTCGCTGCCCATCTTTCCGCCCTTCGGTGGATGCCCTTGAGGGTCTTGCAATTGTGTTGGGCGCTTGGACCCACTGCCAGGATTGATACGTCGTCGATGTACCCGACTGCCTCTGTGTCTTCTGTTTTGCATGCCTCGATGAGGTCCGCGTTGTAGAAGAGGTAGAGAATTGGCGAAACGGGTGATCCTTGTGGAATTCCCGTTTGAATGGGCGCCGAGGGCGCCGTGTACTCCTGCAGTTTGAGTGTGGTGGATCTGTCACGTAGGAACGACTCTGTCCAGCGCACTATGTTCTGGCTGACCCGCCGTTTCCGGAGGTTGTGGAGAAGCCGTTCTCGAGACACATTATCGTATGCTCCGGACACGTCGAGCAGCAGTAGAGAGGCTACCTTGCCTTCCGCCCATGCTTCGTGTATTCGCTGGAGTAGGAAATGCATTGCGTGCTCCGTCGAGGCGAGTTTCCGACCTCCAGTGTGTCGGCTGGGAAGTAATTGATGAATGTCAGCGAGATACGCAAGCCGGTTGGCAATGATAGCCTCCATTGCCTTCCCCAGGGTACTGAGGAGGGCAATGGGTCTATATGCTTTGGGCTGCGCATAATCGTCTTTCCCTGGCTTGCGTAGGACTACTGTGACCGATTCCTTGAAGTGCGTAGGGCAGTAGCCCTGCCGAAGGCACGCGTTGAAGAGCACGCAGAGGGCTGGGAGCAGGATGTCGAGCGTCTGGTGCAGCACTCCATTGGTGATGCCATCGATGCCAGGAGCCTTGTTCGGGGCCGCCCTATACACTGCTCTCTCGATCTCAGGCACGGTTATGTCCGGGCACTCGATTGAGGGTGGATATTCGTATCCTTCAACGTCTGAGAGGTCCGCTTGACATGGAGGCGGAAAGAAGGACTGTCGTAGCACCTGGGCCTTTTCTTCAGGCTGCTGAGCAAGCTCTCCGTCTGGTTTGGCTAGCGCTGGGGTGCATGCTGCCGCCGTATTGTGCCTGTTCTTGGCCCATTTGACCAGGTTCCACAGACCCTGCTGTGATGAGGATGCCTTCTCTACTCTTTCGCGGTGGGTGTTACGGAGGAGCTTTTGAATATGCCGACCTTTCCTGTTGCGCGCCTGGCGGTAAACCTCGTAGTCGTCTTCTTGCCTTGTTCGCTGCCACGTTCGTCGGAGTTGCTGAACTTCTGTACAGATGTCTCTGCACTCCTGGTTAAACCCTGCAATGGACCGAGGGGATGGGTTGGACCACGGGGTTGACGCCTCGATACCCGCATCCAGTGCGTTGATGATCGAAGAGACAAGTCCATCAATGCTATCTTTGTCGTTCAGTTCTGTCATATCACATAACTGTGGGAGGCATTGTTCGACGGTCTGTCGGAGTTTTGTTACGTCAGTCTTCGACCATAGGCGCTTCCTAAGTAAGGTCGCCGGTTTCCAGTTCCAATCAATCGCCAGGGCAATTGGGAGGTGGTCGGAGTCGCAATCCAGGTTCCTGTCGATCCTGCAGTGGATCACATGGGATGCCACATCCCCCGTGGCAAAGGTCAGGTCAATCGTTGTTTCCCCACCTTTCCACCGGTGGGTCGGGGTGCCTGGTACTGTGAGCAGCTGTAGGCCAAATTCCTCTATAACTGCGAGTAAGGGCTGGGCACTCGGTCCATGTCCTGCGCGTCGGTGTTCTGCAGACCATAGAGGGTGGTGGAGGTTGAAGTCGCCAAGTACGACGGTATCGCTGTTTGGGTCTAGTTCCCGGATGGCTTCGGCTAATGTGGAGAGCGTGTCGGTTGCCACCTCGTTGTATACGTTGAAGATCTGTATCGGTTTGCCAGAGCGTGGATTCCCTATCTTTAGGGAGATGATGTCCTTGGTGGTGTACGAGACACTCCACGTGCCAGGATCTATCCGTCTGTTGATGTAGAAACAGACTCTGGTGGCCGTGGTATCCAGGTAGGTTAGTTGAAAGTGTTCTTTAAGAGGGTGATAAGTCGTAGCGATGAAGGGGTTGCGCCAGGGCTCTTGGATTGCCAGGACGTCGTAATCGAGCACTCGAGGGTCCCGAAATAGGCTGGCGAGAACGACATCTCTCGACTTTTGCACATTGTACTGCAAGATACGTAACTGATGGCTTCCTAACATGACGGGGGCGTCGCGTTAGGACTGTTTGCGAGGACTGACTCCGGGTGGTGCGGGCTGTTCGTGCTGGTCGTGCTGCGCAGGGTTTGCGAGTCCAGCCGGGAGTAACTGAGCTACCTTTGCCCCGTGTCTCGAGGAGGACTGTCAAGTTCCGATCAACGTATTCCGCCCTCTTCCGGATGTGCTTGCGAAGCTCTGCGGCTGTAGGGAAGTCCTTGCCACAGTACATGCACATCTTCATGCACTGCGCGATCGTGAGCTCGGCATCTCTCGTCGGCCAATTGCTATAGACATCTTGATGAGAAGGGCATCTGCACGCTTTGTAGATATTCCCTTGATCCGTACGGGTTTCTGTGGCCATGGAGGTCGGTGGAGATCTGTCAGTTTCAACGGTGTCGCGTAGCCAGTCCTCGTTGTAATCGTCTGCCAAGCCGGCCAGCCATGCGTCCGCTTGTTGCAGGTCAAACTCTTCCTGTATCTCCTCAAGGGGGTATGCAGGTGGCTGGATTGACATTACGCTCCCTTGCGCCACATCAATGGTCTCCTGGTGCGTGGTTTCGTCTACTGCTGGCGCTACTGTGAATGATTGCTCCATTGCCGATGATCTCGGGTCGGTTGTAGGCTGTGGGTGTGCGGGCTCTTGTAGTTGCGTTGCTGGTGTCGTCGTGACTAGGTTGCCAGGCGGTGCCATGATTGCCAGGGTTGCCCGCGGTTCCTGAGGGCTATCCCTTGTCCGCATCGTGGGGGGCTCCGTGGTGGTGGCCGCTTGGTCCAGGGTTTCTGCGGCAGGAGTATCCGATATGGTGATGGTTCGATTGTTGGTGACGTTGCGTGCTTGGCGGCGTGTTGCTGGACCATTGTCGTCCTTGGTAGGCTCGTCCTTCGAGAAGACGGGCCAGTAGGTAAACCGGATCTGCTTGGCTTGCTCTACTCTACCCATCTCTTTCTTCCTTGCCGGGCAGGCATTGCTCCATGCTGTGTGGACACCTTTGCAGACTGTGCACCTAGGAGTAAAGCCTTCTACTCCCTTCTGGCCGCAGTTCTTGGTCTCGTGTAGTTCGGCGCAATAGCCACATGTCTGAGCTGCGTCGCATTGAGCGCCGATGTGACCGTAATTGTAACAGCGGAAGCATTGCTTTATTCTGCAGGCACGGTCATAGAGCTGGCAGATGTGGATCTGTCCGTCCCATGCCATTCCTGTGTAGATGATGGCGTTGGCCATTTCGGGGTCCTTGAACTCTACCACAATCGAGGATGCGCGCTTGAGGGGGATTCCCGAGTTAACCACCCTACGTATGAGATTTCGGCCTTAGGGATGACAGTGTGGTTGTCTGCGAGTATGTGTTGGATGGTTGCTTTCTGGTTTTTAACGTTGATGGAATTCGTGGAGATGCCGTGGCCGTGGACGATGACTCCGTAGGTCGGCACAATAAGTTCTGCGTGTTCTCCAAGACCGCTGATCCACCCTCTGTTTTCCTTGAGTTTCGTGGCTTCCGCTGTGGAGGATGTAAAGATCTGTATGTCGCCGCTCTTGAGTTGGTGCGCAGCTACTATCTCCACTGACTCGGTGTCTGTATTTTCCCGAATTGACGCTTCTACTTTGTGTTTTATCATGACTGCAGATAGCGTTCGGAATCTCTGAGAAATCCCGTGATCCTTGAGCTTGACGGTTATTGCTCTGTCTTTGTATGCTGTGACTGTGGGCTGAGTCTTGGTGGAACGCGCGTTTTGTGGGATTGGCGGCGGTATGGGATGAGGGCCTTTGACCTGTGCTGCTACCTGCGCCCAGGTTGCAGCTGTGGCTCTGCCGCCACTGAAGTTGGCTGAGTTCAGCGGGGCGGTACTTGTTCCCACGGAGTTTTTGATGACCGAGACGTCTCGTTGAATGTTCTGCGTGCACTTGGCGGTATCCTGGATGTGGTGGAGGATCTCGCTCATTGCAGGCTGCTGGAGCACCTTGCCTGCGAGCGCAATGGTGGATGCAATGAATGAGTGCACTATGTTCCATGGCACTTGATTCTGCCTGCCTCTGTCTACGGCCTGCAATTGGTTGCATGCTTCTCTGAGGTATGCGGCGTGCTCGTTGATGTGTTCTGGGCCATTGTTTACCTGTGGCCACTTAGGCGCCATTACTGCAGATAGACGCGTTTTGGACGCGTTGTCCGCAGTAATTGCCTAAGAGGATACAGGTGAACTATAGGAATTGCAAAATTTAACGCGTTTTCAAAAATTTGTTCTGAGCTGGTGGTGGTGTTTTTCCACTGACTGACTGATTGATTGATTGATTTTTTTTTTTTTTTTTTGATTCATAGGCTGTCCCAGCCGCCCTAGTGAGTTGAAACTCTGAACTAAGTACAAGTGTGATGATCTTTTTAACTGTCCATGGCAGCGGATACAGCATTTATAGCTGTAGTAGCTGCATCTATTCTGCCTAACGCCACAGGCTGCCTACCAGGCAGTCACTTCAGTGGCACGTGATCTGGGGTCCAACTTAGTGGCGGCTATGCAGCGTACAGCTATAAATACAGTGTTCCCGCCCCTCGCTCTCAGAGACCGAGCCGTTTCTGACCAAAACTGCTTCCCCTTGTGCTCCGGGCAGATGCACCTTACTAGTAGCTCTAATGGTTGTTCTGTATCTATGCACATGTCAGGCCTTTCCTGGCCCTCCTCTGCTTCTGTCTACCGATAATCACTCGTCTACGCTATGTGTATTTGAGTACTGTGGGTGGGACGGCCCGGAATTGCCCCAGGAGTCCCGTCCTCAAGATCATCTTGGCTGCTTGTACTGCCATTGACGAGCTACTGAGAATGCGCTTGATGTCAACGCATGGATGCTTGCCTGCCCACATTCGATGTCGTTCGTCGGTCCAGTTCCTGCATTCGAGCAGGATGTGGCGTACTGTCTGCGGTCCGTAGCCGCATTGGCACTCGTCGGAATCGGCCTTGTTGATAGCGTGCAGGTACGCGCGAAGGCCGGTTTTGCCTGTGCGCATCTGTGTAAGCACAGAGCTGATCGCTCTGTGTGTGCCAGCGTGTGTGGTGAGGACGTCTTTTCCCGGCCGAACCCCGAGCTTGAAGAGCTCTCTGCCGTGCTTGGCCTTCTCCCAGGACAGTTTCCATTCCTCTCTCATTGTCTTGCGGATGGTGGATTTCGTTGTTGCCATAAGAGTTTGGAGCGGTTCTGGTTCTGGTGGCGGTTCTGGGACAGCCCGTGTGTTTGGATCATGGCCGGTAGCTTCCGTGGCTGCTCGATCGGCTGCTTCGTTGCCTGGTACTCCGACATGTGCTGGGATCCACCGGAATTGGGGCTCCCAACCTTGGCTGCGGAGCTCGTCGAGTGCTTGTATGGCCTCGATCAGGATATACTGCCCCGACGGACACTTGGGATTCCGTATTGCCTGGATGGCGGCTTGGTTGTCGGTGAATATGGCGCACTTGCCGGGTGTGATGCCTGTTGTCTGTATGTCGAGCACTAATTGCAATGCCAAAACGAGTCCTCTAAGCTCTGCTGCGTACACTGTGGAAGTGTCCGTTGTGCCCATGTACTGAGTCCGTTTCGTGTAGATGCCATCAATCTGGAGCGAGGGTGCTACTGCAGCTGCCCCGACGTGGCCGCTGATGCCGCTCCCGTCGGTATAGATGCAGATCGTTCCTGGCTCTATGGCATCATGTTCCTTGATTGCCTCCTCGGCAGATTCGGCGATGCAGACAACCGGTGGCGTCCACCACGGCGGTACAACGTGCGGTTGGCGCTTCTCGAGTCGATCGAGTTGCACATCGTACTTGCGCTCCAGGATACTCGAGAATCGATCGAGAGGACTTTCCGCGTTGCGTCCTTGGCGAGTCCTCCGTGGTATGTTATTGTCGTCTTCGGGTGCGGCCATGTCGTTGTAGAGGGGGCTGGTTCTAATACGCATTGTGGCTTCTAGTGCTGTTTGCTCGAGTTGTTGTTGCACCGGGAGCAAGTGTGCCTCCACATCCACCGCTGCTCCAGCGGTAGTCCGGAAAGCTCCAGTGATGGTTTGAGCTGCTCGTCTCTGTACTTTCTTGATAGCAGTTATTATAGAGCTGCCTCTGCTGGAGTGGCCGTTGCCGGGAATATGCCATGCAGAACAACCATATAGCATCTGAGGTACGATCATTGCTCTGTACACATGTCGGAGATTGATCATTCCTGTGCCCCACGTTGAGGATGCCAGAGCTGATAGAGCCGAGGGTCGTTTTGTGGCTCCCGCTTCTACTTTCTCGCGGTGATAGTCCCACCGGAGCTTGGTGTCCATTTGGATGCCCAGGTATCGGCATGACGGGGAGGCTTTGATCGTGGCGTGTGGCAAGCGGAGTGCGTGCGTGCTGTTCGCCTTGGGATCTCTGGTAAAGTGTACAAGCTCGTATTTAGCTGGCGCAAACTGGGAGCCATGCTTCCTTGCCCATTCTTCAGCCTTTCGGTGGATGTCCTTAAGGGTTTTGCAGTTGTGTTGTGCGGTCGGGCCTACTGCTAGGATCGACGCATCGTCAATGTACCCAACCGCCTCCGTTTCCTCTGTCTTGCATGTCTCGATCAGGTCCGCGTTGTAGAACAAATAGAGGATTGGCGAGATAGGCGATCCCTGTGGGATTCCTGTTTGGATAGGCGTCGATGGTGCAGTGTACTCCTGCAGTTTGAGAGTGGTTGAGCGGTCACTGAGGAAGGAAGCTACCCAGCATATGATCTTCTGACTGACTCGACGCTTTCGAAGGTTGTGCAGTAGCCGTTCTCGAGAAACGTTGTCGTATGCCCCAGACACGTCGAGCAGTAGCAGAGAGGCCACCTTGCCCTCGGACCATGCTTGGTGTATCCGCTGGAGGAGAAAGTGCATAGCATGCTCTGTCGAGGCGAGTTTCCGGCCCCCGTGTGTCGGCTGGGGAGAAGTTGGTGGACATCCGCAAGGTAGGCAAGCCGGTTCGCAATTATGGCTTCCAGCGCCTTCCCTAGCGTGTTGAGGAGGGCAATTGGCCTATATGCCTTGGGTTGCGTATAGTCGTCCTTGCCCGGCTTTCGGAGTACCACCGTGATCGTATCCTTGAAGTGTGTCGGACAGTAGCCCTGCTGAAGGCATGCGTTGAAGAGCGTGCAGAGGCTTGGGAGGAGGATATCGAGCGTCTGGTGCAAGATGCCGTTGGTGATACCGTCGACGCCGGGGGCCTTGTTCGGGAAGCCCTGCGCACTGCTTTCTCCACCTCCGCTGTGGTAATGTCCGGGCATTCGATTGGTGGGGGGTATTCGTATTCCTCGATGTCCGTGAGGTCGGCTTGGAGTGGAAGCGGGAAAAAGGATTGACGTAACGCCTCGGCCTTTTCTTCCGGCCGCTGCGCCAGCTCTCCGTTCGGTTGCACGAGTGCTGGCGTGCAAGCTGGTGATGCGTTGTGCCTGTTCTTGGCCCATTTAACCAAATTCCAAAGGCCCGACTGTGACGCAGACGCATCTTCTACTCTCTGACGATGGGTGTCGCGGAGGGTCTTCTGGATGTGTCGACCCTTCCTATTGCGCGCCTGTCGGTAAGCCTCGTAGTCATCGTCTTGTCTCGTTCGTTGCCACCTTCGACGGAGTTGTTGAACTTCCGTACAGATGTCCTTGCAATCTTGGTCGAATCCGGCAATTGATCGGGGGGATGGGTTAGACCAAGGGGTTGACGCTTCGATGCCCGCGTCAAGAGCCTTGATGATCGAAGAAACGAGCCCGTCAACGCTTTCCTCGTCCCTAAGCTGTATGGCGTCGCACGTTCGGGGAAGCCGGTCCTTGACAGTCTGACGGAGTATCGGTACATTCGTCTTTGCCCATAGGCGCTTTCTCGTCGGGACTGCCAGTCGCCAGCTCCAGTCGATGACCAGGGCAATCGGGAGGTGATCAGAGTCACAGTCTAGCCTTCTGTCGATTTTGCAGTGGACCACGCGGGAGGCCAGGTCCTCGGAGGCCAACGTAAGGTCGATTGTTGATTCTGCGTCCTTCCATCGGTGAGTTGGGGTTCCAGGCACTGTGAGGAGCTGTAGTTGGAACTCCTCGATGATAGTGAGCAGAGGTTGGGCGCTCGGCCCACTTCCAGCGCGTCGATGTGTCGCTGACCATAGAGGGTGATGTAGGTTGAAGTCCCTTGCTTGTTGGAAAGTTTGGTGCTCCGGATAAGGAGGATCAACGCTGATATCGGAATTGACAAAAACAATGTGCGAAGCATGCTGGACATTGGTGCTGACTTCAACCCCTGAACCGTGGAAATTCCCTAGTGAAATTGGTGGCTAAGAGCTTCATTGGTTGCTATCTACTGTGTGGTTAATAACTGTGGTAATAGTGGAATCGGATCGGGTTGGTGTCCGGCTCGCTTGTGGAATACGAGTAGGTTTGAGTTTGGTGCGTCTTGGCAAAAGTGTTCCGTTCGGTGGTTCGTTCTGCTCGGTGGTCAAATACGTTAGTCAATACAGTACTCATGACCTGACGCGCCTTGACAGTTCAGTCGCAATGGAAATCCAGGCGAAATTTGGAGGCTAAATCTCCACCGCGGTCCGCTGCAGTCGGTAGTTTAATCTAATATTCAGACTGTGAAGGCAAAATGACTCTAAAAGCTAAGCCTTAAAGTCTACAGCAAAATTATTGGGTAGTTGTTGAGATACAACCTTGTGGTTTTAGTGTAAAATGGGCTGATCGGCTCGCTTGTCTGATTGACTCGCTTATCGAATACGTTAAGGGCACGAAATCCGTCATATGGCGTAAAACGGCCGAATACTGATGGGCTAGGGCGGAGGTATCTCCGGTGAACCCTGGGAAACGCACGAGAGACGACCTATGACGATTCGGAGATGACGTTGTCTGATGCAACTGTGTATGCAGAGCAACTGTTGGATTACTATGTGGTGTCTGACCGTTAAGCCACATCATCATCTTCTGTCTGCGTTTACAAGACCTCTCTCCTTCAAACTGGGCCTTGCACAAGTGCAATGAAAACCTCCGACGCTGTTGACCGCACTTCTTCAGACATGACAACAGAAAGCCGACGATACAGAGCAGTGATTGCCGCTCAAGCGTGCGAAACATGCCGCTCTCGGAAGTGCAAATGCGACGAACAACAACCAAAGTGCGGCCTTTGCCAGCGCCTTAATGTCGGTTGCATTTACAGAGATCCTCGACCAACTAAGTGAGCAGCCACACCGGATTGTTCCATCCTTGCCTTTGATTCTTGCAACTAATGGAGGATATCGGATTTTGATAGGAAAGACAAGACGCTTGAGGATATCCTTCATGCTCTACAACGTACAGAGGACAAGCTCGAACGGCTATTCGAGTTAACCTGCGGAAATGCTAGCACTCCGGCTTTCACCCAGGATGGATCAGTCACTCCATCTTTTGGAAGAGGACGCTCTCCTATTGACCAGGACGCATCACTTCGGCGTGGCGTTCGAGCGCCAGAGGGTAACGAACATCTTGCGGCGGTGCATAGAGTGCTTCTTTGGCCTGCAGTATCTACACTGCTTTGTACCAAAGGAGTAGAAGCTGCGGCGGATTTGTCGCATATTGCAGAGAGAGGCACAAGTTGGTTCATACAGCAAGAGTTGGACAAACATCCCGGTATCTTACCTCCACATATCGGCCTCAAGAGTTCACCTGTGCATAGTTCACGTGCCGCTGATGGTTTACCTCGAGCGACTTTCCCTAGTCTTACTAAAGATATGATGACACGATACGCCGACCAATATTTCAATACCTTCAACATGCTGTACCCTATCTTGGACTATACCGACTTCATGCAGCAGGCTCTTCCTAAAGTTACAGAGGAAGGATTTGGCGACGGCTGTTTCATGTCGCTGATAGCGCTCTTGGTTTTTGCGCTTGGTAAAGTAGCTATTGAAGGGACATTTGGGAAACCGACGGTAACTAAAGACGGTTCATTGGGCGGGATGCGTGGATCACTAAGCGGAATACGTGGAGGCACTGCCGACGAACCTCCAGCGCTCGATATCTTCAATGAAGCACAGCGAAGACTCGGGTTTGTCATCAGCCACATCTGCTTAGAAACTGCTCAGATATTGCTGCTAAAAGCGTAAGCATCACCCCAAGCCTCTAATGCGACTTTGGCTGATCCTGTGGCTAATGCAGGACGT
The DNA here is from genome assembly GCA_030247845.1 of Coniosporium tulheliwenetii. Lineage (NCBI taxonomy): Eukaryota > Fungi > Ascomycota > Dothideomycetes > Coniosporium > Coniosporium tulheliwenetii. The sequence goes on along the minus strand of JAPDRP010000029.1, from coordinate 279,935 downwards.
ACTTTGAAGCATGCTTACGGCATATCGTGAGTTATAGGAGCACAGCTTCCTGAGGCTCTGCTAAGCACTAGTACGCAGGACTTCTGGCGGACGACGGTGATGGCTTCAGAGGCCATCCAAATTATATTGAAGTTCGTAATTGCGTGGCCTGTTGCATAGACATTGCTAAGCTTTTCTAGGCGACCCATTGAATGGACTTCCCATAATGGAGACATGATTAAGCGGGCGTACTGGGTTTGCAATATCATCGAAGGGTATTCGCTTGGGAATGCTTTGCCATCAAGTTCAATGAGTGTACTGACAAACGCCATAGTTGGTACCACGTAGATCTGGATTTGCCACAGACGGGCATATCCGAGTACCAGGATGATATACCGTTGCCTCTATTCCCGGAGCAGCTAGAGCACAGAGTGGACTATGAGCCAAGTCCGTTCAAAGACAAGCGAACTCACTATCAATATAACTTCCTAGGCATGATCGCAATCCGTCGACTTATTGATCGAATCAATAACGAACTCTACAATGGTAAGAGTGGAAGTTTGCTTCGCGTCTACAAGGACGGTGCAGAATGTATTATCACGTAGCATAAGGGGGACGTCCGAAAGATACTGTCGCCGAGCGAGTCTGTACACAAGATTCGCTTCTAATAACGGACTCAAGGTCTCCCGGATTCACTGTCCCAGCACTTTCTCCATCAGCCTTGTACCTCTGCTCAGACTCTTGAAGGAGCTACAAACAGCTGATCCGACGGGTTTGCAGTATCAAATCCTGAACCACGAGAAGGCTACGCGGAACCTCCTATCCGCGTCATCAAAGAGCTAGATCACCAGCTCAAATCCTGGCGTTCGCATTTGCCACAGCCCCTCCAGTGGAGTGACGAGCAGCGCACCCAGTACGTAGGGCACGATCCTCTGACCGACCTTCCCAGCCTGATGCAATTCACCGTCGACCGAGACGGGGACCAGTTTTACCACATCTACAACATCGACGTCATCATCGCGCAGCTTCGCGGCCGCTTCTACTATTGCCGCTTCATGATCTACCGTCCGTTCCTCTATAAGGCCCTCCACTTCCCCGAGCGGATGACAGCCGAGGATATCGAGTACTGCACCATCGGCTTGGATAGTTGTCTTCTCTGGCCCGTGTGCATGTGGCCGGTGAAAAACAAGAAGAGGCTGATCCCCAATATCTTTGCGTGGACGCAGAGTTTCCTCGGCATATTACTTGTCCTCCGTATAGCAGCAGAGGATACGGTGCTCAAGCAAATATGGGAGACGCAGCTGCTAAATCAGCACGTGCAGGATTCTATTGAGATGATGCTATACTGGATGAGGGATATGCAGCAAGTAGATGGCATTGCGGAGTGGAGCTGGAAGATCTTAGAACCACTGTACGAGGGAGTTCATTTTGGGTGAGCGGTAGGCTGCAGCAAGGATTAAACAGGAGCTTGCCGTTCAACAAAGGCGAATTCCATCGTTTCCTCCTCGTAATGTTCTAAATGCACAACATCAATTCCACCCACTCAAGAAATGATCTAGATCATAGCAGTCATTATCGTTTTGGGGAGGTCCTTCATGTTCTATGCTTACCATTCCGGCCATGACTCTTCCTGCGTGAGCCTCGGTCCGGAAGCCCTGAAAACTGGATATTCTGCTTGGTTCACAACCTGCGCCTGCTGTGGTTCGCACAGACTAAATGGGTCTGCAAAGTGAATTTGTCATCCTTCAGTCTTTATTCCAATGCCTAGCTTTAGTGGGTCAGGCTATGTTGGACTGCACAAGACAGCCTACCCTCAAACAGCATCCATGACGCCCCAGAAGTCCAGGGATGCAATTAATCTTGAAGATTAATTGCATTAATTGTGAATCTGAATCCTCCTTCCGATTAAATGCTCTGAATCCGACCCTACCTAGATTAAATGTGATTCATACGATTAATTGTGCTTGGGGGCGGTCAGCCGGCAAGGCTTCCGATTGGTCTATCCAACCCGGCAGAAACTCAAAACACGCAATTCCTCCTAACGCGTAGGGTAAATACACGTCTATTACCACTTATAACCCCATTACTATGGCCTTCCACGAATCCCCGCCTATTGACCTCGATTCAGACGACAATGCCATGCGCACAGAACCCGGAACTGCTGAAATTGAGACCCTACAAGCCTCAGACGACGACACCAATCAAGACCCGCTCTCCAACACCAAAAAACGCAAGGCCCGCTCTGTCACCTGCGTGGATATGTGGGCAGAAGCTCGTCAGCCACGCAGTAGCGAGCCAAAGAAGAACCAGTACGGCCAGAAGTGGTTCTATTGCAAGCGCTGTAGCTTTAAGCAGACTGCCCACAACCGAATCCGCGAACATCTCGCCAAACACAACATTATAGTCGTACAAAACCTCTCAGCGAAGAAGGTTGCGATTGAGGCTTCAATATCAGGGCTTTTTGGCAAGCAAAAGGCTAGGCAAGAAGGTCGTGATATTGAGCAGGAGAAGCTTCTTCTTCGAGCCATTAACAAGCCAGCATTCAACGAAGCTCTTCTACAACTAATTGCCCGCCGCAACCTTCCTCTCTCGGTGCCTGAATGGGGAGAACTCTACGCTCTCCTCCACGCCGGTAACTATATGGCTACCGACGTCATTATACAGAGCCGCGGCCAGATCCCCAAGCTGCTCAATGATTCCTTCCTCCTACACCAGTTGGCGATCAAAAAGAAGCTACAAAGCGCCCTCACGCTTATCCACTTCAGTATCGATATGTGGGGATCTCCAAACCACAAAGGATTGCAAGCCATTGTAGCCCACTTCGTCGACGCGGAGACTCGCAAGATCCAAAAGGCGCTTATATCTCTCAAAGAGCTCCCTGGCAACCACGGTAGAGAAGCACAAGCAGAGATCTTTGTAAAGATCGTGGAGGAGTACGATTTGAAGCACAAGATTGGCTGGTTTACGCTGGACAATGTCTACAGCAACGATACCCTGTTACGAGCGGTTGCAAGGTCGATTCCTACCTGGGACCCCAAAAACACCGCCTCCGCTGCAACGGCCATGTTATCAACCTCGCTGTACAGGCTTTCCTATTCGGGAAGGACAAGAAGGCGTCAGAGGAGGCTATTCGCCAGGTTGCTCTACTGTCAAAGACCGAGACGAAGGGGAATCGAGAACGCCTTACTACAGCGGCGGGGTGGCGTAACTATGGAGCTCTTGGAATGCTACACAACCTTGTAGTCTACATTAGGTCATCAGATCAACTCTACCAGGCCTTTCTTTGTTACGCCGGCCGTATGATCCCTCGTGATAACTCCACGCGGTGGAACTCTTGGTACGAGATGATCCACGTCGCGCTCAGCCTTCGCGGAGAGATCAACAACTTTATCGACACCAGAATAAGAGGAGAACCTTCTCTACGGCTCGATTATCTCCTACCCGACCACTGGCAGGAGCTACAAGAACTGCACGACTTTCTCGAGCCATTCTACGACGTCACGAAGAACACTCAATGGGATACCTCAACGCTAGATCAAGTTCTTAGCGACATGGACTTCCTTATTACTCATTACGACGCCGCGAAGCTACAATACAACCAGCCAAAGGACCTCGCGATGATGAATCGCCTTATAACGAGCTGGTACAAATTCGATGACTACTACAAGCTCACAGACGACGCTCCAGTTTACGCTACGGCTCTGCTTCTTCACCCAAGCCTTAGACTACGATATCTGAACTCGCAATGGGCCCGTCAAGCTGACTATATTGACGAGGCGGTTGAGAGCGCTCGAAAGCTCTGGGCAGACTACAAATCCTCTTCATCTATGCCATTAAAATCTCACGATAACCTCACGCCGCATCAACGCTGGAAGTGAAGAATATATCTACAAGACGAAGCTGAAGATGGAGACGATTTTGAGCGCTTCATTAAGGTTTGATCTCCCTGCTACTCCGCTTCCTTTACTAACCTTTCTATCTTACCGCAGGCACCGGCCTTTTCTATAGGAGACTCCTCCGCTCTCGAGTGGTGGCTCGAGCCACGCCAACAACAAGCCTACCCTGATCTCTCTCGCCTCGCTATCGACGTCTTTTCGATCCCTCCTATGTCAGCTGAGGCAGAACGCGTGTTTAGTGGAGCTCGGAGGACAATAAGCTGGGAGAGATCACGGCTGTCGGCTGAGACAATAGAGAGGCTAGAGTGTTTGAAGAGCTGGATTCGGAGTAGGCTAGCACACAGGGTGTTCTTGACGAAGGAGGGAGAGCTTGTAAGCCCTGAACAGGTGGATTTGGCGATACAACAGCTAGAGATGGAGGTTGAGGACTCTCACGCTATAGAGGCGACGAGATCAGGTGATGCTACACCATTAGAAGTAGCTAGTAGGTCGCTCCTACAATTAATCGTTGAATCGCTATAATTAATCATAATCATAGGCTAGGATTCAACAATTAATCTGAATCGGGGGTATGATTCAGATTCAGAAGATTATTTACATCCCTGGGCAGGATCGAGGTAAGCGATGACCGCCGCCGTGTACACGAAGTAGCCGTAGTGGAAGTGGTGATCGTTGTAGTATGTGCCGCCAAAGTCCAGACCGGCATCGCGGTATCCGGCCACGGACACCACACCTCGCCAAGCTGTCTCATCTGAGTAGAAGGTTAGTATATCTACTGTTGAGCCACCAGGTGACAGCATTGGACGTACAGTTGAGAGGATTCCTTTGCCTGTTCTGCACAAACACATCAAACGCCGCCTTCAGTTTCTGCAATCCTGCAGCAGCAAGACCTGGATTTTCCGCGAGATCGTTCATGGCATATATCGCAGCAGCAAACTTAGCAAGGCCCTTGCCACTGAAGTACATCGAGTCGAGGTTCGTCTGCGCATTGAAATCCTCGTTGAGCTCGCTTGAGCCCACTTGGTTCATGAGGTTCACAACATTTGCGTTCAGTGATGTGACGCTGCCCCTGTCGGGAGTCCAAGGAGCGAAGCCCATGCCGATAGGAAGATTGTCCTCGACCATGGTCCAGGTATCCCGCAGAACTGCAGTGGCCATGCCTTTCGTAGCAGTCTGCAGCACCATGTTGACATTTGCGCCAGCGGTGGCGCCGTCGAAACTCTGGACGTGGTGCGGCAAAGCATACATGAGAAGAGGCAGTGCCGCGTTACCGCCTTTGTGGAATGCTAGGGTGTATGAGCCCGTGTTCCCGGTCACTGAACCTGTAGTAGTTGCGGCAGTGGCATACGCGCCAGCGGACTGATCATAGAGTCCCTCTCCGGCATCTCCTGAGGGATTCTTGGCTACTTGAATGGCCCCGCGGAATCCTGCTGGGCCTCGAATGGCAGTGTTAGAGACCATACTGAAACTGGGTGCACCAACCCCCGGGTCAGAAATGGCATAAAGGAGCCAGTTGCGGCCGTCCTCGAGAGTGATTCGGTACTTGAAGGCGCCACCAACAGTTATCGGGCCTTCAATAGTCCTGAAGAACACGTCGCTCTGAATCAACGGTGTGGCGCCTGCATAGACGCCTGTGAGGAAACCCATTCCTTGAACAATCGGGAAGGTAATCAGGTTAGCCGCGCCTGGACCCGTAGCGAGGTGTGCCTTCACACTGAAAGCACCTAACTCGCTGGTGGTAAGCGTGGTGGACGCCCCCAGTTCTTGGGCGGAGAGTATGACAGAGTGGATGCCGATAGGGTTGATGTAGTACTGCGCAGGGCTATCAGGCCCAAACACTCTCTGCCCGGCCTCAATGTGCGCGACACTCATACCCCAGCTTCTGGAGTGCCCTTCGCCCTTACACCATCGAAGCGAATAAGGATGGGTCCACACTGTCTGTCCCTGACCACCAAGGAAGAAGTTGGCGTAAAACTTGTTCGTCTGAACGGGCTTATTATTCAAGACGATACCTTTCTGCGGAATCGGATGATCGCCCCGACTGGGAACAATCTCAGCCGGGTTTTCAGCCGCCACCGGCGAGAAGATGTTGCCAGCTATTATCGCCGTGGGAGGCTCGGCCGGAAGCGACGTGTTGATAGGCGGAATCGGTTGCAAGGTGTCCGAAGGCGTAGGTATGGGATTGGTGTTGAAAGGTGGAACGGCACTCTCGCCGGTGGTCTGAAGTGAGGAAACGACAGTCTTTGCGGCGGTAGTTAGTCAATATCGGAATGGTAAACGTAGATGAACGAAGTCCACCTACACCAGATGTACCAGGTTCCAAGTTAGGTATGACAGACTGCAGAGATGGAGTGACCGTTGAGATTGTTGTAATTGGAACTGTCGACGCCTGCCTGGCCGATAGGGCTTTCGAAGTGATATCTATGATAGACGATGAAGTTGCTGCTGGCAGATGCTTGGTAGCACTGGTCGGTTGGGAAAGCGTGCACGTTGAAGTCGCAAGAGTGGTCGGCGAGCGGGCTTCCACGACTGGAGATGATGATTCTGATGCGGCCGCCAGAAAGCGTGACTCCAGCACATCTTGTGCTACCGCGGGTTGGAGGGCATATGAGGCAGAAGATAGCGTGTGTCCGAAGACAGATCCTGGAACGACCGTTAGCGCCGGATCCTTCGAGGCTTGGATTGTTGAAGTATATGGCGAAGTTGTAGACGAATCGTCACATGTGGTTTTCGTCTCTGTTACAACGACACCCCTAGGCTTAACTTCTACTGGACTACCCTGGAAAGGAAGTGCTATAACAATATGTACCTGCAACAGCGTTAGCAAAACACCCAACGCTAGGTAAGCATTTCTCGGAAACGCCATAGCAGCCGGCGTCAGCCCTGCGCAGGTCGATATTGAACAAGCAGCCTAGCGCTGGCGTGTATCGTGCAGAAACGATCCTTCGATCGAATACGAAGACCACTCTGACGGATAGACCAAGGAATGAGCGAAGAGACCGCTACGTCCGCCGGCGATTCTGCGGCGTGAAAGAACGTGATATGAACCAAGAGACAAGTCGAGCCCTGGGGCTCCAGCAAAGGACCCGAGTCGGGAGCAGAGAGGAAGTGCTGGTGGATGTCTGTCGATAGTCTGATAGAGCTGTGTGTGTAGTCTTTGGTGGAGGTTGCGTAGAGATCCAGTTGATAGCGAAACGCGCCGAGGTGCTCTCTTAAGCAAAAAGGGCTAAACATCCGCGACTCCCTGATCACCTCGGAAACGACGGGTGGCTGTAAAATCGCCTTCCTAATAGAGCGAGAACTGCGCGCGGGCCCCATGAGTGCAATAGTAATGCGGTTCTAGAGTGGCATAAAACTTCGTCGTTACCTCGTTAAGCTTATCTCAGGAATGCATGGGGCTGTCGGGCTGCACGTGCACAGAACGCAGACGACTCGTGGACTGCTGAAGCAAAATGATGAAAAGTCGAGTTGCAGCGAGATGTCAGTGTTGAGCGAACCGTGATCTCGGGTGTGCTCTTGGGTGAAGGTCTTACACTCTGCACCTACGACCTACAAGATAGTAAGCGTCAAAGCAGGGTGGAAGTGGGCATGATCATCAGCGGTGACACAGGACTGGCCATGTGGAGCAATCCCTGAAGCTGATCGAAGAGCGTGCAGAAGATGTGAGCGATACGAGATGCACGAGATATGCAGAGGGCTTGACCCCTTCGAGGCAAGTGGTGAAGGCATTCTGCATGCTGGCCGGTACAGCAGGGTCACCCCGTGCCCATGGCTTGAGAGCCGGGCCGAATGAGGGTGCTCAGCAGTCAAGCAGCTCTGAGGCAGCGGTAGTGGCGCGTCGTCGTTTGGTGTTGTTGGAAAATGGCCGTCTGCTTTGGAAGGCTGCAGAGAAGCTGGAAAGTGTTCGAAGACTACCGACCGGGATGTTGACTCGGATGGGGCTGGCATCGGCCCACTGCATCAAGATTGCGCGGGCGGATCTGCGGGACTAAGGGCAACGCGCTTCTGCAAGGCACACCAATCATTGAGGGCGTCTAATAAAAGGGATGTGGGTCAGGAGATGGGCGACATGCATAAGGATGCTCCACGGGCGCAGCCAGAGCAGCCGCGGACATGCGGAGCCCGCCGCCTGGGCCGCCGCTCGAAGATCACCTACCGCCTCAATATCGGGTGGCGTAATAGACGGACGGGATGGGCACTTCAGACGACAGGCCATCCACCATACTACCTCATTCCACATCCGACGAGCAGCGCGCAGGTGGCTTTCCTGCGGAACAAACCCACTGTAACCCTTTCAAAAGCAATAGCGCATTTATCGTAAACCAATGAAATCCCGTTCCAACACTCAACAACCTTGAGCGAGGCAGCGCTCTACCCATGGGAGCTCAGATGAGGCTCGTTATCGAGAACCGACCGCATGACAAGGGCCCACGGCCGAACCAAAACCCCGGGTTTCGTAAAGTCCTGCAGGGTCGTCTTCGTAACCACTTCCGGCAGCACGGCCAGCCTGAGACGCCTCTCATAGTGCTCCTTGCGCTCATGCGGGTGTGGCAGCTGAATTGCCAGATATTTCGCGTTCTTCCTGACCCGTTTCTCATTGATAGTAACATGCTTCAGCTTCGCGTCCTTCCGGTTAGCCGCCTTAACGCCTTCTTGCTTTGACACGAAGCGGTTCTTTTGCTCGCGCTTTTTCGCGCTTGCTGATGCCTTCGCCGGTCCAGCTGCCCCAGCCAGGGAGAGTACCACCGATGGTCTTCTCGTCTTCTTCAGCGACTTGCGCTTTCGTTTCTTTTTCAAAGTCGGCGACTACTTCATCGCCACGCTAGGAAAAGGTGCCTCTAATTCCTCCGCGTAACGCTCAACAGGCCCCGCGTAACATCACTTCCTTGAAGAGAGGCTTGTGAAGATATCATCACCATCTAATCTACAGAACACAGACCTGGATAGCGGACTCGCCCCCAAATCTTACAGCTGTTCCAAAACTTTCTTGTCATCCGGCGCTTGAAGATCTTGATCGTGCGTAGATTCCACGTTTGAGTAAGGATAGTAAAGCTATCAAGGTGTTGTCAGCGTCCACAACGTGGAATCTGCGGACACTCTACATTGATAGAAGCGGTGTCAACGACCGGTTAAGATGTCAACCATATTGTTCAAGCTGTGAGACTGCCATGTTGAGCGTAGGCAAGGTGAGCATGCGTGCCTACGTTTTGGATGCGTACTGGTCCAGCGATTTTTGTTCGACATGTGGTCGACTTCTGGTCAATTTCTGGTCAGTTTCTGGTCGAGCTCTAGGCTAGCAATCTATGGTCTAGCGACTTCTGATCTAGTGTGCCGAGACCGTGCAGTCAGAGGCACAAGGTAGGACAAGGCAGGGAGATGAAAGAGGGTCCGATTGGTTGTCCAAGACTGACTTAATTCCTGACCGGCTGAGCTGCTCCGGGTTATCTGAGTAGCGTCCGCGGTGGCTTGGTCCCGGCGCGTCAGACATCTGCGCCTGCCGATCGGCGAAGCCGCCATGCCGCCAACCGTCCTGGCCGCTTAAGGGTGTTTTTGATGATACTACACACTTTTGTCAGACAGCTAGTGATACCCACCACCACCTTCGCTCTGCATGCGACTACGGCTAACTCATCTCTTGTAAAGCACTGTAGGAGGACAGAAGTCTTTGCCGCTGTCATCAGCACATTGACTACAGTCTATCGCTTGATAGCTTCGCTTGATAGCTTCACTTGTACCTGCACCGCTTTCTCTGAACGAAGACGCGTATCGCTGGCGGCGGTTTGAGGTCGCTGACCTGTCATCGTTATCGCATTGATCAAGGTCCGTATTGACGGGCATAACCACTACTGGATATTCATAGCCCTCTTTGATGTCTAAACCTGCGCCGAGGACGAGACGTGTCTGGATGAATGGACAAGGAAGATTACAAGAACTCCAGTTCCTTGGTGCTTGCCGTCCTTCGTCAAGGACAGAGCTTGCGCGAGCGATGTCGTGGCGGAAGAGCTTGCGATTGGATGGCGATTGACAAAGGAGGAGAAGGCAGAGGCAACCTGTTCGAGTTGGATTAGCGTGTGAGGCTGGGAGTGGCTGTGGTCACCGGCACTAAGATCCATTCTTGAGGGTCCAGTGTCAAGGTTACTCGTGCCAGCCATAGAAAAGCGGATGATGATGGAACACCGAGAATCCTTACTTTCCAGGGCAAAGGCTCCGTAAAGTCACTGATGATGTGCAGCCGCAAGAGCACGGTATCGGCCATTGATTTTTAGCAATAACGAACAGCTGCCGTCGTCGACCTGTAAGCCAGGTGCAGGAGAAGATGATGATGACGGTGGTAGAGAAGGAAGACTGATCTGCAAAGAAACGTTGTGGGATGACTGTGCTATTTAAAGGGAAGGCGGCTGAAGTTTCACAGCCCAGACTGCAGCATGCTGCATCTATAATAAGAAACGTCTTCGTTCTATTTCTACTGCTGATGGAGGACCCAGGCTCTAGTCCCTAGTATCCGAACCCATAGGTTTGAATCCCTTTCCAGTATGCCCGCGTCCTTCACGTTCACCGTGTGTATGGCTACCTCTCCGCTCTTGAGCTGTTTGGCCGCCACGACCGGGGGAGCTTATCCAAGTTAAGGGAAGAGCCGTCGCAGGGCGCCGTTGATCTTCCTTCGTAGCTCTTCTGGTGTCTTCTGGCGTAGTAGTGCGGTCGATTCGGGGCTGTCGAGCTTGACGATGATTTCGCGCTCCTTGCTGCTTACGGTGCTGGCGAACGAGGTGGGTGATGTGGGTGCTTGGGACGGCGGACCTCCGGACCTGACCCTCTCAGCCCATGTGGTGATTCGGGTGGATGGTTGGATCGCGTTGTTGACTGCACTCTTGATGAGTGTGATGTCTTCGGCGATGGATGGGAGTAGATCTTTCTGGAAGCGGGTCTTTCCTCCCCAACAATGGGCAGGCATCTCTACACGGTGCTGCGGACCAGTACTCTAGCAGCAGAGTTGCCTGACTGCTGCTTGAGGAAGCCAAGATCTGCCTAGAAGAGGTGGAAGGGTAGTTCTGTCGAGTTCTGGGTCCCTCGACATGTTAGCCATTCCCCCTTACCCAGTTAACGACTTCGAAGACCGCCATCGACTTCTCGCGTGAGGGATAACTAGGGCCCTTTGGTCCGGGGCCTATGGCGTTGTCATTATAGAGGCAGTCAAACACAGTCACCGACACAGTCTCCTCTCCCATCCTCCCACCCGTCCACTTGTCCTTTCCGGCCCACCGAACGAAGAATGGCTGAGCTCTATTATGGGAGGGTTCACTTTGCCATTACCAAACGAATGAATTCGGATACTACCTGTGCATACCCGAAGAACTCGTCTCGCCTCGCCTTTCCGACTTATAGAACCAACACCCGTTACCATAACACCACAGAATCACCTTCGCTGCTCGCCCTCCTTCCGCCATCACAACACAACACAGTTACACGAATAGAAGCACGCTCTCTATGGTCAAGAAGCTATGGGATAGAGGAGGAAATAGGAACATACGATGAAAGCACGGCAACTTCTTCTTAACCGGATGTTCCCATCGACCTCGCCCATCCAGCATCGTCGAATAACGTAAGCGACGGTGTGACGCCCGATTCTAGGTGACGCCCGATTTTTCGCATCAAACTTGAGCAACTTTATCCTACGTTCTAATGGACCATAACGCTCGAATCAAGGCAGCAATAGCTGACCTAGAATCGCAAGAGCGTATCAACTATGCCGTAACTGCTAGAAAGTGGCACCTTGAACCTACAACGTTACGCCGGCGATTTATAGGCGAATCGACGTCAATTGAAGAAGCCAACTCCTACGCCCGCCAGAAGCTCACAAGCGCGCAGGAGGAAGTGCTTATTGAACATGTAAATAAGCTCACAGGCTGGGGCCTTCCGCCAAACCCCTTAGATGCTTAGAAATATCGCCGAGGAGATTGTAAAATCAAAGCTTGGTGTGCACTGGGTTACTCGCTTTTGCCAGCGACACCGCCAGCGTCTTGCCAGCGTCTACCTGCGAACGATAGATCACAAGCGCAAGATCGCAGATAACTCGCAGCACTTTCGCTAGTTCCTTGATGTGGTAGGTACTCTACCAGCTATACTGCACAGGCGTATAGCCTGCCGTTTATGTGAAAAAGCTTACCCTCGCGAACTAGCTGCGCGAGAAGCTGGAGAAGTACGACGTCACGCCCTCCAACATATACAACTTCGATGAGAAAGGCTTCCTTATTGGCCTGTCAAGGTCTACGAAGCGCATCGTCGCTCGCGAAGCGCTGGGTAGCCGACGGATACTCGGCGCGAGCCAGGATGGAAGTTAGGAGTTTATCACGCTTGTTGCTTCTATATGTGCAGATGGATCGCGCATTCCGCCCGCATTAATCTATAAAGGCGAATCGCGAGACCTGCAAGACTCGTGGCTCGAGGATTTTGACCATGTACAAGACTCAGCTTTCTTCGCATGCTCGGAAAAGGGGTGGAGTAGCGAGGTACTCGGTTTACAGTGGCTGGAGCACATATTCGATCGCAACACTAGAGTAAAGGCGGCGAGAAGCCGGCGACTACTTATAATAGACGGCCACAATAGTCATGTAAACCTCCGGTTTGTCGACTACGCGGACCGTAATCGGATCCTGCTCGCCGTCTTGCCGCCGCATTCGACTTATAGGCTGCAACCCCTCGATGTAGGCCTGTTCGCGCCTCTGGCGACATACTACGCATAGGGGATCGACGCTCTGCTGGCAAACAGCCAGGGCCTTGTGCGCCTGATAAAGCGGCATTTCTGGAACCTGTTTCGCGAAGCATGGGACCGGGCGTTTACGGCAAAGAACATTGGAAGCGCCTGGGAAGCGACGGGTATACACCCGTTCAATCCCGACCGTGTAATTGCCACGATCACGCAAGAGAACACCACACCTGAGCCGCAGCAAGTAAGAACACCAAAATCAGCACGCTCTATGCGCCGCATGTTTAATTAACTACAAAAAAACGGCTACGTGACTGCAGAAGCGTCACCGCTGCTCCGGGCCGGCGAAAAGCTAGCTGCTGAGGTTGAGGTCTTGCGCCACGAGGTCCAGGGCCTGCGGAAGGCAATAATAGAGGATAAGAAGAAGTGTAAGCGCGGAAAGGCTCTTGGCTTATTCGAGGAAGACGATGATCCCAGCCAGCCCCTGTTTTTCAGCCCTTTAAGGGTTGGGCGAGCTCGCCAGCGAGCAGCCGACAAGGCGCAGGCGGAGCACCAGCGCAAGCAAGCTATGCAGGATCGAAGGCTTCGATCGGCTGCAACACGGGCAGAGAGAGCCCGCGAAGCGGAGGACAGGAAGGCTGCGCGTGCTGCGGCGCGTAAGGCGGCGAAAGAAGAGCGAGCTGCGGAAAAGGCCCGGCGAGCCAGTGGTGTATTCAATATTGAATAAGGAAAACAATATCGTCAATAGAAATCAATATTAAAACATCACTTTTAAAAAATAGCAGGATCTTTACATCAAATTATTTAATAAAACTTGATTCAGCCCTATCTGCGCCCCGTGCGGGACTTGGCGAAAACCACAACTCCCTCCAAAATTTGTATGGGAAAAACACGCAAATCGCCATAACAAACGCTGCAGGTCGAAATCGTAAAAAGTGGTGCACAGATTTCTAAGTTTAGCCTTGCGCTTTCGATGCATCCACTTTACAGCCCCGTGCGACCCGTATTGCAAAAGCCTTAGCGATTTAAAGTTTTGCCTAAGGCTTAGGTTTTGCACCAGCCACGCACCAGCCATAGGGGTTAAGATTATACCACTACAGACCTTCTATCCCTACTATCATCCTTCTTACCCACCGCCGCACACTATGCCTAGGCGAACAAAGCAGAATAGAAATAAGCAGGCTCGCCTACCACAGCATCGCCAGCACCAGCAAGAGCCGCAGGATCAGCTGCAGCAGGGGCAATCACGCGTGCAGGCTATCCAACCGCAACAGCAGGGCCAGGACGACGTCTTTATTACAGAGGGTTCATCCTCAAACATCGATCCTCTTATCCTCTTGCAATCTTTTAACGTCCGCACTAACTCGCAGCAGATAAGAGCAAGCCGCATACAGACTCCCTATCCTCCTCCACCGCAGCCTCCCGTAATCCAGCTTTCTTCTTCCTCTATCCCACCTCCCGCGCACGCCCGCAATCAATCCACACCGCCTACCATCTCCCGCGCAGTCTCAATCCCAGTTATTATACCCTCCCACAGCCGTCCCGCAGAGCCTCCTCTTTCCCACGCACCCTCCCAGCCCTTCCAGCCTCCCGCTATCATATCCCGCAGGCATCGCACTAGGCGTGCTCCTTCTCCTACACCTCCCACCCCTCACGCACGCCCTGCTCTTTCTCCTCCACCATCCGCAGGTCCTAGCAACCGCGCTGCCCCTCCCCACCTATCCCCCCGCACACCACGCTCGCAGCGAAGGGGTGCAAGCCGATCAGCTGCGGAAGACACCGAGGTGACTCCCACACGGCGGCGCATACCATCCCCCAACCCGCAGGCGCGCGCAACGCCCGAGCCGGTTCCAGAGACGGGCTTTTACTACGCGCAGAACCATCGAGGAGCTGTCTACAAGCCGCGTGCAAACATAGCTAGAGAACCCTTGCAGCAGGGCGTCGATTACCGCTTTACGCTACAGCGTGCGTCCCACGCTTGCCGTCACTGCGGGGCGCTGCATTGGATCGAGGAGAGAAGGGTGAATTCGACGAAGAAGAACCCGCAGTTTAGCTGCTGCGTGGACGGCGCGGTACGTGTACCCCCGCAAGGGCAATACCCGCGGGAGCTGCAACGGTTACTTGCAGAGACGGAGGGTGCGAACCAGCGGACACGACGCACACCTCCCTCGCAGGAGTTTCATAAGCATGTCCGCCATTACAACAACTCCTTCGCCTTCTGCTCCCTAGGGGCGGATATCGATGAGAGGCTTGCACAGCGGCTGCATGGCGCCTATACGTTCCGCGCGCATGGCCAGCTCTACCATCGCATCGGCGCGCTGCAGGCTCCTGCGGATCGGGCTCCCAGCTTCGCACAGCTATACATCTTCGACGGCGAGGAGGAGCAGCTACGGCGGCGCGGCCAGGCGTACCAGGATCTGAACGCAGGAACCCTACGCGTCATCCAGCGCGTGCTACACGCCACAAACCCATTCGTGCAGGTGTTTCGCACCAACGCGGAGAGGCTCCGCAATGATCGTAGCGTCACCATCTCTATCGGCATCGTAGAGGCCGCCGCGACCGATCCACGCAGGTATAACCGCCCGACCGTAAGCGAGGTTGCGGCTCTTATACCCGCCTCCACGGAAATGAACGGCGGGGTGCGTCAGATCGTGCTAGAGAATAGAGCTAACGGCGCGCTACAGTTTATCAGCGAGCAGCGTGCGGAGTACCTACCCATACGGTACCCACTGCTTTATCCGAATGGCGAGCTAGGCTGGCGGTATAACTACCCGCTCGCAGGTAGGCCGTGGGTGCCGCAGGAAGGTGCAGGTGAGGTAAACCCGGCTGCGGAAGATGTAGAGATAATTGCGGAGGTTGCGGGGGAGGAAGGTCCCGCTTTAAGCAGTGAGGAGGAGGAGGAGGAGGAGGAGGAGGAGGAGGAGGAGAAGGGTAATGATGGTGTAGATACGCGGCGCGGCCGTAACGGTTCCACGCGGGTCTCGCAGCAGCAGTGGTGGAAATATCACCTACAGCTACGCCGCCCGCTGCCAGCTCAGCTACTCGCTGGGAGGCTATTCCACGAGGTGGTGGTGGATGCGTACGCCTCAATCGCCAGTTCCCGCTTACAATGGTGCAAGCATAACCAGAAGACCCTACGCATGGCGCAGTACGGCGGCATGCTCGACGCGCTACACGAGAACGACCGGGTTACCGGCCAGGATATCGGCCGCAACATCATCCTTCCTGCATCGTATACCGGCTCTCCGCGGCAGATGCGCAACCTCTACCTCGATGCTATGGCCCTTGCGCGCTACTTTGGCTCCCCTGATTTCTTTATCACCTTCACCTGCAACCCGCAGTGGCAGGAGATCCAGCACGAGCTTGCAGCCGGTCAGACCGCTACAGACCGCCCGGACCTGGTGAACCGCGTCTTCTACCTAAAGCTAAAACAGCTGCAGCGCGAGATCCTAAAGGGTGGCGTACTCGGCCACGCGGCAGTCATCTGCTGGACGATCGAGTTCCAAAAGCGTGGGCTCCCGCATGCTCATATATTGCTGATCCTAGATCCCGCATCCCGCTGCCACACCGCGGAGGATATCGACGCGGCCATCCGTGCGGACCTTCCCGATCCAGCAGCAGAGCCTCTACTCCACGATGTGGTTACCCGCAACATGCTGCATGGCCCTTGCGGGGAGCGGTACCCAGCCGCGAGCTGCATGCGCGACGGTAGGTGCAGGTTTAGCTTCCCGCATCGGTTCCAGGCTGAGACCGTGATCGGTGATAACCGCCGGCCCCTTTATAAGCGCCCGGATAACGGGCGCTCTTTTCAAAAGAGCACGCAAGGCTATAGGTACAGCAACCGTGATGTTGCAGCTTATAATCCCTACCTCTCTATCCGCTTCAACGCGCATATCAATGTGGAGTCCTGCATGGGCTACAACACCATCAAGTACGCGTTTAAATACGTCTTTAAAGGCCCTGACCGTGCCACGATGTCACTGCAAGCGCAGCAGCAGCAGCAGGCGGAGCAGCAGCCTGGCGCAGCACCCCACGCGGTGGACGAGATCCAGGAGTACATCGATGCTCGATACATCACCGCGCACGAGGCCCTTTGGCGTATATATGAGTTCCGCACGCATGGCCGCTCGGTCCCAGTGCTGCAGCTTGCGCTCCATCTCGAGGGTGAGCAGCCCGTTTACTTTCAGGCCGACCAGGATATCGAGGCCCGCCTCGCCCGCGATGCAACCCGTAAGACCACGCTTACCGAGTTCTTCGCGGTGAACGCAAGGGGTCGCACCGAGTGGCGCTATCAAGACTTTCCCGCACACTACACCTGGAGCAAAGGTCGTAAGCGCTGGGCTCCTCGCCGTAAAGGCTTCGCGATCGGCCGCATCATATGGCTTCCCGTCACAAAGGGCGAGGTGTACTATCTGCGCCTGCTGCTGGTGAACATCGCTGGCCAGCATTCTTTCGAGGATGCACGCACCTTCGAGGGCCGGGTCTATCCAACCTTCCAGGCCGCCTGCCTCGCCCGCGGGCTGCTGCAGGATGACGGAGAGTACTCGCAGGCGCTGGCGGAGGCTGCGGGGTTCCAGCTGGGGCAGCAGCTGCGTGAGCTCTTCGCGACCATACTGGCGAGCTGCGGGCCCGCGGATCCTATGGCGCTGTGGGACCGCTTCCGCAGCGACCTTGCGGACGACTGCCACCACCGGCTGCGAACCGTGCATGGCGTCCTGGAGCCGACTCAGGAGCAGGCCGAGGACCTTGCGCTCTGCTTACTCCGCTCGAGCCTCGCCCGCCGCCACCAAACACTCGAGAGCTGCGGCCTCCCGCAACCCCAGCACAGCTGGCTCGAGGACCTTGCGAACCACCGCAACCGTCTTCTGCGCGAGCAGCTCACGTTCGATGCGGAGGAGATGCAGACCAGCCTTGCCGACAGCCTCCCGCGCTTGAACACCGAGCAGCGTCTCATATTCGACACGCTCAACCAGGCGGTCGAGTCCGATCGGGGCGGCCTCTTCTTCATCGACGGCCCCGGCGGCACCGGCAAAACCTTCCTGCAGAACGCCGTGCTAGCCCATCAGCGGCTGCAGAATAGGGTGGCGCTTGCGGTCGCGACGTCCGGCATCGCCGCAACCCTGCTTGCCGGAGGCACCACCGCGCACTCCCGCTTTAAGATCCCGATCGACGTCGACGAGCACACGACCTGCAACATACCCAGGCGGTCCCACCTTGCGGAGCTGCTGCAGGAGACGCGCCTGATCTTCTGGGACGAGGCGGTGATGTGCCACCGCCACGCGGTGGAGGCGGTCTCGCGGACTCTGCAGGACCTCCGCGATGAGGACGACGATCGGCGGCAGCTCCCCTTTGGCGGCGCCGTGGTGTGCTTCTGCGGGGACTTCCGCCAGGTCCTACCCGTGGTCAAGCAGGGGACCCGCGGCCAGATCGTCAGCGCGACGCTTAAGCGTTCCATTTTATGGCGCCGCGTGCACACCTTCCGCCTCACGCAGAACATGCGCCTGCAGCGCCCGAACCTCGCCCCTGGTGAGCGCCAGGAGATCGCGGCGTTTGCGGAGCGGCTGCTCCACATCGGCGAGCACGTCGATCCGGATGGGAGGGTCCATTGGGACACGCGGGACCAGGTGATCGGCAACAGCGTGGAGGCGCTTGCCACCACCATCTTTCCCGGCCTCAGGCGCCAGCTGTTACCTGCAGATCGGCTGCGGGACTCCGCGATCCTTGCGCCAAAGAACGATGCGGTGGACAGCGTCAACCAGCTGCTGCTTGATGCGATGCCGGGCGCGGAGACGATATCCTACTCGGCCGACTGCTGCAAGGATAGCATAGGAGCCGCGGCCCTTCCCGAGGAGTTCTTGCACTCCATCAACATCCCGCAGCTGCCTCCGCACACGCTCCGCCTTAAGCTTGGCTGCCCGGTGATACTGCTCCGCAACCTCGATCCAGATAACGGCCTCTGCAACGGCACGCGGTTGGTGGTCCTCTCTGCGTCCCGCACCTTGCTGCGCTGCTCGATCTTGGGGACGCGGAAGCACGGCGCGATCGTGCAGCTGCCACGCATGCCTTTGGATGCGCCTAGGTCCGATCAAGGGCTTGAGTTCACGCGGCACCAGTTTCCCGTCAGGCTTGCCTTCGCGATGACCATCAACAAGGCGCAGGGCCAGAGCCTATCCAGCGTCGGCCTGCTGCTCAGTCCGGAGGTGTTCAGCCACGGCCAGTTATATGTTGCGCTTAGCCGTGTCACCCGTCCCGATGGCATCTGCATGGTGCTGCCCGACACGGATATCGCCCGCAGCGGCCGCTTAAAGAATGTGGTGTATGATGAGGTGCTCTAGATGTAGGAGGATGCGGAGGCTGGTGCAGGAGGATAGCGGTGCATAGAGTATGCGCTTTGCTTTATAGGATATCACGATCGAGCCTGTCGATCATAGGCTGTTAGCAATATACCCGTAGCGGTTTAGCATAGATAGAAAGCGAGGATGTGAGCGTTGCATAGTATCGTGGATATCACCAGCATAGAATTTAGACGTGAAAGCAGGAACAGCCTTGATTGATGCTATCAGAAGCTGTGAGGCAGCATGCTATCTGCGTGCCTATAAACGCCATGCCCGCATCGCATACTAAGTGCAATGCAGCATTATACCCATCACCGCAAGAGTTGGAGACCGCAAGAGAGCAACCTCGCCTGCTTCACACCATCGCAGAGGACTGCACGGCTGTCTGAAGCAGCGGCACGCATAACTAGCCGCGGCCACCAGTCTTGCGGTTGTTGTTGTTGTTGTTGTTGTTGTTGTTGTTGTTGTTGTTGTTGTTGTTGTTGTTGTCCGAAGTGTCCATCGCATCATCATCATCGTCGTCGTCCTCCTCTTCAACGCTATGGGACATGGTGGCAACCTGACGGAATTGTGAGATGTCGATCTGATCGTTGCTCCACGGACGCGGCATCGTATGAGTGCGACCCTCGCGGTATGCCTGCCATTCGGCCGCGTGCTCATTGTTCGCATCGATCACCTCTTGGAGGGTAGCATTACGGCGGGCGAGCTGCGCAGGGTCGCTGGTGTCGACACCCATGTTGTAGAGAGTGCGAGGCTTAGATGGGAATGTGAAGCCGGTGTTTAGCGTACCAGCGCGTTGGCGCGTAAGCGGTGGGGAGACCGCAACGGTTCCTGATGGTTGGCCGCGAGAAGGCGTGTCGGTGGTCGTAGGCTTGCTGCGGGACTTGCGTCCGCCAGTGGGATCTATGGCTATGTTGAAGTTAGCACTGCATAAAGATAGCCGCGGCGATGCATGCTTACCGACGTTATAGTTGCTGCAGGCGTTGCCAGGATCGCGGTGGTGACCACCCCAGGCGCAGTTGCAGCAGGCACCACCAAACATATCGCCGAGGGTGCGACATTCGGTGAAGGGACCAAGGCCGCGTTGGCAACGATCGCATTCGCCACCGGGAGTGAGAGGCGCGCGAAGCTGCGCTTTGGCGGGAATGCGGAACATGGACTGATTGATGTCGGCGACATTGTTGCGACTGGCGCGGAAGGTGAGGTTTGCGCCTTGAATATACGGCAGGTTGTCGATCGTCTGCTCATCTGCATTGGTGCCAGGACGGTTCGCAAGGGCGGCCTTTGTGTACGCAACTGGGTTCGCCTCTGTTGCAAATATTAGCTGCCACCTTATAGATCTTGCGGTGCGGCTGCCTACTGCTCTTGACTGGAGGGGTAGAAGCCTCTGCTTCATGCCCACGTGGGGCCTTGCGAGGAGGGCGGTTCGGGTCGTTGCCATCGCCACCGCCGCCGCCGGTCGCGCCAGCAGCGGTGCTGCCGATGCCAGGCTGCTTCGGGATGATGACGCTTGCCATGCTTGCTTAGTCGATGCAGGGGAGTTGCGGGTGGATGCGGGAGGATGCGATCAAGGGTGGTTGGTTGGATGGTGGTTGCAGGGTTCACGGAGTTTTTATCCTGTGTGCGACGGAGGATGCCGGTGTAGCCTAGCACACGCTAGCATGCGTTAGCGAGGCCCAGTCTTTGCTTAGCGCATCCATTCGCATTCATTGGTTAAAAAGTGTAGAGGCTTACGCATATGCGGTATAGCTGTAACTTATAAAGGAATTGCGTCATTTACGCTACTATGCGTAAGGTCTGCAGTTCGAGTCTAGCTTAGAAAGTACTTTTTAAGAATATACAATATGTAATTAGTCTATAATTTAATTCCAATCTACATTGCATTCTTTAATCTTTCTTTTTCCTTGCAGAATATCTATACCTGCTGCATACCTACCACTATCTTACTGTAAAATATACACTCTTATATACTAAAACCGTTTTAGAATAAAACGGGCACATCTAGTTTATTGAAAATAAATATACCCGTCTACCAGGGATTTTTGATATTCTTTAATATTGATCTATATTGATTAAGGATATTGATTATATTGATATATTGAATACACCTCTGCGGCGAGCAGCCGAAAAGGCAGCGCAACGAGCGAAGAAGCCTGAGGAAGCCGCGAAACGACGGGAAGACGCCGCTAGGGAGGAAGCGCAGCGCATGGCAGCCAAAAAAGCGGAAGAGAGTACTGCGAAGTTAAAGAAGCGGCGGTTTGTAGGGGAGGAGCCAGGTGCGGCTCCGAAGAGGCGCTGCGTAAAGCCTTCAGCACCTCGCAACAAGCAAGAAGCTGGTGGTTTAAGGAGAGGATCAGACTCTCTAGGCAGTCAGCCTCAGACCAGGTTGGACGCCGATTTCGCGACCGTTGCGCTCTGAGTGGCTCACACAAGCGAGCGACTCACTCGAAAACTCACCAAAAACCACGAATTCTAGACCGCGATATCTCAACAACGGCTTTACAATAAATTCTAAAACTTTATAACTAGGCTTTTCTATAGCTTCATAGTCTCCTATATCAATTTTGAAGCATTCTATCAAGTAGTTATAGAGATACTACGATTCGGGCTAGATTTAGGAGTCGAAAGGTAAGATCCCGAGAACTACTTAACGAATTTCTTTAAAATCAATATATAGGACGCGGGGAGTATAGAAGAGCTTAATTATAAAATTTTACAATTTATTATAAAGCCGTTGTTGAGATATCGCGGTCTAGAATTCGTGGTTTTTGGTGAGTTTTCGAGTGAGTCGCTCGGTTGTGTGAGCCACTCGCTTGTGGAATACGTTAGCGCCTATTTAGTCTGAAATCAAGCCAGTACTTCCTTCTGAAGAAGCACCCTAGAATGGTCACGACATGAGGCTTCCTCAGTCGTATACTCAATATGGTGCCAAATACTCTCCACCTTGTTAAGGTCTGGTGATCAAGGAGGCCATCCAACAACGCTAATCCCTTGCTCTTACCTTATTTTAGCTGTATATCGTCTTGCCTGGGTGTGAGGCGGCGCATTATCCTCAACTATCCACACTCGCTTGCCTGTATCTTCTTGAATCTGCCTTGCAAAAGGATATAGCTTTGGGAGGAGGATTGTACGGCGATGTCGTGCCCAATCTGCACCTCCGTTAGTCTTCTTTCCGCGCTGTAATAGCTTCTCGTTGAACTCCCATTCTTGGCAACGTTTTACTCGCTTTCGGCTTGAAGGGAGCGGCTGCTGGGTGTCGATACGATTAAGGTTGCTATTACTGTCGGTTGCAAAATGTAGGCCCGTTTGGCGCTAGACGAACTTCATTCCCCCCCCCCCCCCCCCCAATACTAATTTCATAGTAAATCGTGGAGAACGCTTTCAATACCCACCACCGTCATCAAACCGTGTTCAAATGTCTTCAGGTAGTTGCCCAAAGCAGTCAATTGTATAGAACTTATAGTGTTTTAGAAATGCGACCGCGATCAGCCCGTCTCTTGATGCGCAAGAGCCAACCGACCACGGCTCCGGTGCCATCCTCTGCGCCAGCACCGCCAGCACCAGTCTCTATACCGCCGCCAGCTTCAAAAAACGTAAGAGCACCGCGCGCTCCAGCGGCAATAGTAAGAAGCGTTCGAAAACAACTTCTTTAAAGCCGGCAGCGCGCCGCCGCGTCCCTACCGCCGCCCCCCGCAAGGTTCGTCGCACACAGCCGCCTCCTACTCGCGCACGGCATATTAGGCGTGACCCCTCGAACGAAGCTGAAGCTGAAGCCGGACCAAGCGCTGGCTCCGCGGCGGCACCGCTTGTCGTTGACGACGCGGTTATATCGAATACTCGGCAGGAGGAGGATAAGCCGTTTCAGTTCGAGGCTACCTGGCGCGTTATGTGCGGCAAGGAGGATTTAAAAGCTGACTCCGCTGTCTATGAGGTCAAGCCTTTATTAGACGAGCCGTCTTTCTTCTTCGCCGACCTGGTTCAGTTCGAGCAGCAAGCTTTTAACGCAATTCGGCCGAGGGAGTTTAATCGAAGAAGGATAACCGCTATTCTATCAATAGAGAAGATGCTGGCTAAAGACTCGCTTATCAAAGAGCTTGCCAATCAAGATGACATTGACTCCCTCGACGGCCTACTTACTCGCTGGCATAAGCGCCACCCTCAGCGCGACACGCGCGTCATTATCACGATCTTAGTTGAAGAGATATTGGCTGAAGCTTCCGAGGATCCTTACTCTGAAGCTCCGCAGCAGTCGCAAGGTGGTCGGCGAGGTGCTACCGCCACTCAGCGTCTTGTTCTACCAGGAAGGATAGCAGCTGATAGAGCAGCTGACTGTCTTGAAGTTGATCTTATTATTAAGTGGGCTTGCAACAACTCTGGCTGCCGGAACTTTCACAGAGGATCAACAAGTGCTTGCTGGATCAACGGCTCCGACTTACCCGTTAATCATTACCAGATAACTGGTGAGTTGGCACGGCTTTGGGTAAGAGAGATCAAAGAAGGCATAGCGTCATTTGATGAACCAAGCCTTGCTATGGCAATGAGGCTGGGTAGAGAGAGATCTAAATGCTGGTAGCAAGGCGGCAAGGGTTCAACAATCAGCTCCGCAGCTGGTGATGCCATCTTACCTCCCGTGGCCTGCTCCTTACTCGCAGATTCAACCACCGATCGCACCAACTGGACACAACGAGGCTGTGCAGACATCCTCCCCCTACTATCAAAGACCCAGATGAGGTTGTTGAGCAGTTTATCCACTGGGTAAAGGCGCGACGCAACTGGTCAAAGGAGCCCCAGCAGCAGTTTCTGAGCTCGCTGAAGGATACTCTAGCTGAAGACGCGTGGGATCTTAATGGATTGCAAAGAGACATCACTGAGGAGCGGTGGGAGCGTTATAGCTTTCCTATTGGTTATCTTGGACGTATTCGTAAGGAGGTTAGTTCATTTAAGAAATGGCAGCGCGCAACTCGCTCTCCTTAAGCTATATATACTGTTTACTGTCTTTCTAATTTTCAAGCGCTCTATACAAGCTTCGGGAACTCATTTCTTGGCATAGTGTTAGAAAGGCCGTGTTTTTTATTATTAAAGTTCTATACCGGACGTATTTATTCCGGTCCGGTAGCCAATTGAATTGCTAGCGTCAAGAGCTTAGCTGTATATAATACGATCGGAGCTTTTAAATTTAAGCTCCGACAACTCCGACAATCCTCCGGCGCCTCATTAAACTACGACGAGAAACTCAACACCAAGGCTTTTGATATGCCACAACACTATCTAGTACCTATCATGCCTGGCTGAGGGGCTTTGTATACGTATTTCCTTAATACCTTTTTCTTTTTAGGATTTTAGCTGTAGTATTCGCGGAGTTCTAACCTCAATCGCAAAAATTCTTTTGTACCTAATAAGCACACCCCAGATTCCCTTATATAGCTACCCGTGGACCGTACCCTGCGTGGTGAAAATGGGCTCTAGCATTCTTACCACCAGCTAGCTCAATCGCTAAGCGTAAGAAGCCGCCAAACTCTTCGAATGAGTCCATCAACTCCTGGTTGCGCTTCATCCATGCCTTCAGATCAGCAAATGTGGCCTCAACGGGGTTCAGATCAGGCGAGTATGGCGGGAGGTAGTCTATATCGACACTAAACGCTCGGCAAAGCTCCTCAACCTCAGGGCCATGATGGATAGATGCATTGTCTAAGACAATCACTGATCTACCGGGCCGCTGTGCCAGTGCCGGTAGGAGCAGCTGCTCCAGCCAGTCCATGAAGACTTGCTTGGTCACGGCACCCTGATAGACCAGAGTTGCTTCCTTAATCCAGCCGTCAATCGTTAGCGCAGGGAGTATTGTGTACCGCTCCGACCTGATTGAAGCTGTATCATCGATAGCAAGGCACCCCTCTCTTGACCAACCCCAGCGTCTATCGCCGCAGCGCTCGTTTGAAGCTGTCTCGTCGATAAACACCAGTTCAGCTTCATCATATTGCAGCCGCCGCGCACGCCAAACTTGCCGCAAGAGCGGATCACGCTCTCGCGCGATGCGGGACGTCTTTTTATGACTCCACTGCGCGCGCTCGAGTGTTCGATAGACGGTCGATTTAGACGGCTTGATGCCAAACTGCTCGCAGAGCCAGACCGCCATCTCGTCGAGGTAAGTGGTGGAGCGCGGCTTCAGCCATTCAAGCAGCGCCTATACCAAGATTAGCCCCCTCACGCTAATATAGCTGGACAGTATCTACATCTTCATGCGCAGCGGTAAGGAGCCTTGGACGACCACGAACAACTGTTGCTGAACCATATATATCGCCGAATAATTCAAGATTCAAGCGCATGCGGCGAACGGTGCGTCTTGAAGCTTTAGTGGCGCTTGCGACCTCAGTATCGGTCATACCAAAGTCAATATATAGCACGATAGCTCTCGTAGTCATCGCGCCGAGCTTGCGACCCATCACGGCATCAATTTGGGGTGGTGGTGATGCTTTAAAGCTTCAAAAACGATTTATTTACTAAGGGGGGGGGGGGGGGGGGGTGGTTGATGTTCTTCGGCCAAACGGGCCTACATTTTGCAACCGAGAGTAACGTATCTCACCACCACTCGGGCCACCAAAACCACACCCATCCCGCGGCTTTACTACACCACCACCACGCCATGGCTCCTAGACGCATTGAATCACCTAAATCAAGATTGCAAAAAGGTCTTGCCGGCTTCTACAAAGGATATTATCCATCCTTGCGCTCCACAGCCCGATCGGTTGATGTTGCAAGGTCAACTTTACGCGCCCGTGCCTATGGACAGCGCTCTATTGTCGAAGCACACCAATCACAGCAGTTCTTAGCTCCAGAACAAGGAACGCAGCTGGTTCGATGGCTTCAAGAGATGGAACAATGGGGTATGGCTTACCGGGCTCACCATGCGGTCGCAATGGCTGAAGAACTTGGTGGCCGTAAGCCTGGTCAAAACTGGCTCTCACGGTTTACCAAGCGGCACGGTCTTAAAACGATATTCTCGCGTCAAATCGATCATCTACGCGCGTGGAACAACAATCCTGATACTATCACCACGTAGTTCGATTTCTTCGGCAGTAAATACCGCGAGTATGGTATTATACCGGCCAATTTCTACAATATGGATGAGAAGGGTACAATACTCGGCTACTCAGCTACTACCCGAGTGGTAGTGAGCTGCGAGGGAGGTAAGGCTGTCCGGCAACCAGGCAATCGAGATTCAGTATCGATCATCGAAAGCGCGTGTGCCGACGGGACGATGCTAAAGCCTTTGTTAATCTGGAAGGCTGCCCAGCATCAGCTTGGCTGGTATACCGGCCATCACGATCGATCTGGATGGCGATATGCGTGTTCACCAAACGGCTGGACCGATCAAGAGCTTGGTATCGCGTGGTTGAAGGGTTTCGATGAAGATACTCGTGATAAGGTTCAAGGAGACGCCTGGTGCATGGTCTTACTCGATAACCACGACTCCCATCTTACCTGGCAGTTCATCAAATACGCAAGAGATCACCGCATATGCATCATCAGCCTCCCACCTCATTCAGCTCACCTCCTTCAGCCGCTTGATGTCGGTCTTTTCAGCCAGCTTGATCATTTCTATGGGGTAGAGGTGGACAACCTATCGCGCGCTAGTGTTATGGGTATGGATAAAGATCGATTCATCGAAATCTACCCAGAAGCACGTACTAAAGCCTTTACCCCCTATAATATCAAGCGAGCCTTTCGATCAACTGGTCTTTGTCCTATCAACGCGCGCGTAGTACTGAAAAAGCTGCCACCACGACTTCAAACACCACTGCCGGCATCTAGTACACCACAAAGGACGCCTACCACCTATCACGAGTTTGAGCGCTTATGGTCCTCCCTTCGCTCTAGCGATCCTTTGCTTGAATCGCCTACTCGCCGCAAGGTTGACCGCTTATTTAAGGCTGGTGCGCACGCTTTTACCGATGCCACTATCCAGCGGCGGCTAAACACCGAATACCAGGCCTATCGCAAGCCAAAGACAAAGGATAAACGTCTCTTAAGTAAGAGGAGGGTCCTCACGGAGCTAGATATTGACCAGCTAGTTATGGTAGCAGAGGATAAGCGGAAGGAGGCTGATCGTAAGGCTAAAGACAAGGCCTATCTTGAGGGTAGCTGGCAGCCAGAGATTGATACTGCTAACCACCAAGCTGCTATCCTAAATCTAGCTGAACAATACCAAGATCATGCCGCTTATTGTCACGTTTTCAGGTGTGATTATCAGCCAGCCAAACCAAGCTCCCAAAAGTGGGTGGCACCGCGGGGAGGACTGGGCTTTACATAGGGTGTAGCAGCATAACGGCTTCACTTTTTTTGATTATTATATGCAGCAATCAATGTGCAAGGTTTATATTGCTATATACCATAATATTAAGCTAAAACACCAAAGCGTGGTGGTTGATCGATCGTGGTCAAGATCGCGATCTCTGGTGGGGATGGTGGCCCGGCTGGTGGTGCGGCCCGGCTGGTGGTGAGATACGTTATCTCGTGTCCTGCCTGGATCGTTAGGGCCCCTCCTTGCTGTACGCGCTTTTTGCGTCGATTTGCGGCCTGATTTGCCTTCTGGAGTGCCTGGACTTCCGCTTTAAGGACGGCCGAATGCATCATCGACTGCGCGCCCTTGAGCAGCTGATCAAGCGCGTTGTTAGTTGGCGTCGGCGAGCTATCCTGATGATTCATAACACGACCCTTGACCAGCTCAGCTTCAGAGGCAAGTTCGGCTGGATTATGTGGTGTTTTCGACTCCCATGGGACGTTCTCGATGGCTGGGGGTGTCGGGGTCCTGGGCTTAATGTCAAGCTTCGAAATAACGGATTCTGGATCGTACGGGACTAGTCCTGCGCCTCGAAAGCCCCCGAGGATATTCTGCTCGGTGATAGCAGCCTGAAAGGCTGCTTTGAACGCTAGAAGAAACTCGAGCTTTGTGACGTGGTTGATGTGGGATCGAATCAAGCCCTCGACTTGCCGTCCGTACGCCTGTTTGAGCGGGGCAAAAACAACCAACGTCGAGTGGCTGGAGAAGATTCCCTGGATCACCGTCACCCATTCCCGATTGCCTGGCTGGGCCGATTTTGGTCGATTGCGTCGTTCTGAGCTTGTGACAACCATCGCTGTGGAAATGATGCCCATTTAGAACCCAGTTTCGTCGGAGTTGTGGATGTCTCCCTCAGCGATCCCGTGCTTCGCGATAGCGTTTCGTACGAGCTCAAACGATTGCCTAATTAGCTCTGGATCCTCGCACTGAGCCCGCTTATAGTTATACTTGCGATTGAATTGCGTTTTGAGCTCTGGGCGTCGCTTGACAAAACTTGAAGCCCATTTCTGGCCGACGCGGTCGCTGCCCCGATCGGTGAGTAGTTTATTAGCCATATCTTCAACAGCACTCGATCTGGGTGCAAATCCTCGCGAATCCAGATCCAGGATATGTTGAACAAGAACAGATTCCTCGAGGGACGTTAAGTTTTCGGCAATTGGGTGTGGAATCGCGTCGCGAAGGCGTGCCTTTGAGTCGTCGCTGGAGCGTTGCGCGATCAACGAAATACACTGCTGCAGCGG
Source organism: Coniosporium tulheliwenetii (assembly GCA_030247845.1). NCBI lineage: Eukaryota > Fungi > Ascomycota > Dothideomycetes > Coniosporium > Coniosporium tulheliwenetii. Next base: position 251,442 of record JAPDRP010000029.1, on the reverse strand, counting down.
CCCGAATGCTCTGAACTTGCGCTGATGAATTGCTTGGATAGCTAAGGCTATCCTACTTTCAGGATCAGTTGAGAGAACATCCATTGGTTGAGGCATTGTATGTTTGTTGTTAATGGACGCGTCTTAGCGTGAAGGTGGCTCACTCGCTTGCCTGGCTCACTCGCTTATCGAATACGTTACTATCACGGCTTTTGAGTGTACTAGGTCGGCAGATAAAGTATTGGACCGGGGTTTATGAATAACGTGATCGAACAACACAAATATTAAAACAGCAGTAATTCAGCTGTCCTTTGCACTGGTGATAGGTGCCATCATGGTGTTTATAATATATATAGTTTTAGCCATGAAAGCTATTGCTGCCGCTATGTTCGCGCACCTCCCGAACACGCCTTAAAAGGCCTATTATACAGTTGTTTATGTCTTCAAGAGGTAATTCGTCCCATGCGCGTTTGCAGGCAGCAGCAAGCTCGTCTAGAGTGTTGTATTGCCTGTTGTTTTTGTAGATCCGCTGCTTTAAAAGCTCCCATATATGCTCAATGGGGTTTAAATCAGGCGAATTGCCTGGCCATTCGAGAAACTCGACACCCCACGCCTCGTAGAGAGCTTGCAGCATAGCGGTAGCGTGTATAGATCAGTGATCGGAATGGTCTGGTCTGGTCTGGTCTGGGCCCCCAGACCAGACCAGACCAGTTGCTTACATAATAACCGGTCTGGTCGGACCGGTCCGACCAACAAGACCGCCAAGAATGAGGCTGAAGTAGTGGAAGGAAGAGAGGATATGTATTTTACTACTAGCTATCAGCTATCAATCCAATCGTTGTCATTCTCACTATCCTCGCTATCACTGTTATCCTCAACCTGAGGCTTTCCATACCAGGCCCGGAGACACCCACAAGCTTCTATAATATCTGCCTTCAGCCTACCACGGCGATCAACTATAGTAAGCTTTGCGCTACTAAAAAGACGTTCGCACTCATCTGACATAGGTGAGATCGCAAACAGATCCAGAGCGAAGCGAGCGAGATCTCTTTGGGAGTCATAACGGGATAGCCAGTACGCAATGGCGTCATCGCAACCTGCCTCTTCGTCATGGAGCCGGTCGGTAGAAATAGAAATATATTGTACATACAAATCAGTTGTGGAGACCGGAGCGTCTATTCGAATACGCTTATGTTCCCGCTGGCGATCAAATGCTGGGTCAGGATCTCTCTCTCCTTCCTGGCCGGTGGTGGTAGCATCTCAACAGGGTACCTTCCCTTATACTCTGTCTCCCAGAGATGCTTCACCGCTGATTGTGCGTTATCAAACCACCTCTTCCTCTCTTCGTCGCCGTGAAGAACCCACTCTTGCCTGAACCACGCCCACTTGCGATATGGATCGAGGATTTGAGCCGCATAGTACGCCGGTGGAAGGTCGGTATCTTCAGGGAATCGATTCTGCCAATTCAGCTGCTGGTTGTTGTAGTACTCGGCGCATTTTGACCACGCGGCATCTGCGCAGCTTTGAAGGTACTTCCATGTAAGGTTATTATCGTCCTCAGTGTGGATGTCGTGGTAGTGATCCTTCGTCTCGTTTATCTCTCGAAGAAGGCAGTCCAAAGTTGAAAACCAGTCAGCAAGTGACGTCTTCTTACCTTCAGAAAGCAAAGTTGCAGCGTAGAAGTCTTTTAGAGCGAGTTCAATCTTTTCAAGCTCGAACCAGTGCTGTCCATCAAGTTTAAAGTTCGCAATCCCTTGAGAGCCTTTCCCAGGTACATGGCGAGCCGAGAAGAGCTCTAAACGTTCCCGAACATTCAACGCACGTGTAATTGAATGAAACCATGAATTCCAGCGTGTCGAGTTGTTCTGGATCAGCTCAAGCCCATCGAATTCAGAGAGATCTCCGCCGATAATTATTGCAGCAAACTCCTCACGGCGTTGTGGAGTAAGCCTAATGTATCGCACGAGGTTATGAAGCCGACCTAAACATACAAATTTCTTCCAGAGCTCCTCCACCTTCGTATAGTCTCCGCGTTGATAGTGCTTTTCAAGCTTCGCAAGATACTTCTCACAGTTCCGGCCCATGAGGAACGCCTGGCAACAGAGGTTGATAATGTGGCCTAAGCAGCGCAGCCGGCGATGGCGACGTTGTTTTGACTTCATCCACGGGCAGAGCTCCTTGAGTACGAATTCAACAGCGGTATCATTTGACGAGGCATTATCCAGCATGAAGTATCCAATCTGATCTCCGACAATATCGTATTCTTTCAGCAATTCAAGGACAACTGATCCAAGATTCTCCCCAGTGTGTTCGCCGTATACACGTCGCATACCCAAGACGGTAACACGTCGCTTGCCAGTAGCGTCAATCCACGTAGCGACGACGCCTAGGATAGCATATGGGTTTGGTGAAGTCCAGAGATCAAAAGAGATTGAGATTCTGCTCCGTGAATGGTATAGGTCCTCCCTAAGCTGTTGCTTCTTCGATATGAAGGCATTCATTACCCAGCTTCGAATGGTCCTGGCTGCCTTTGGGAGGTGGTTGAGTAGTGCCGGATTCAAAAAGAAGAGTAGTTCACGAAAGTACCGATTCTCCAATTGAAAGAAAGCAATATGGCAGTATACAATCCAACGAATTAGAAGCTCTTTGAACTTCTCAACTGAGTCCTTCCAGAAGAAGGTACTGGATGCAGCCGCATCCTTCTGCTGGTCAATTACAGACTTCCGTACAGAACCCTTCCTCTTGATGCCACTCTGGGGATCAATCTGGTGCTTCTGTTCTAGGTGATTTCTGGCCCTGGAAGTTCCATTGATAACAAACAATTCTTGCTTGTTCTTTCCAACAGTGCACTCGTGGCAGTAATACACCTCTTTCTTATCGCTACCTCGAATGTATTGGAGGCCATACTTCCAGATGTGTGATGAACCTAGACGAAATCCCTTCTTTGCAATTGTCGCGCGTTTCACGTACGTGATACGGTCCTGTACGAACTCATCTGGAGGTTCGTGATATTGAACAAGGGCAGGTGATAGAGTAGGGGTAGGTGACGACGTAGGGACAGGAGATGGCGTAAGAGACGTTGAATTTGGTATCATTATAGTCAATGGGGACGGTAAGGTTGAGTTGAAGACTCCATAACAATAGCATACAAGCAGGGTGTTATGGACTTGTTTGTTTTATGTGAGTGGAAAACTCAGCTGTACTCAGGGGTTCATTCCGTACTGAATGTTCTAACTGCATTAGTCTAAGATTCAGCCACCCCGACCTATTTATAGCCAGACCGGTCCAGACCATTAAGACCGGTCCGACCATGGTCTTGAGAAATCCTCAGACCAGACCAAGACCAAGTCAGACCAGACCATTCCGATCACTGGCTGAAGCTTCCTCCGGTCTCAGCTGTGAGGAGGTGACGAGCGAGCAAGTAAGGAACTGCGGACATCTGTTGACGATCACGGATACATCCGCTGGACAAGAAGTGGGCCTTGTTCATCAGTCGGCCAAGGACTATCTCTTGCGCGAGACACACGATCCGATAGCTGAGCTGGAGTTTTTCCGCATCAAGAAAGAGACAGCAAAATTGGAAATCGCGAGAAGGTGTCTGAATTACCTCCGGGATGGTGCCCTCGCAGATGGCAAGGTTGATCTAGCTAGAGATACGCAACGTATGGAAGCTTTTCCTTTGCTCTCTTACGCTGTCCTTCACTGGCCCGAGCACGCGCGATGCTTGTCCGATCCTAGTTTGGACATTTTCGACCTATCGCTTCCTTTTACGCCGATAGGTCCCCTGTTTGTGAGACTTGGTTGGGGACTTATTGGGCCGCAAAAGAGTATGGAGACCCGCCAGGCTCATTCTCGCTACTGCACATAGCTTCTTATTGGGGCATAGTTCCGCTTGCTGAGAGGCTTTTGTGTAGGCGCAGGTGGCAAAAGTACCTGAAGCCTGGTGTTGACCAGAGGGATAGTAGGGGGAGGACGGCGCTGCACGAGGCGGCGAGGTCGGGGAACGAGGCGATGGTGCAGCTGCTGTTAGAGAAGGGAGCAGATTCTAACGCTAAGGATAAGGGTGGAACGACGGCGCTGCACTTGGCGGCGATTTTGGGGAAGGAGGCGGTGGTGCACCTGCTGCGGGAGGCGGAAGAAGGTCGTAGGGTTGGCTGAGCAAGCTTAATAAACCTATCGAGCTCGTTGCCTAAAGCTTCAAAGAGAGCAGGCATCCATCTATCTGCTGTCGTCTATGCGGGGTTCTAGGGAATAGTATATATTAGGTTCGATACTATCGATCCTGAAGTTTATAGCAGAACTGGAGGGAAGTTAGTGACGTTTCATTCGATGATCTCTTGGAGTATGGCAAGAGATGGAGACGAGCAAGAGGGTGTAAGGGCAGGAGCGTCCACACACGCTCACCAGCGTACCTTACCTGGCAAAAAGCCTATGCTAGAAGTTGCCACGCTGACACAGGACCTACTAACAATGACTGAGAAACGCAGTCAAGTGCCGACTGGAGAAGAGACGAGCGCAACTCATAAAAGTTCTGAATGAGGGACGGATTAACGCGGGAGAGGCTAAGAAACGAGCTGCCTGGGCAGTTGCGAAAGGACTTGGCTTCTGGATGAATCTCAACGTCATCATCCATCTAAATAACCATAGACAGAAAGCAAGAAGACTCTGCTCTAAACAGTATTATCCTTCCACTGTACGAAGCGTTAAGAGGCGCTTCACTGCAGGATGACACTTGCTTCTCGGATTAATCTCCAGCAGTCCCAGAACGAACAGCGCTATTGCAGCAGAAATATAGAATGTTCGCTTGTCATGAGTGCACGAAGTCTAAACATGCAAGGCAGGCCTCCATATAATGATAGATGACCAGTATGTACCTCTGGCCAGCAGGTAACCGAAACAACTTAACCACATATGCTCGGGAAGAAAGGTACAAGCTGACGGGGGATTTGTGAGCGAGTCCAGCACGAATCAGAATCTTGAAGTACTGCAGTAAAGACAATGGAAGCTAGGCAGGCATACCAGGCAGCAGGATGTTGGATAGTCCACCTGCACAGTAGAGTTGGAGTCTTATGCACCCTGTGCGCATGATTCAGCACATCTAGATCTCCATGAAGCGACGTACCGGCAGTGAGACAAACAATTAGCCCACCACCTTGATGGCAATTGATATGATAGCGATAAAGATGTTTCTTTAGGTCTCCACGGCTGTGAAATTCTCTCATGCGTTTGTGGAGGGGCGCCTTCTTGTCGCCTAGGCAGAGGAAGCACTAAGTGGGCTTGCACTCAAGAGGCAACGGATCCGGCAGCTTAGGAACCTTGCTTAAGGTCAATCGTTTCTGGCGACTGACCGGGCGACGGTAGCCCTCTTGCACATGTCCAAGAGCTACCAGTGCGTTGATGGCTTCGACACGGCGTTCGCGTTCTTCTTCTGGTGATGAGGGAGCGAAGGTGAAGAGCGCGTCTATCACACGAACTCGTTCCGGCAGCAGGTGCTTCCGTCCGTCAAGGGCTGCATCTTTCTCTTCCTGAACCTGCAGCCCACGAATCTGATTCTGAGTATCAGCAACCGGCTGCTCCTTCTCAAACCTCCGCTTTATCTCATCGAGAAATAATTTTTCTAGAACTCGAATTCGCTAAGGTAAGCTCGGTGGGCCTTCTGGTATTTCTCATAGACATCTCCGTTATGAACGGACGAAACATATGCAAACTCAAGACAGCTAGAACGCAATGCACAAGGAATCAGATTTCTATCTGAAGCTAATGAAACACACCATGGACGCGAGCTGCATGGCTCATGAAATGTTCGAGGTCCCATAACCACTCCGAGCAACAAGGATGCCTACATTCAAACTCTCGCTCAAACCGTCCCTCCTGCACGTGAATTCTGATATGTCTCTGAAGGGTGGATTTCCGTGCAAACGGGCGCGTTTGTCTGTCCTTCGAGAGCTGCTCGTCGCCTATGCAGATAAGACAGACGGGGTCGGTAAAGACCATCGGATATGGAGTCTGAATAATCTCGACGTCCTCATCTTTGATCGGTGTGATGATCCGCGTTTTGTCTTGGGGCTCTCGAACACCTGAGGTATTGTTGAACTCTTCCTTTAGCGACCTCTGCCGTTTCTGAGCGCCGGCATTACCAGAGTCGCTCAAACCTCGCTTTACCCCGAACGCGCCTTCGACTTTCTCAGCCTGACCACCCTCAAATTGGATGGTAATTCATTCGTCTGAGGCTTTGCATCGTCGGCTTTCCTGTCGGTGGCAGAGACTGGCAAGATTGCGGATGAACATAGAGCGAAGCTTCATGGCATGTGCATCATCAAGCCCATCCAAGGGCTGAGACAACAGTCTTGCAATAGCGGCACGCTCGCGGAGTTCATATTGTACAACCGGTCGAGTGAGAGTATCGGGCGCACTGATTCTGTTCAGCTGCCTGTCTATCTCGATTGTATCGATCGAATCGTGAAAGTCCAAAATGGCTTGGTCCAGTCGTTTCCTCCGCAGCGTGTTTGTCATGTTATTAATCTTGCGCTTAATCTCCTCATATCGAGTGTGCAGATGCGTTCCCTTAGCTACCTCGATGGAGTAGTACCCTCGGTCACGGATCTTTTCCTTGCATCGTTCTCGTTTCTTGCGGAGCTTCACAAGCTCTGGATCGTTATTGACCTCAAGCTTTTGCTCTTCAGTGAGCTCTCTAGGCGCCCGCTTGTCTCGTGATAGCCCCATCCGTGCGGCAGATCGGATGAGGGCATCTTGGGGCGGAGTCCCGAAATAAATCGACTGGAAGTCGCGCTCAATAAGATCGGGCATGTAAAACTGTTCGTACGTGCTACCGTGATGGCCCATGGGTTGGTTCCGCTCCTCCGGGGTTAGAACGCCTAGTGAGGTCCCGGCCGTTAGTAGAAGTGGATTTAAAGACACTGAGACATCATAAGGAGAAAGCACGGCCTAGGGTAGAGACTTACTATTGATGTTTCTGCCAGACGCCCGTCGAACCTGGTAAAGTTCAAGCAGGTGCTCGAAACCGGCGAAGCGGCCCAGGTACACAAAATGGTCGCGATATTTGTGATACGGGAGAGCTTTGCTATCCGATACGCGGATGCCGTCCGGTGTTCTCTCAACATTCCGGAAGATGGGCTGTTTCCCCTCTCTTTTTTAAACCGTAACCGAAGCACATCCCGCTGCGGTGGGATTTCCAGGCTAAAGATCTCTTCAACAGAAGTATAGTTATGTCTAAAAGCGTCGTCTGCAAGGGCTATGCTCAGGATATGCGAAAGGATGCAGAAAGCTGGTGTGCTTTCAAGACGGAATATGAATTTCTTCCTGTTATACGAGCTGTGTTAGTGAACATGCTGTTACCCTAGGGTAACGGTTACTAACCGTCTGCCTTTCCCTCCGGAGTTCTTGATATGTACGAGACTGACCATCGCGACGGTCGTGGTGCGGTTGGAATCCTTTACATCGCGGACCTTCATTATTGAGATGTGCTCATACGATAGCGCTTTGTTGCTGCCTTTCGCACTGCCGCTTTCAACAAGTGTCCCCGGTCGTGTAGTCGTAGCGGCGCTGAGGAGGAGGAGCAGTGATATCTCTACTCGGAGCCGACCGTGGAGGGCCTTGGTGTCTTCAACCCAGTGCGCATGAATGATGACGTACAGACCTTGGACGTACATGGCGAGTTTGTCCTTTTCCGAGGTGTCCAACTTGTATGTTGGCGTTAGGTATGTAGGGATCCACTACTAGCAGTCAGCCCTATCTTCCGGCAAAAGAGTATACGAGCACACGTACGTCTCTTATGTCAAGCTCGGTCCCATTGTCCATGCGATGACCCGCCAAGTCTATATATGCACAACTGAGGCGTTTCCAGTAAGCCTTGATTGAGCTCTCTTTCTTGATCCGGAATTTTACGACACGCTCTTCAAGATACGCCTTGATCGTCTCCGCTTCGCACTTGGAAAGAGTCTTATCAGGATCGGCCTTGATCTTCCGACAGAAGCTAGATGGAACTTATTAGTAGTGGACACGAGTGGAAGTTGTGCAAGGTACAGACTTACTCCTGCCAATGCTCCACCTCTCTTGCAACGAGTTTCTTTGACCAATCGCTTCGTCTTGATTTGGCCCGTCCCGCCCCCTTGTGGAAAGCGATCCTCTCTCGTAGAAGCTCGCCTTCAGAATCGGAGTCCAACGCTACGTCTGGATTTGTGTCTGGGTTAGAGTACGACTCTGACCCCGACTCTGACTCTGAGCGAGTGTCGGAAGCCGGGTCTGGGTCTGGGTCCGTAACGGTTTCGCGGTCGGGATCGGAGCTGATGCGTAAGAGCCTTCCGTCTCCTTCTTTGGCGGACCAAGTCCGTCGATGAGGCGGCCTACTAGGCTTGTTTTGTGATCGCCGTCCGGCACGGATCGGAATGACTGGAGCAGCTGCCATTGAGGCGGAAGAAGACTCAGTTTTCATTTGGAATTGTCCTACTAAAAGAAAAAGAAGAAGAAAAAGGGGACAAGCAAAGAGAGCGGCGGAGGTGTGAGCGAAGATGAACAGCGAGAGTAAGGACAAGAGCGAACAGAGAAGATTATATTTGATCTTAGGAATATATGGTTGTTCGCTGAGAGCAAGTCGGATATGCCGAAGAACTTGGGTGAGTGGAGTGTGGGACGGCGGGCAGCTGGCCCTCTTAAGCAACGGCTGGCGCCTGGCCATGCACCAGCCTACATCATTGTCACCCATTCTTCCCAGATTCCTGGATTGTGGTTTCGAGAATTTGAGGGGAGCCCGTTTGGGGCTCTTTGCTTGGCATCTACCGGCGGCTAGATAACCGTCAGGGGTGTTAAGCGAGCGAGATCTTAAAAGCGGCGAGGGGCCTGGGGTCTAAGCAAGGTGAATGCGCATCCAAAAGCGGCGGCCAAACACCTCTATTTCGGGATGCATTTTCACCAACTTCTATATACAAGGAGATACCTAGTACGCGATATTCTATTGTACTACTGGCACTACCTACATGAGTATCGACAAAGACAATAGAGTCGAGCTCAAGTCCGCGGCATCTCTTACCCCATGTAGCGAAGCCATCGAGCGATGATTGACGAGAAGAGCTCGGTTCAGACACCCTGAGCGCATGTGAACGCGCATCGCGCCTGTTCCTTCACATCAACAGCGGTGCACGCTCAGATATCTGCATATTTCCCAGGATACCCTCTGGTACGCCTCTGCTGGGGTGACTGCGGGCCGACTAGCCACGCTGGTGCAGCTGAATCTAGCTCGGCTGCTTCCGCCACTTTTCGATATCCGTGGGTGACATTTATCATCTCATCATCGTATTGGTCGGGCAATCGAAACTGCAGCACTCCCCGCATCTTGGACAACCTGCTATTCGTCCTTCGCTTACCCGCTGGCTTGGTGCGTATGCAGCATCCAGCACACGAAAGCCTCTGACGTACGCTGGTACTCTAGCTTGTGATAAAATGCGGTTTCCAGCTTCTCGATCTTCCCTTTCTTCGTCGTCCTCCGAATCTACGGGACATACCACGGTCTAGCCCATTGGGATCGCTCGAAACGTCCACGCGAAGCTTTCAGTCGTGGCCTCACCCTTTTCTCACTCCCACACCGGACGATTGGAGTACACGAGTATCAACACGATCAAGATGCAGCGGACCACCGACCTGACGAGGCGTCGAGAAGAGCTCGACAAGAGTCCCGACATTGATCTCCAAATGTTATGGGACAAGGCGAAGGTATGGTAGGCCTTGACAAACGCTGGAAACAAGCAGTTCACCAGGCCCATAGGCCGACTTTGTAAAGCAAACAGGTTACAATCTCGACGATCTAATCCCCATCGGTAACATTCAGGAGAAGATCGAAAAGGTGGATGCGATGCAGATTCCTGATGAAGACGAAACCGATGAACCAGAGTCCGATGGTTCTTCCAAAAAAGTCATCATCAAAGATGCATTTCAACGAGCTAAGAATCTCTTTGCAAAAGTTTTTAAGGTGATTTGGAGCTTCTCAGAGTTCTTCCTGCCTGCAGCCGGGAAGATCCCCATCGTGGGGGCAGGCGTCGAGTTTCTGGCCAAGGCCATCGACTTGCTCATCCAGACGACGAGGAATTATCGTGAAATCTTCCTCAAGGCTGCCCAGCTATTTGAGCAGGTGGGATTCTTTTCGATGAGATTCGAGATGCTCATGGAAGCCGAGAACGCCGGCGCGCAATTACATCCCAAATATGTGAGTGTCTTTTCCATTGTGCGCACTACGCCATTATTGCCTTCGTTACTACGTGTAGGCAACCACAAGCTGATCATAGCCGTGGCGACCGTGAATAGCGTCAGTTTCTCCATCGCATCATGGCACACACCGTAGGCTGTGTTGCGCTATACATAAAATTGACCCACAAGGCGACCGACAAGGCGAAAGCGGACGACGAGTCGAGGCGCCAGAAGTTCAAGCGCCGTCTCAAGCATGCAACCAATGTCACCGTGCAATTCTTCAACACAATGGCCACGGGAGACGACGCAGGTGTGGGTGCCCATATGGACGATCTCCGAAACCTGGTCGAAGAAGAAGGCAGGCTCTCGACCGCCCTCATTCTGGCATCTGTCCTCAAGATCCACAAGGATGTGGGCGCCGTCCAGAGCTCCGTCAACACCGTGTCGGACAAGCTGAGTCTTGTTCATAATATGATCACCGAGTATAGCACCTCGCTCAGCCCAAGCCGCGTGGACCAACTCAAGGCATTGTTCTGCATCACTCATGAACCTTGGAATGATGCTTTTCGTGCTTGTGCAGAGCGTTGTGTGGCTGGGACAGGCGCGTGGCTCTTCCAGCACGACAGCTTCACTGCCTGGACAGCCACTCGAAATGATACTCCTCACATTTTCGCTCTCGAGGCCGGGTCAAACTTTGGGAAGACCTACCTAGCAACTATCGCGATCACCTATCTGCATGAGCGGGCTCTGGAGATGAACGCACACTCCATCATCGCTTTTTACTACTTTAATAAAGCATCCAAGGATCTAACTGCTGCTGCGGTCGTAAGGGCAATCGCATATCAGCTCTGCACGCAAAATTCTCGCTTCTTCGACCTTGCTCATCCTCTAATCAAGAATATCGTTGGCACAAATTCAAATGTCAGTTCCAGCTTGGCCATCGATCTCTGGACCAGCCTCATCGTGGAAGTATCCTCTCAACTCGCAGACTTGTCGTTTTTTGTCATCTTTGACGGCTTGGAACTGCTGGCCGATGAGCAGCTCCAGATCCTCTCTAAAGCCCTTGCAAGCTCGAAAAGGGCGAATCAGGGCTTACGCATCTTGCTCACGGGCAATGCTAGCTCCTTAGAGTCCGTTTCTCACTATGCTGGCGACTCCTTCTCCAAGATTGCCCTTAACAGTGGGTACCCTAATCGAAGCGACATCACCCTCGTGACTGAAGCTGAACTCGCTCGCTGCGACTACTTCTCGGATGGGCTCGACAGCCCTGAGCTGCTGGAGTGCATGGCTTCCATCCGCAACCTCCTAGTTCAAGCAGTGGGCGGCGACTACTACCTGCTACAGTCGCAAGTCCGTGAAATTCGACACCTATCGTCCATGGGTGAGATCAATCGAGTGCTAAGCCGAGCGGACAATGACCGCGAGGCAACCATAAAGCGTCATTTGTCCAACCTCGTCATCAGGGTGTCCGATACGGAGCTTTTGAAACTGAGAAACGCGCTGCACCTTCTGGCTGTGTTGGATATCCTGGGCGCGCCGATGCCGCACATCGCTGTTCTTGAACAGTATCTTGCCAGCGGACGAGCCTCAGCCGCAACCAGGACGAAAATTCTATCCGCTTATTCGGGACTAATCTCCACCGACGCTCAGGGCCGCCTCTCGCTTGCGACGGACGAGATCACCACGTTCCTGCTGCCAATTCTGGACACGAGCCAAACAATCGTCAGTCCAACTCAGAAGTTCAGGGACAAGCAACTCGATGCTATCAAGCAGTTCCTGAATGCAACTTTCAACCCAACAACCCTCAAAGAACACGGCATAGATGATGAGTTTTTCGAGTCTCGCTCGCGCTTGAGCAGTTTATCAAACTTTACAGTGGAGCGCAACTTGGCCATGGCCAAAGTCGCCATTCGCTTTATTGACTGCTTGTCTGAGATATCCACAACGCAACGAGAGCAGAGCACCCGTAAGAACCAGCCATGGCACAGCATCTCCGTCTTCGTGAGAGAAGTACTGCCTAAACTTATACTCCACATGGACACTTCCCAGCTTGATGATGATTTGAGAACCGATCTCGGCACTGAAATCACTCGTTTATTCTTTGAAGATGCCATGTTCGACGTGTTCTGGCCCGTGGAAGCTCTATCGCAAGCCGTAACCACCTGGGGGAAGAACGACCAATACTTCGATGCGGTGTATGATATCATCAAGCACCCCAACGTAATTCAACGTCTTGAGCGTCAACAGCGCGGCCAATCCTGGGCGACAGAGCTCCAAAAGATGTCCAATGCAAGCGACTTGAAAGTGGCTGCAAGCAAAATGATCGCCAAGAGATGGTTGCTCAGCAAGTCGTTCTGGGCATATGACGAAATGCCCGTTTTCTTCCTGTGGTTCTCGACCCTCCCGGCACTAGGTCTCATGAATGAGAACGTAGTGGAAGTGCCGTACGATAAGACCAGAACGATTGGCTGGTTCACTCCACCAAATTGGAGGAAAATAGAAGCATGGGTGATGAAAAACGTTCAGATCGATGACCGCGCCAGCCTTGACATCCAAAAGGCTGCAGTTCTCCTTGCCTTTGGCGGCAAAAGCAAGACTCCCGCCGAGCTTCTCGAACCGTATAGCGGAGCCGACTGGCGTGCCAATGTATGGCTTGCTGAAGCGATGTCCTTGCATGACCATTACAATGCTGCGTTCAACGCAGTCGAGCAGTGTCTGGGCATGCTTGTCGAGTTCGACGTCGATCAAGCGACAATGATTAAAGTCAACGACTGCTTCCTGGACTGGATGGGACACTGGGACGATGCCTCCAGGGCCATGCAAATTAGAGAGAGGATGATCAAGCTCAACGAGCTGAAACCGGGTATTCTGTCCATGCGCATGTGGGCTGACACTCTAGTGGCTGTTTTCCGCGCGAAGGGGTGGGATGCTGCATTCGACTTCTTCCAGGCACAATACCAATCCAGAAAGCAGACGGTCCTTGAGACATTTGTCCGTCAGGCCTCGCACAACTACTTGCATATCGCGCTTAGTCGAACGCTCGCCAATGACCCTGAGGGCAGCCGTCTCCGGTTCCTGCACAGTGTGTATGAAGAAGCCATTGCGCTCTGTGATAACAAAGAAATGATATCTCCCAAGGACATGTATACAGCGCGGGTCAGGCTTGCCTTCTGGCTCGGTCGCCTTTTCTTCATCTCTAAAGACCCAGCAAGACTCAGCGAAGCGATCGCACGATGGGAAGGCTTGCTGAAGGATTTCCTTTTCAAACCTTCCACTAGAGACCTTGATATCCTACTCCCTATCATCATACATCTCTGTTCCGCCTACTTGCAGGCCCTACCGCAGGAACACGCAGCCCTCAAGGCCGATCACATCATTTCGCAGGTGACAAAGCTGCACGAAGTGACCCGATTCTCGCAGAAACCCATCGCTCTCAAGCTTTACTTCCGTGTATCGCTATGTCTCGCTCGCATCTATGTGGTGCGCGGCGAGGCCGCCAAAGCGCACGAAATCCTGCAAGAGCATGCCGACGCGGCCTTTGCCATGCTCTCTCAGCGGAACAACGAACCGCTATTCAGCATCGGATGGCTGTATCTGGCGTCCATCCTCACGGTGCTGGATCAAGACGACGTGCGGGAGAAGTGGGCGTGGTCCAAGGTCAGGCCTTACCAGCCAACGCGGTGGGAAGACGAGGATTTCTACGCCAAGGCCAGCAACCGCGGCAACAACCCCTCTGGACGCCGCCGTCAAGCAGAAGATCGAGGCGATCAAGAGCGGCGAAGAATACACCTTTTTCGATGGCATATTCAGAAATCAAGTTGCTGCGATGTGGGTGGACGACCTCTACCTGCCATCGTTTGCGACCATGGCCTGCGACGGCCGGAACTGCCGCGCGACGGCGATGGACATGTCAGACCAGCCTACGAATCTCGACAGCGAGCCGCTGCAGATCGCCGCGGGAATCACTTTCCGAGCTAAGTGGCCGCCTGCCCAGAAATACCGTCCGCATGAGCGAATTGCGTTCCGGGTGTGCAGAGATTGCGTGCTGTCCAAGATGTGCGTGACGTGTTACTCCCGGCTAGAGAAGGGCTACCTGCCGCCCATGGGATGCAGCCTGGACCACAGTGCTCTAATCGTACCTGCCTCGTATAATGATAAGAAGGATACTAAATCTAATGAAGCCATCCCGTACCAGGTTTCCGATAAGGATATGGAGATCGTTACTGAGGAGAGCAAGAAGTGGAACATCAACTTTTAATAGCGCAGCTAATCCGACACCTATTCTATGAATACAAAGATAGTGTAGTCATTAAGTCATAGCAAAGAATTTCGCCGCCTAAGCTAGGTTCACGTCTGCACTTCCTATATTTCCACCCTTGCCGATTAATCTGTGAGTTGGTAGTCATCTAATGTCCGTCCCTGCGTAACGAGACACCCTGCGTGACGAGACGCCACAGACACTCCCCAACATAACAAACTCAACAACAGGTTATAAGAATAGATATTCTCGGAATAGTAGCCTTAAGCTATAAAGTCTATTCTCTCCTGATGTCTTTTAGAAATAGGTTCTGCTTACCGTGCAATACGATAATTTTGGTATGAGCGTCACGCGACCGCCTCGCTTTAGCTGGCAGTGGGTGCGTCGAAAGCTCATGCATCTTGTCGAAAGTCCGTCAACTTACAGCTTATAATATCATCATCCTATTCCGAGCACGGCGCTTAAGCTCGAGAGGTTGTCGTGCTTCTGTGCTAATTCTAAGTCCGCCTGCTAGAAGTGCTAGATAAGGAGGACCTGCACACCTAGCTTAAAGCAGCTTAGCTGTAATCTATCGCTAGATCTGTGGCTGTGTGGCTGAGTGGCTGTACGGCGCTTTGCCAAGCGCTCCAGGACACCCGAAAACTGGCTCGGATTAGGAGCAGGGCTAGGTTTGAAAGCCCTGGCGTATAGCTCGTGTCAACGAACACACCCAGCATCGAAACCGCAATCAGCTTCCGATACAGCCATCGTGCAACTTCGAGATGCAGTGTAATGCACGACTATAGCTAACGCGAAAGCTTGCATGCCATAGAGATAAACCATCGCGCCGCCCTACAGCTCCGCAGACCCGCCGTCAGTCCTTCGTCCAACCCACCACGTCCTCGTACTTCTCGAACATATCGCAACCGATACACATACTAAGCAGTAGCCGGATATCGCTTCAGCTCGTTGAAGGAGAATATCATGAGTTGGCTGGCGTGTAAAGAACAGGGTGGGCAGGTCTCACACAGCGGGCATGGCAGGAGACAGAGACTAAGTGGCACGATATAGAATACCAAGATCCGAGTCTAGGCTTCGGCAAGCGGAGTGAGTGTTACTGGAAGGACGCCGTCGTTGCGAGCACGTACAAAGGTGGAAAGGGTCTGCATATCTTGGGGATACAGCTGTCGCACGGCCATACAACGAATGGCTCCTTGCATGAGTACTGCAATTATTAGGGGCCCGGCAAGGTGCCTCAGTTTGATCTCTGAAGGTGATGAGGAGTTTGGATCGTCGATGCTCATGAGCGCTGGGTCACGTAGAGCAGAGATCTGATGGTAGCTATGCTTGGTAAGGTACTACGCTATCTAAGGCTGCATGCCGTCTTGTCATCGATAACGACCCTTATATCTCTTCGCAATGCCATCCAGTGCGGACGTTCATGGCAAGGGTGTGGCTGGAGCGGGTCGGCCGTCCTTCCTGCAGCTGGTGGCAACCCTCTCCCACTAAACTGTATTAGTCACTTCCTGGGTAATCTCACTCTCGTAAGCATGCAAACAGTGTTGTTCTTATCCTGTGATTGCGAAAGTTTATATATACGATCTGAACGATATAAGCTTAATTGATTAGCACGATCTATTTAATATCGTACAAGAAATGAATATCTCTTGTTTAACTAGTATAGAGCAGAACGGAAGTGAAACAGTATAAAGTTATGCTTGAATAGAAAGTAAGCTAGAGCTTGTCCGTTAAGGTATGGTGGTGGTGCGTTCGCAGTAGCGACTACTGCATCGTGCCCGTTCTCTGCCGCCTGCGATAGCGGCGTCTGCCCGCTCCGAGTCTTCGAGTCGACGTCGACCTTGCCTGTGTCAAGCAGCAGCTTCACGACAGCCTCATGACCATTCCCTGCAGCCCACCACAGCGGTGTCCGGCCATCGTTGTCTTTAGACTCCAGCTCGGCGCCCTTGTCGAGCAGCAGCTTCACGATCGCCACATGACCGTTCTCTGCAGCCCACGATAGCGGTGTCACGCCATCGTTGTCTTTGGACTCGAGGTCGGCGTCCTTGTCGAGCAGCAGCTTCACGACCGCCACATGCCCGTTCTCTGCAGCCCCCAACAGTGGTGTCCGTCCTTCTTCGTCCGTAGCCTGAACATTAGCCCCTTCTCCTAGAGACCGTTGACCTGTCGCCTCTTGCCCACGTTTCGCAGCCCATAGTAACGCAGAACTCTGTGACCGTAACACGTTATGACGATAGAGATACGGGATTAAAAGATTGTAGAGGCGGCTATTAGTTTGCGCAAATGTGCTAATGTCTCTCTCTGAATCTAGATTTTCTGTGATGCACAGCACCAATTCGTTTGCTAGATGAAGTGGCGACACTTTTATAAAAATGTGAGCCTCTTGAAATCCCATTAGGTGGAGTGATTAGGTTTTTATAAGCCTTACTTTTAGAACGCTATGGGATTTAAAAGCATTAAACTCTCTACATGCTATGGAGTGCTAACCGCACGTTGAGCTGCACTCTGTTTACTCCGCCCGTTCGTCGTTAGTAGTCAAAATGGAACCTGGACGTTCAAGGATTGAGGACTTAGAAAGGTTCAAAGCGGAGGGCCTAGTTCTGATATACAGAGAGGTTGACGCGGTTTTGAGTGTAAGAATCTGTGCCGAACACGCCTAAGGTGGGTGCTTAAAACGCCAAGTGGGCGTTACCATCGCATCACCCCACCCAGCTCGCGCACCTTTCTGCTTTGACCGTAATGTCTCAACAACATGACATAGAACTACTCCCTCGTGAGGACAGAGTTATCTTAGCTATTCAAGCAATGAAAAGAAAACCCTTCTCTAAGCCAGCGACGCGCTGCTGCCATCTACAACGTTCTTCAAAGCATCCTTAGCCGCCGACAGTGTGGCCAACAGTCAGTCCATAGGCGTACAGAGCTCTTGGACGGGCGGACGGTGTTTTTGATTGGCCTGATACGGACGGACGGCTGATTGAGGGGAGAATACTGCTACTGACTGCTACGGACTGCATCTTAGCGTCACGTGGGAGTCGTCACCTGAGCCAATCAAAATGGTTTGTTCTGCCGGGCGGTATATAATACACGACTGGTTTTTTATTGCTGCAATCGACTTTTCTCGTCGATGGTGCATGCTCGCAGAGGGGCTTGTCTCGGCCATCTACCTACTGTTACTGTCGCTGTCGCTGTCGCTGTCAGTAAGGCACAAGGCGTAGATCGCGATACTCGCTACTTACCTCATGGATAGCCTTTTACCACCTCGTTGCGTAGCCAGTTCTTTTGACACTGGAGGGCCTCTATCACCGGCGCTGTGATACGGTTCCTCTCGTCAGTTACGATATGCTTGCTTTGACTAAAGACACGTTCGCACTCAGCACTCATTGCTGGCACAGCGAATAGATCTAAAGCCATCCGAGTAAGCGTTGGATACGGATTGATTGGCGACTTAGACAGCCTAATCCAGTAGGCCAACGGATTGATGAGCGGCTCGCCGGGATAGTCGTCGTCCATGATCTTGCCTTCTTTATAGTAACTGGTAAGCTCAGTCTCGATTCTAGCCTTTTTGCGCGCTCGAACGGTGGTTGAGTAATCCTCATTGACCTGTAGGTAGTCGTCGCTGCTACTGCTGCCGCTGCTGCTGTGGCGAGAGTAAGGTTTCTTGCGACGGCGACGTGCCTGTGGGCTGAGATCCGTTACGGCATCTCTCTCTACTTCTCTCTCAATAGCTGCGTCAGCGTACTCTTTAAAAACGACTTCATCCGATCACCAGCTCGCTTGGCCCATCCCGGATAGCCTCTCCACTTATCCTCAAACCATGCGAACTTGAGAGACGGATGGAGGATCGTCGCCGCTGTATAGTAGGGCGTCTCTGTGGATAGCTTATCCCAGTACTCGGCCATCTTCTGGATGCCCATCTTGATACCCTCGCGAAGATATGAATCCTCGGGGATACCGCGGTCTTTGAACTGCTGTTCCATACGCTCGAGATGGTCCGTCATCTTCGTCATAGACGTGAAAACCTGCCATAAAGCGCCGTAGGCACCTTTGTCTCCATCCTGATAGCTGGCATTGCCCTGTAGACGCGTTGATTCCTTCATAAACGGCTTAAGAACCTCAATGAAGTCTTTAACGTCGATCCAGTCCTGCTCGGTGATCGCATCTTCTCTTGTGCAATATGGGTCGCCGTCGGAGGGCTTGTAGCGCTTTTGAAAGAGATCAATGCCGTCTCGTAGTAGGAGGGCGCGTTTAAGCATAAAGTAGGTTGAATTCCATCGAACTAAAAGAGACGGTTAGATCTAAGCCGTAAGTAAGGTAGAAACGACTCACTGCCTCCATCCCTGCATAAGCATCTTCTCAACGTGCATATAGAGCTCATCGTCGTCGCTGCAAGCCTCTCTAAGATAACCAGCAAGCTCTTGACGTCTCTGATCTGAACGACAGATGAATTTGACTGTATTGTGAATGCGCCCGATACAGCCAAACTTCCTCCATAAATTGAAGTGTTCTTTATCTCCGCAACCGATAATGTTCGCAGTGAACTCGGTGATGCCCTGCCCGTAGAGGATAGCCTTGACGACGAGGTTGTAGATATGCCCGACACAGCGTAGGCGGTACCGCTTGCTTAGCTCTGGCAGCTTCGCTACGAGATAGTCCATCATTGTGTCATTATTTAAGGCATTGTCCATGACGAAGGAACAGATATTGTTCTGTATCCCGTAGCGAGAGATAACCTTAAGGAGACACTCGGCGAGGTTCTCACCGCTGTGGCTACCATAGAGGCGTGGCAGGCCCAAAAGGAGAGTTCGATGGCGATACTCGGCGTCGAGGAAGTGAGCTACGATACCGAGCAGAGATAGGCCATTTGTGGAGGTCCAGACATCGCAGTTGAGGGTTATCTTGCCGCTGGCACCGAGCAGGAGGTCCATGACTTGAGTATAGCGGTTCTCGTAGGCCTCTATGATATACTTTGTGAGTGAACTGTGCGACGCGTACATGGCCTTGCCTATTATAGGTTTGGTAAGCTGGAACAGCTTAATCGTATCCTCGTGAGTTGCCGAGCGAAAGCTTATATCCTGCTTGATTACCCAGTCGCCGTAGGCCCTTAGAAAGCCCTCGCCATCAAACATCTCAGCATCTACCACCCGGGCGCGTGAGGCGACAGCCCATGGATTCGCGGCTTTAGGTACCTCCATAGGGAGAGGCTCGCCATCGTCGTCGATACCATGGGCCGAGCGGAGGTGTTTCTTGATATGAGCCGTCCCGTTGTACACGTAGATGGCTGAATGATGGCGTTTGGAGAGATGGCAGAGTCTACAAAGCCATAGCCGTTCCGGCTTCTTTGTTCGCGAGCTCATCCACTCGAGATCGGCTCCATAAAGCCATATCGAGGATACTTTGCTTGTGCTGCCAAAGGTACGCTTATGGCGGATCCTATGCCCAACAACGCCATCTAGCGGCAGCTTGTTATACCTTAGTGCCTTCCAATTGATATCAAAGCGGACAGATGGGTTCTGATCGAGAGAAGGCGCGGTCTGGGAGATTGAGGATAGATCTGATGGCCCATCCGAGTCGTCGTCGGAGACGATATGAGGCGTAAAGGGTGTAGATGGCGTAGGGGTAGAGGGCGTAGAGGCACTAGTCCTGCTGGCACTGCTGTTGAGGCGCAGGATAGATGACTTTGTGGACATGCGATGGATGCTATGGGATGGATCATGGGTGGATGTGGGTATCAAGGTCCAGGTAGGATGTTGTCGGCTAATTTTTAGTGTGGTAGGCCCCAGTAAAAAGTTACCTCGGATCATTGGCTAGACTATTGTTGTGTATCAAGCTCATACTCAAATCATATGGAGTAGCTGATTGATTCCCTAAAACCTAAAGGTAAGGACTGACTATATAGATACGTCTTTGCCAGGCTGCCGCAGGCAGCAGGGTAGGCAACAGCAGGAAACATTAGGTAGCGACAGGCAGCTCCACAGATAAGCTTGGCACCCCGGTTATCGACACCCCCGGTTGTCGACACCCCACCAAAACTTCACCACCTTTATATAATTGACTGTTATGAACGCAATATTACTCTATTTGCTACTCAATTATAATATCCTGTAGAGACAATCCTATAATACGTTTCGGAGTAACCTGAGCCTGTTGAACTACTTTTTTCGTTGCCAACTTAATCTCCTGCTGCTGTGACTTCTGAATCGCCTCCCGGATACTCTCGATCTCAGCGAAGCGCGTATTTGGATCTACTACTACTTTCTTCCTGGGCTTCTTAGCCGCTAAGGCCTCTAGTTGAGCCTCTTGTTGTTGGATTGTCGCTTCGTAGCCTGCCTGCATCGTGTTTAACCTCCCGATTGACTTACCTGCCTTTTGAAGCAGGTTCCGTATATCTCGATCGATTTTCTGGCGCTTTGAGATACTTTGAATCGCCTCGTGTATATGCTGAGGCTTCTGCGGTGTCTGGAACGTCTCGATATTATCGGGAAGTATATGTTTTAGGCTTGGTGGCGTGGTAGGCCTAGGAATATGAGGTTGTTTGACCTGGGACGAGCTGAGCACCTTCTCTGGATTCCACGGGCATAATCCAGCAGCCTTCCAGCCACCTCGTATAACTCGTTCAGTCAGAGATTCATTTCGGGCGAGATGGTAGCACTCAACAAAGCGCTTCTTCTTTACAGGGGCCGAGTCGTCGAGCGCTGCAAGCTCCGCAATTGATTGCCGATACCTCGTCTTCAACGGCGAAAAACACGACAGATCAAGAGGTTGTAGGACGTGAGATGAATGAGGCGGAAGGAATACTAGCTGTACACGATTCTGCTTGCAAATCCAGAGGAACTCAGTACTTATATGGCTCCCATGTCCGTCCATAAGCAGGATTCGAGCCCCACCAGTATCCGGCTTTGTTTCAGGTAGGAATATCGTTTGTAGCCAGCCTAGAGCGATGCGATTCGATGTCCAGCCATTCTCGGAGGTTGTATATACCCAATCCGGTACCTTATCGTATTGAAACCACGTTGATTGTGGATTGTTTCCTTTAAAGATAACGAGCGGTCGTATTTTCCGGCCTGTAGCGGAGGCAGTCTCTGCAATTGATACCCACTCGCGATCCTCTGGCGATTTAACATAAGTACGTGTACTTTTTGAGCTGGCAAGTACTTGGGTATTCGTACAAATGCCTAGACCAATACCAGTCTCATCCATATTCCATGTGTCCTCATGTCGCACACTGTGCTCAGTTTGGACGCGTTGGAAGAGTGCGAAAAACCGTTGTATGCTCGCCTGATCGGTACAGCGGATTCGGCAGGCCTCGATAGGCCTACCAATTACCGATGCGACGCGTGGATTACGTGTTATAAACTTGGCAATCCATTTATGGCCAAGTGGGTTGGTATCGCCGTTCATACGCAAGACGCGGATAGCCATCTCTCGCGCGCGCGTGAGATGGAGGATAGCCGCGTGCGTCCTCTTCGAGGATCCAATCAGCTAGAAACTCCTCTTGTGGAGGAGTCAATCGCTGTTGGTTGGCGTGGCTGGCGCGTGCATTGGTGCGGCCATTGATACGATCAATGAATGTTGATCGGGGGATGTTATACGCTGCGGCGGCGGCTTTCTTGGAGGAATACACGCCGGATTCGAAATCCGCGATAGCTGATTCAATCGTAGACTCGCGTGCAGCCATATTGGACAGGTGGTTGTGGTGTAATAGATGGGTATACTCTTAGAGGTGAGTTCTGTTGAGGTGTCGACAACCGGGGGTGTCGGTAACCGGGGTGCCAAGCTTACAACAACTATCAGCCATCCACGACCTCTGGTCGATATCCACCACCAAAACACCAAAAATTCTATACAACTATACCGAAAACCACAGTCAGTCCGTAGGCGTACGGAGCTATTGGACGGACGGACTGATACAAATTCGAGACGGACGGTCGAGGTCTTGGCAGTCCGTCCGTCCAACAGTCCAATCGTAGGACTGACTGTTGGCCACACTGCTCTCAAAGATCGACCTAGGAACACACGCATTATCGGCCCTTGTCCGATCAGGAAATCCACGACACATCTTTTCAAATCTCTTACCGCAAGGTGTAATGCAGTTTCCTTATCGGCATTCTTCGCGATGGTTCTTTCCTAAAGAATACACTTCTCGTCCGCTGAGAGTCCAGCCCCAGGGCTGGGAATCTTCTATTATACGTTCCGATTGGAGTCGAGCCGCATCTTGTGCTAGCTTTGTATGATATTTACTTTATTTGATGCAAAGCTGCCGGGCCGCCCGATTCTGCCGCATATAGAATATGTTGTAACCAAACAAATCTCTGTCGATTTGAGAGTTTGGACCTGTCTGGGTGGCTGAGGTTTCAAAGGCCTAGGAGTTGTTGGAAAGATTCCGAGCATTTTGTCCGCAAGTTCGACTGAGCAAGGCCGCACCATGACGGATTGGTTGGGAAAGGCGAGAGGATCCTCGCGTCGTCCGCTCTGGCATTGTCGTGATCTCTCTGCCGGTACAGTCTTCCCAGGACGAAGTGTGCCCCCTGTGGTCTCAAACTCACGACGGGGCCCAGGCGTGCCTGCTCTTGGACCACGACTGGTTCGGCTACCTTCCAAATTTCTCCTTTCGGGCTCTCGATCACTACCCGGAAACTCTCTACCTTCATCCTATCGCGAGACGGAGCGCTATCTGATAGCAATAACGGTAATGCCATCTACTCGGATGCGTCG
Source organism: Coniosporium tulheliwenetii (assembly GCA_030247845.1). Lineage (NCBI taxonomy): Eukaryota > Fungi > Ascomycota > Dothideomycetes > Coniosporium > Coniosporium tulheliwenetii. The sequence goes on along the minus strand of JAPDRP010000029.1, from coordinate 228,299 downwards.
CTACCTTAGGGACGCGGAAAGCGGAGGTAAAAGGGTCTACAGTCTGCGGTTGAAGCTGTCTTCCCTGAAGCTTACCGCTATCACCATACCCAGGGTTTTGCTAAACATGCTAGCAACCAATCCAGTAAGTAATATGAGAAAGATCTCTAGAAAGGTAGCTTTGAACAAGAAGATGTGGCATGCCGCGCCGCTGGCTGGTTATTCTCGGTACGGTCAGACTTGCTCGAAGATTGCTAAATCGATAGACAGAGACTCGGCATTGCAAATACTCCAGCCTCCCGATCACATCCAGCATCAAATGATAAAGAAGATCAAGACGGACACGCGGCCGACCCATGGAACAGCGTATAAAGAAGAAATCGCAACGTGTAACAGCGAGAACTACTAAGATCATCTATAGTGAAACTTTGTTCAAGTGACGAATTGCCTAATCAGGAAGAAAATTACTTTAGCCTGTGGAATGATATTTCTAAATGTTGTCGGTGTCAACATCCACATTTAAGGAAACATTCTCCTCCGCCGCTTCTGCAGCTTGATAGCGCCTCAGTGTCATTTCCTTTAAACACTAAAGAGCTTGCTAACACACTTGAGGCTAAACACATATCCGCCTCCTAGTCACAGATCCGCGCTTGCGTCGAGCTCTCTACTCTCTCCCCTACTAACCGCCAACCACGCACCTACGTCCTCGGTATCGCATAGCTGTGTCTTGTTCCGAATCGTCAAGGCGAATCTGTCTAGCGGCTTATGGATGTATATAAGTCGTCTAGGGTGGTCAAGCGCGCCCTTAATGCCAGAGAGAAGAATGGTAGTGAGGTAAATGGGGATCCGAGGGATAAGCGCAGATTAGATCTTCCTCCCGCATCACCTCAGCGCCGGCGGCGGAGACCATCTTGAGGAAGGAACTGAGGCTGTCCGCGCTGCACTCAATGAAGGTGCCTTGCCCCCTCACTTGGCTGCCTTCAAAGCCAACGCTACTGCGACATCACTACCTGTCTGCGATACATAGATCCGAAGTCGAGGCCAAGATCTTCGAACAAGAAAGTTTTCAGCTACAAGGCGACAACAGGCAGGGCTTCCAGCAGAACCAGAATCAGATTCGGCGCGATATCAAAGCCAGCCACGAGGACCTCCTCGCAATCAGAATCAGCAAGGGCAATAAACCCACGCCTCAGGTCCGTTTCTGCGGTCTGCTGTCTCGTCTTACTACGGACAATGGCACAGCGTCGGGGATGTCAAGAATTTACCGCTTGACAGACCTCCTGCCCGTTTGGATTGAGCTGTTCAACGAAGCTGATACCAACGATGCTGTGGGCACCAATCTCCTTTCTCTTCTCTCCATCGACTTTTTTGTGGTCTGTCCTCTTAACGTGGTCCCGCTGCTCGGTGCCTTTCTGCTCTAGTGTTTTTGCGGTTCCCCGTATATGGTTTGGTTCTGTGCCCTACTCTCCTGCATATGCAGATAGCTCGGCGCGCTCTTGAACCTCGGCTGTTTATTCTATCCACTTTCCTCTTGCCGGTAGCCCTGCTGCTTCTTCCCGGGCCCTTCGCTGCTAGTGCATATTGCGTGGACTTCATAGAGATGCTGCCCAGGATTGGGGATTGAAGAAGCCTTTGTAAGCCATCGCCTTATCGGCAGCATCCTCACTCCGGGTTGTTCGAGGAAAGCTAAATATGTGACGCCGACACCGGGCCGCGGCAGGAATTCCGCTTGTTCCAATCACGACGTAGCGGGTTCTCCCTTTTGTCTTGTCTACAAAACCTGGTGGCGCAGTATCCGGGTTCAATAACTGCAGGCTTCGCTATTGGACTTGACTTGCCTGGAGCCACCGGCGGTATGGGTATCTGTTAAGCACTACGCTCACACGTCTGGTTGGAGCACTATGTTAGCCTAATAGCTGAAGCAAGGCGGCACCACTAGACGAGGAAGAAGCACTACGCGACGTCGTTGATGTATGTAGAGAAGTTGGTAGACCTTAAGCAGAAACTTTAGATGCAGGAAAGTTTGAATAGAGGGGTCACTTTTTGTATATCTTCGCATTCGGTGTGTGTTCTGCCGGTAGAATTCAGTCTCCTTTACATCGTTGCAGTCTTATTAGATCTGTTAAAGGCACTTATTAGATGTCGTGCATGCAGTTCGTTCTACCTTTGAACGTAGCCTCTCTAATTGCAACCCCAACTGGCCTTTATAATCCTAACTTCTATCGCCTAGCTGCACGAGCTCACTAGTCCTCTGATCCGTGTTATGCTGTTTCCTGCCTGGACTCGCTGAAGGAAGAGGCTAAGGCCCGCCTTGAGACCGCTCGAGCTCTCTAGGCCTAGAATTAAGGCCAAACCCGCGGCATGCTAGAGGAGATTGAGGGGGGTAAAAGATCTCCGGGTTTAGGGGCCAGGCTTTAGTACGGTATCTTCAATCTTTGACAGTGTATCCTTGGATGATGTGATTCTTGCCTATTAACGCCTGTAACGCTGCCAGATGCCTGCCTGTCGTGTCCACCGCGCTCTCAATATGCTCCCTTGGTGACGGTCGTGATGTACACCGCGCGCTGTTAAGGAATCGGTCTACGGCGCAGCTAGTGCTTGCGCTCCGCCGTAAAAAGGTTGCCGACTCTTTGCTGATATGGCGCGCGCTGCTGCCTATGCGGAAGCTCGCGAGCTTGATAACAGCGATATAGATTCCGTCTTTGTGCCTGCTTATAGCGATGTCGTCGTACTGCGGCCGGAAAATTAAGGCAGCGCGGAAGTTATTAGATTTCTCTGATCTCGATAGTGACACCGTCGTCAGGATGCTGTTTCCATCCGCTACGTTGTTTGTTAGCAGGGGACTCCGGCTCTGTCCACTACCGCGGGCAACTCTTGCTGTTTAGCCACGTCTGGTCCTTCTTAGCTGGAGTCTCCTCGTCGTGGGGAGTGGAGTCCGCAGTGTTGATGTGACTAAGGATTGAAGGAGGTCTAGCCTACACTAGTGCTAGATATGTAGCGACTCGGAGTAAGTGTTGGAGGGCTCGCTGGAAGGGCGGGCGTATAACCAGGGAGTTCGAAAGTGAAGGACGGCTCTTGCCTTTGCGCGCGGACAGCAAGCATCGGTAGCTAAGCTAGACATATAGCGGCAATAAATGACGCATGCTGGCGTGGCCGGTTTATCGCTGTCTATAACCCAGCACCTTAAGTATTTCATGGGGCAGTGAACGGCGTCCGGCAGCGTTTTAGGGATGGGCTTAAGTTGGCGCAGAAGACTCGGTATATACGGTACATTTGGAGGTAGAGGTGGAAGTGCTTATTAACAGCGAAGGGACTGTGAAGAAAACGGTAGGACGCGGCAAGTTAAGGAAAGACGGCTGCGAGATGGCAGATATCAGCCTAGGCGTGTTAATGTTGGTCGAACCTTGGCGGCAAGACTTGACCTGCTACTTCGTACCTAGACAGTCCCAGACAGTCCTAAAGAGATGCCTAAAAACTAGTACATTCAAGGCGCCAGACGGATGCTTGTGAGATCTCTCCGTCGCCCCCTCAGCGGTGAGATGTCCTCGCGTCCTGTACTGTCTTGGTCCCATGTGTGCGGATTCTTGAAGGCTCGCCGCTGCCTCTATCGGAGCAGGGCGGGCCTCCTGGTTTGCGCTGAGGTGGTCAAGCACCGCATGTCTCCCTCGGACTCGCTGGTGCCTCCCGTGTCTCCGGCGCCTCTCTTGCACCCCTTGCCTCCCTCCGCGCACTGTGTCCATCACATCCCCATAATGTCAAACCTCGCTGCTGGCCCCGCTAGCTGTAATGTTGGCGTCGCTATCGCCCCGCTGTGACGAGTGTTACTGTAGTGGCTAAAGGCATATTCGCTTACTGCCGGCTTCGAGAAGAGGCTAAACACTGTCTTGCTGGGCTTTATGACTCCAGAAAACGTTAGGCTGTCCTTGGCGTACTTCCCGCGCTTTCTGCTAATATGGTGCGCGCTGCTGCCTGTGCGGAGGCTCGCGAGCTGGGTGATAGCGGTATGAATTGGCCCGCTGATGCCCCCTTGGCTCCCGTCGCCTCTATTGACTCCCCATTCTCTCGTGTCTCTGATGTCTCCCGTCTCCGTCGCCTTATGTGTCTCCGTCGCCTCTCTTGACCCTCTCGCCTCTTGTGTCTCTCTGACGTCTGTAGATGAGATATCGGTGGGCTAAAGAGCCACATGCGCCACGGCACGTACCTGGCCAGCCGAGGGAGACCTTAGCGGACATCGCACGAGCTACCTGTGACCGAGAAGGCGACAGTTAGTAAAGGGGAGGGATGTTTGGCGGGTAGAGGATGATGAGGTGGTGGTGTTTGGTGGGGGTGTGTGTGGAACGCTCGCCGCACAATCAACGCCTTCTCGGGGAAGTTCCAGCTTCCGCTGCTCACCTCTCAGCACCGCTTGTTCCTTCTCGATTTCCTCTACTGCATCTTTCCACAACCGAGTCGTTTCCTCCCTGGGTTTGTGCCGGCCCGGTTCGAGAAGGGACGAGCTGGTGCTACCGGGACCAGTGTTGCGCTAGCGTAAATAGCGCGGCGGTGAGAGGGCGAGGATGCAGAGCGTAGGGGGTTAGAGGCGGGTGGACGTTGGATGAGTTGGTGGTGATAGGGGATGGGAAGGGAGGAGGGAAGTAAGGCGTGTAGTATCCATGCCGCGCACGCCGCGCAATCCGAAGCAAGCTCCTGCTCAATCATCTCGAGCACGCCATCAAAGCGAGTGAGGACCTGGTGCACACTCTGTACTGCCGCAAGATCTCGCAAAGCAACGCCGTGTTGCATCGCGTCAAGCTTTGCCTCTTCTTCACGGAGAAGCTCCAGCTTCTGCTCCTCGACTCGTAGTCCTTCCAGCTCCTGCTCGGTTTCCTCGTCCGCGACTTTTTATAGCCGCGTTGCTTCTTCCCTCAAATACACGAAGAGGTCCGATCCTCGAGTTGTATCCTCCTGCTATTCTCCGTACTCGCCGTCGGTGAACTTGTGTGATTCGGGAAGGTTTATCTGTGCCGACCGGCTCAACAAGAGAGAGAGGAGCTAGTGCGGTTGCGCGTCGCTAGGGAAGGAGGAGCTTGCGGGGATGGTGGAGAGCGTTCTGCTGGCGAAGAGGATGAGGGACGGAGGCGGAGGAGATATGCAAGATATTGGGGAAACAGTGGAGGCGAGTACGAGAAGAGTTTCCGGACGTTGGATAAGGATGAGGCGGTGGTGAGGGGGAGGGTGAGGGAGGGGGATCAACGCGTGTGGACTCTATGGCGGGCGCAATAGTTGTATGGCGGGTTAGTTGTAAGATTAGCTCCCGCCATACAAATCTCCGCCCCGCGATACAAAAACCCACCCGCCATACAAACCTCTGCCCCGCCACACTGTTTCCCCTATCCGCTAAAGATTCCATGCTTCGCGCAACAGGCTTGCTGGGTCAGCTCCTCCTCGATACTCCCGCTATCTCCAGCCTCTATGCCGCCTCGTCGCATACTGCAAACCAGGCAGCCTAACCCCGTACAACGAACCTCGCTGCACTCAAGCGAACAAAGGCGGCGTTACGGCAATCGCGGGCGAACGGCTGGTTGCGAAGGACCGGATGAGAGCTCATGTTGATGTACTTGGCAGTAAGAAGAGTGTGATCGGTAATGTGGGTTCGTGAGCGAAAGAGAAGACCGTGAGGATGCCGTCCACCCTCTACCTCACACGCCTGTGTCTGCGCCGACCCCTTTCTCGGTATCCGATGGCGATGACGGCAATACCGTCCACTCTTCAGCCCCGCTCGGCAAGCCTGTAACGTCAACTGGGCCAAGACGGCGGGCATCAGCAGAAGATAAGCCGCCTTCGAAGCGCGGAAAGCCGACATCAGCAGAGCCGTCGGCGCAAAAGCCCAAGAGCGTCAGATCAACCTTATCGAACGTTGTCTGGCAGCAATGACACCGGCAGCGCCAGCGGCAACAACAGCGGTAACAACAGCGGTAACAACAGCGGCCGACACCTCATTGCCATGAATCTTATCGAGTAAGCTAGAGCTGCTCAGCTGTCGCACGCAACGAACCTCCCTGTACCCAACCGAACAGTGGCGGCATTGCGGCAATCACGGCCGGCTAGGCGCACAAGGAAAAACGTTCAGCTATGCGGCGGAAAGGGGTATTGTTCGTGAGAATGAAGCCAACAGGCTCACGCGACTGCGTCGAGCGTCATGTAAGCTCGAAGACTGATCACGTATCGCTCAGGATGAACCTAGCTTCTCTTTGCGTTCTTATCTAGATCTTGAGAGATACCTTAGCCCTCGGTCACATTAACACAGCGGGCTTCCTCTTCGACGATAACCGTTCAGCTAACGTCGCCAATATCGAGAGCTATCTACAAATGAACACAGCTAACGATAGGTTTCCGATCTTTGTTCGTCGTGATGGTAACGACAGGCATCTCTCCACATTTTCCGCCACTTTGGATCTTGCGCTCTCGCAGTCACCTAGAACCGACGCCCTTATCCGTGCGCCACCGGGCCGGCCAGCACAGCGGCCGCCGACGCATATGAGCCTAAGAAGCTGGCGGAAATAGAGTTGTCACACCCACCCAGAATATGGCCGTTAACCGCCGTTCGTTAGAGGTGAAGATCCTTTAGCGGGAACAAGCGCCCGCGTGCGAAACGATAACGCTGGCGATAAAGACTATTGGCCGCAGGACACGCAGAATAGCGGACGCTAGTGCCCACAAAACGATGAGAACTCTAGCTAACCGCACGGCGCCGTGGGCCATTCCGATAACGCGTCCAACAGGTGGCGGTAGATAATACAACGTCGAGGCCTTCAAGGCCTACCTGGCTAGCCTTGATGCCGACGAATCCGGCAACGAGCAGGCCGACCGGGAACCGTCCCCAATCACCGAGGATGCCTACCACTGGCGCTACCGCGTGAAACGCAAGGGCTGGGTCGAGGACGAAAACGAGGACGAGGCAGAGTGGTTTGTGGTCGATGGCGAGACGTCGTACAGCACTCTTGCGGTCAGCTAGAGAGGTCGGGTCCATTACAGAGCTGGTTCGTGGGTCTAGAGTGAGACTGCCGAGTTGCTCGCCGAGTTGCTCCGAGACCGTGTTAGTGCCTGATCGTTGCCTGCTGCTACTGGAGTTCAGACGGTTCGCCGGTCCGGCGGAGCCATCATGCAACCCCATGTATGCCAAGTGACGAATTACCTAATCGGGACAAAAATCACGTTGGCCTATAGGGAGACGACACCGGGCCTATGTCGTCTTGGATATCATCCTTAGCATCTGCATCTGGATCTGGGGCATCTCGACGCACCCCTGCGCTTATATCGATGCTGGCGCTGGCTTTCTACCTCTTCGCCCGTAGCAACGCATTAGTCTCAACCCTCTTACTGTCGCAACACCATCCGCCCCGCAGTGTTATCTCGCAACGCTGTCTTGCGGCGTCTCTACGGCACGCTCTACAGCGGCCCGCTTTCCTCCGCTACTCTCCATCGCGGCCTCTTAAACGAGATCATCTCCACGGTCTGTGCGTCCCCAGCTTCTCCACGGCTGCCAAACAGCCGTTCGCCACTCGCTTCGGCTGAGCACCACCTCCTAAAAACTATTGGATATAGTCGGTCCCGAAATGTGCGTTGAGAACGCGCGGCTTAAGAAACTTCTTCATTCTAAGTACTACCTTCCCACCCAATCAACTAGCGGAACCCTGCCTTACGACCGATTAAAATTACTATTTGGAGCCGTGCTTGTCTAGAGCCCTGTGCACGAGGAAAGGCGGGCAGAAGGTCTCTAATCAGCTCTCTAGAACTACCCTAAGGCGGGGTGAAGAAACATTGACGCTCCGTGCGTTTTCAACGCATATTTCGGAGACAACAGTACTCCTTGTCTCAAATTCGCCGCTTTAAAACACCCTCCAACCCGCAACGCTGTCCATGTGACAATTACTCTGCGTTTTGTAACCGCACCGAACCTTGGCTCTCTGTTGGAAATACCTTGCGGTATGTTGAAGTGGGAGAGAGTCTCTCGTCAAGCTTCTAGGTTTCGGTTTAGTGGTGGAAGTATGGTCTACTGGCTTCTCTTCCGTGCCCTTCGCACCGCATTTCATTGCGGCCCCAAAACATAGCTTCTATAGTTGCAATCCCAATTGGTCGTACGCAGGCATTTCTTCTTCCGCCCTTGAACATTCCGTCTCTGATCACAGCTTCTATACGACCCGCGCAGGCATTTCTTACTCCGCCCCTGAGCGCAGCCTTTCTGATCACAGGACCTGCGCGGTATTGCGCAGGTATTTCTTACTCCGCCCCTAGGAAGCCCCCGTCCCTATCCTCCACCCCAGCCCCCTTCTGGCCCCCCGCCCCTAGCCTGTAATGCGGTTAACATTAGCTCGGGCTCGACCCAGGGTTTGTTGGTGTTGACTTATGTTGGACTTGGCTGCCTCTGAGTGATTCTTGTGTCCTCTGGCTTTCTTCTTAAGCCGTGCCATGTCCAGGCCGTTTTACTCGCAGCAGCTTTGAGAATTGAGGACATCGCCTGGTGGCGTGGGAGGCAAGGAGCACGGTCGTCCGTGCCTCTATATAATATTCTATAAACCTTCTCCCTTTCTATTTAATTCTAATTCTTAATTTATATATCTCTTTTCTCTATACTCTTATACTCTCTTCCTTCTATCTTCTTCTCTCTATATTAATTCCACCTGATTTTTCTAACCCATAGCTGATTGATTGATTGATTGATTGATTCTATCAGGCTACAAAGTCTTCTATGGAGACTTAAGAGCCATCCTAAGCCAGTTGCCTGCCTTTCATCCCGCTTTGCCTTGTCTCACCAGCTAGCCCTTAGCTTTCAGTTCTCTAGAGGAGTATTCTGCAACCCCTCTATCTCAGTCCCTTGCCTAGATAGCCTAATGGTGTGCTTGAGGAATTGTACCACAGCCTTCACCACCTTGATATCTGGCTTCCAGCGCTCCCTTGGCCCATCTACTGGTTCCCCAGTACGCCAATCTTCCCTTCTGCTCCATCCACCAAGCATAAACGAAACATCTCCCCATCTATCCCCCACCATCTGTGCTAGTTCTCTTCTTGCTTCCTGCCACCGTGGACACGTGAGGAGGACATGCTGTACTGTCTCCTCGCCCATACTACAGCTGCAGCTTGGCGAGCCTTCCTTTCCTATACGGTGCAGATAGGAGCGTAGGACGGAGTGGTTAGTACGGCACTGGATGAGGATAGCCGCCTCTTCTGAGCTTAATGCTCCGTAGAGCTGTAATGTGTGCCTTCCAGGTAAGGCCCCATCCAGCTTCCAGGTGTACCTGCCCCACGGTCCTACCACCTTCCTGGCTTCCTCTCCTTCTTCTTGGACTTTCTTCCGCATCAGGCCTACTGCACTAGCCTGACATCTCCGCCTCTTGGCTCTCTGCATGGAGAGCCGACGCCCTTTCTCGGTCATCTTACGGGCCGCTTTGTCGGCAGCATCGTTGCCTTGAACACCGCTGTGAGCTGGGACCCACACGAGTTCGATTTCTAGCCCCTTGCTCTTGACCTCCCGCATGATGTTCCTTGCTCTCGTGACAAGGTACTGTCCGGGGCCGCTGTATCCTGCCTGGCTTAGGTAGCTGAGCGCTCGCTGGCTATCGGTGACAACATATGCTCGCCCTCTACCCTCACGCAGAAATGCATTGATTCCTGGACCGTAGCCATCTCCCCAGAACTCCCTAAAGTGGTCTAGCCCAAAGACCATCGCCTGGAGCTCGGCTACGCACGCTGGGAGCCACTTGCTCCATCCTATTGTCTCTTGCCGTAGGATGGCTGTCCTTCCCTCGGGGGTGATTGCCACCGCCGCTGCTCCCGCCAGCTCATTCCTTACTGTTGGTAAAAATGAGTGGTTGTGTGTCTCTCTCTGTTCTACATACAAGCAATCTGACCGCAATATATAGTAGAGACTGTGTCTTCTAGAACCTTCGACCCTGCTTTCCTTACAGAGTAACAATCTGCATCTGCCGGAGGAAGATGACTGTACCTTCATATTCCAACACTTCTTTTCCTCCACCAGGAGTGGGCAATGAGTTGGCTGAAGAAAGATCTATCCTCTTCTTGATTGTGTTTGGGGAGGGCCCTAGCGGAGGACGGTAAGCGCGGTCGGTGGGTGGTTTCGACGGCGGGTGGGACGGCGGAGGAGCGATGCGGCGGCGCGGCGAGGATTCCACGGCGGCAAGGGCCAAGGGGGAGGGGAGGAGGTATATGAGGGTTTCAGGTGGCGATGGACGCGGTGGTGGACGTGGCAGCTGGCGATTTCGTGATATTAGCACCAGTTCGAGACCGTCAAGGCTTTAAAGAGACGGGTCGCCACCATGCCAAGTCTCGTAATACACGTGGTTCCCAGCTGCAGAGCTCCGGCAGATATATCTGTTGCGTGCAACAGTTGCAGTTTTGTGGGGACCGTGGTGGTCGCTTCTAGGTGACGCCCGCATAATCTTAAAAATCTTTGGACCAGAACTGGACCAGAACTGGACCAGAACCGGACCAGAAATTGACCAGAGAGTAACCAGAACCTCCAATACACACAACACACTGGAAAATACTCCCTTCCACTCGTCCTACACATCCTCTTTACTCTCCCTCGACATATCCTTCCTTACAGACTCAACCGACCGTAACTCTGCTAACCACACCCGCTCCGCCTGTGCAATCGTAGAGATACAGTTGACAGGGCCACAGTGGGCAAAGCCCAAATTCACCACTATTATCATTAGATTTCTATCGAAGCGAAAACACCAATAGATACCACTCGTTATGTAGTACCCATCGATCAAACAGAAAATGGAAACTCCAAGTCCATCATGAGTAAACTCCATCTCAATGCCTCCACCCTGTATTCGGGGGTTGCAGCCCATGGCTTGCGCCATGGCCCCCTCAAACACAACAGAATACTAAAGAAAACACCAAATGCAACAAAGCGCCTGAAGACAGGACTTCGAGCACCACCTAAGAAGAAAGAACAGGCATATCAAGAAAAGGGAATGACATCGGCATCGACATCGACATCAGATCAACATCAAGCATCAGCGAGAAATCCGAATCCAAAACATCACCAAATCCCGGCGCGTCCAGAAACGACTGTTGAAGATCAAAATCGCAAACCGCCAAAGCTCTCGAACTACCATCATCCACAACTGGAGGAACATCAACCACAGATCCACGAGACAAAGGCTCCACCGACACCGACACCGACACCGACACCGGCGCCAACTCAACTTCCCGCACAGATTCAATCTCAATCTCCGTCGAAACATCCTGGAAAGACGCCCTCCTCTACATCCTCGACTCTAACACCTCCATCTCAGACAACTCAACCCTCTGGCGTTGTACCGCAATCATCTTCTTTCGCACCGCAACGGGACTCGAATCCTTAGCCAACCCGCCTGGCTCCACATCACCTCGACACCGCTTTCTCGAGGACACCGACCGTCCGTTCACGGTCTTGGCCGAGGTCGTAGCTGTCGTTGTTAACGGCTGAACCGTATGCGTCACCTGAGAACCTCTCTTCCTCGGAGCACCTATCGGCCTCTCCACAGTACTCTCAGCACCAGTCAACGAAGATAACCGACTAGCATTACCTTGCGTAATCGTGGACCAAGATCGCTGCTGGAGAACGGCAGTTGAGGCAGACCAGGTACTATCGGGGCTTTGACAAACACAAACAGCTGCAAGCGACCAAGTCGTAGAAGCCATCTCGACAAACAGTTATGAACGTCGCAGCAAACGACAATAAATGAAGAACGGCAAGTTTCGCAGTCGCTGCAAACACAGGTGTAAATAGAGCACTCTAAAAACCTCACAGCAGAGGGAAGCTCTGAAGCGAGAGCGGAAGAGAAATGAAAGGCGCGTCCACCCTTTAAGTAGCGCTGATGCGTTGTGTATCAGTGCCATCTTGGCGGTCGTCTTCCGGGCCATGTTGGCGAAATCTAAATGACCAAATGACCCCTCCATTCCATTTCGGATTAATCCATTCTTCCGCTCCACTCCAGCTTAGTACTGCGGCGGGCCTGTCGGCCCGTCAACTGTACGAAATCATACAATAAGTGTAGTTGACGGGACCCAGTTGAAAAGCAACACAACATCTCATAAACATTGAAAATGTACAGGATATGACTACAGCCAGACTCGCCTCATCAGACAGTGTCTGTCTCTCCACAGTAAACTCAATCTCAAGTGCTCCATACTACTCCTCGGATGGTTGCAAACCCCATTCCTCCCTTCGGTCGTCATCCCCCACTTCAAACACAGTAGTATGATGCTAAGAAGCAAAGTCAGCGTCAAGTAAGTAACGAGAGAGGCTTTTCGAAACAACCGACATGGGAAAAGACACCTGCCACCACAACTCCGATACCTGCAAGATACGGAGGGGAGGCGAAAAAGCGACTCAAAAGTCATAATTTCTTGCACTCTTCACAAACTCACTCTCTCTACTCCTGATGGCCCCTATACAGGGCTTGGTGTTACCATTTCGCTCTCTCTACACTGCCCATTTCGCCCTGCCCTATGGAAATCGTTCTGGTCAGTGTCTTCCCGTCTCTGGTTTCTGTCCCGATGACTATATCTGCACCGCCCCTGTAGCTGTAGCTTATCCATATCTTACGGTGGCGTATGACGAGGTTTCAGGCGGCTTTGTGAAAATATGAAGCACGTTCTGACCCTTCCAGATATCGCCATGGTGAGAACGTAGGTCCGAAAACACGTGACAGGGTACTTCAACATGCGCGCGCATTGGATCTTTTAACCCTTGCTTGATCTAGTATGGCTTGATCAACTATGGAGCCGACATCGGACTACGCCTGTATGATCAATGATGTCGAAAGCGCCATTCCAAAAACCGACAACATCATCTAGCACACCGAGAGATACATCCTCTTGCCTGCTGTATCTCCTTGTCAAAATCGTCCTTAGCCGTCGTTTGCTTTTCCCCGTCTCGTTTCCTCTTCCGGTTCGGCGTGATGGTTCCCAGAGGCTGTTTAGCTTGGATCTCCGCTCGCTCAAAATCCACAAGCATAAGAGCGTCGCCCTGCTCGTCCCATAGGATGTTCCGTGGTTCAGCGTCCTTGTGCAGCACCTGTAGTCTGTGCAAGGCTCGTAAAGCGCTTTTCGTCTTGCCGAGAAAATGACCTTTATTCTCCGGATTAAGATAATGAATGATTGGCCGTCCGGCCCAACTCAGGAAGATCATACTAACATAGGCGCCACCATCGTAGTAATACGGGCGCTCGAGGTTCACGAAGCCCAGGCACACTGGGACGTACTTGCCTTGAATGGACTTGACTCGATTGTATATTCGCCTCTCGTGGCGAAGGTGACCAAGGTTGGGTTTCTCCATTCCTTTCGCGACCACAGTATATCCATGCGAGGAGAGCCTGACCTTCAAAGCGCTCCGCGCGACCCCTTGATGTGTAGTTCCTTGCAGTCAGCATCTCTTCCACGGTCCGTGGCAAGCTGATGGCGGATGAGGCAGAGGAAGGTTTTTAGGTCGATGTGCTTTCCCTTGTGATCCTGGAAGTTTGGGCACTGCTTGTCCAACGGGCCGCCATATGCCAATCCAAGCAGACAGCGCTGGGTGCAGTATGGCCGATCCTCGATTCTCGGTTTCGATGTTGCTTCTGTCCATTTCTGGCCACCAGCGCTGCTGCCATCGTTGCGGCCACTGTTTGCTCGTCCCCGTCTCGCTGCTGTAGACTGGCTCTGGCCTACGCCGCGACGACCGCTCGGGCGAGGAGTTGGCGTGGGAGGGGTGTGATCATCTCCGTCACCATCTCCATCAGCATCTCCGCTGTTATCCCCATCGTCCCCAGGTTCCTTGCAGGCGGCTGCTAGGCGGCGAGACCGTGTCCGAATCGGCGAGCGAAGAAACCCCTTCCAGCGGCCCGGTCTGTATGAGGAGTGAGGCCGCTCTTTGCGAACCGTTTCGGGAATCTTCTTCAGAATATCAATGTATTCGACAGCCCACATGTCTAAGCCTGCAGCTGCATCATGCCATGACTGACCCGGCGCTCCAGAAGCAAGCGCACGGAGTACGAAGGCAGAAACCTGTGCAACCGCTGTCCTATGCAGTCTGTTGTCGTCGTCTTCCTGAACATCTGAACCTGGAATCGAAAGGTAGTAGTACACCATGCCGGGATCATCCGGGATGTGTAGGAAAATGTTGGCTTCTCCGGTGCAGATGTAGCCCCATTGCACACCTTTGCCGATCATACCAGAGAATAGCTGGGTAATCACGGCAGCCACCAGGGACTTGGACAGAAACTCGAAGTCATCGCCTTCCTTGTTGATCACTTCTTCGGCCGGTCGAATCTCCCCGTCCAGTCCGGCAACGATCTCGGCCAATGGAAACTTGTGCGGCGCCTTGTATTCAATCGAGACCACCGGAGTCCTTTGTCCGCCATCCGCCATCTCATATATGCAGAACTGGTCCGCATTTCCAGGCCTTCTCCGGCCAGCGCTTTTAGAAGTGCGCTGCTTGCCTTGTCCTTGACCCTTGTCCGCCTTTCCTCCTTTACCCTTCGCCCTCCTCCTTCCCCTCTTTGAAGTATCCGGTTCGGTGATTGACATGTGTTCCATACCCCCGTCGATTGACGTCCCGCTCGGCTGCCCCAGGTTTGTATGGCTTTCGAACATCACCGTCCCGCGAAGCTGAAGTGCGTTCCGCAGCTCTTCATCCTTGTATACCTCCTCGAACAACGTCCGCACTGGATTCTCGACCGTCTCGCGCGCGTAGTGTCGAAGGCCTATCTCTGAGCTGATCGGGTCGAGGTATTTCCGAACATAGTCCAGTTGGTGCGACGACGGAAAGACGCGCCGCGAATGGAAGGATGGGCTGATCGAGAACTGCTCCCAGGTTTCCTCCTGTTGATTTGGGAAGTCTTTCCATGGCACGATACGCGGCGGGAACAGCCGACCGGCGGGTTCTGTCGTGTCGCCCTGCGTCGTCAGAGTTTTGTCGGTGACAACCTCAATCGCAATGGAGAAATCATGACAGGCTGCGAGATACTCGGTGAGTGTTTTTGGTTGTGATTGTTCTGCGTTGGCTTCGGCTTCTTCGCGTCGGCGTTGCTCTTCTTCACGTCGTCGTTTTTCCTCTTCGAGTTGTCGACGTAGCTCTGCAAGCTGCCCATCCATCCTGATATGAAGCTGGCGACGTTGTTTGCTTGACGACCCTCTTGTTGTTTACACTTCAGACCGGAGCTCCCGCGGATCAACCGGGGAATCTAACCCAGATAGTTCAAGCAAGTTTCTGTCAGGGCAAAGCACGTTCCAACGCTATGACCCATTGGCCCGTTACTAGTCTAATTACATTTAGCTTAGTCTCGGCACCGAAAGCGGCGTGAAGGATCCCGGAAACGGCTCCCGCTCTACTCTAGGCTGCGGGCGCATAATCGCGAAGCCTAAAGCGGAGGGGACCGTTCCGGATCCTCCCCTTGGCATGTCCAGCGGCTGGGGGTATTGCCGGCAAATCTAGACGTCAAGCAAGCAACGGAAGGGTGGGCGATCGACAAGCGAAGTGAAAGTGCCCCCAGAAACGGGTAGACGAAACGCTCCATAATCGGAGGCATTTCACCAATACACATATACTACCAGTTACTTTGAAGTGGATGCAGTCGCATCCAGAAATGGAGGCTCTACAAATGATGGTGCAGCGTTTGGCACGTGACTTTCTTTGTGGCTGTGGTAGGCTGGGTAAAACAGTACTGGCGTCCTGCTCTGCGATCTGATGGTTGCCTGCTACTTTCCGTCCGACCGCTCCATCGCCCCGCTTTGCTCCTGGAATCCCAGTGTCACGGGTTCCCTAGCCTCCCCAAGTCAAGCTACGGAGAGTGTAGCGGCCAAGGGGGCTCTGAGAATTCAACAACAACTGGTATGAGCTCTGCGGATGAGGACCCAAGGCGCCTTGGATGCAGTCACGCCTGCAAGAAAACTTCCAGAACTTTCGCTGACCAGTCAGGGCAAAGGAGGCGCAGCAAACCATTGGTCACCCTCTTACGCGCCCTGCTAGGCCTTGGCGCCCTACGCTAAAGCTGAACGAACTCACGTGTAGGGTAATTCTCGCCCTTCGAAGGACGCCGAGTCGGGTATAAAACCCTCCACGAAGCTCTTACTTTTCGGTAAAGCATCCTGTTCAAATAATTGAGCAATCGAAGCGACACATCCTACCTGAATATGGACGAGTATCAAGTCTCCACCGAGACAAGCGAATCCTGGTTCCAACGGGACTGTGATCTCTTCATCGATCAGGGCAAGGTCGGATCCCTGAGTCAAATTTCTAAGCCGGCGGCGAAGCCCTATTCGGTTGCTCAAGAGTCAGTCAGCAGCATTAGCAGGTTATCTTCGTGAGTACTTTCTTTGTTCGATTGGCATGCCGACGGTTGTCTGGGAAATCAGTGTGTGGAACACGAAGTTGTAAAAGCGACGAACTTATTGACAACGTGCAATCTTCCCACCGGATTACAGGTTTTTAGGAGCCAGCCGGATTTTTACACCCGAGCTGAAATGTCCTACTCAGAGATCACGAAGCAAAGAATACGTCGTAAGGGACAATATGGCCAGCGAAAACCGCAAACGAAGCGTGTACTATACATAAATTACGAAGGGCGAATGGGAAGGGCTGTACAATAGCCTCTGCACCGCAAAATAGAGCAAATGGCAATGAAATTTCTGAGTAATTATCACCCCGCGCTTTCAAGGCCTACGCAATGAAACGCAAAGTCTCCGCCATGCTCCGCGGCATTTCCAACCATGCCAGCGTTTAGCGCACACGCCCACGAAGCTGTCTTGTAAGGGGCAAGCTTACCAGACTATAATTCTCTTCCACGCTCGTCATGCTCTTTTGGTGTTGCTAATCTGGTTTTGGGGATGCTAGGAATCAAGGACAAAACCTGGATTCCAATGACCGTGGTGCTGAAAGCATGCATGCATGCACCGAATGCGTACGGAAGCGGAGATTTTGTTGCGTCTTCAATTGGGGGTCCAACGTTACCTTGTGCCTACAGTCGGTCTCCGGTAGTTTCAACCGGACTCCAGACCTGGGACAGACCGCTTGTAGGTGCCTGTGAAAATTGGGGACATACAACTGCCTTCTGGGCAAGTCCGTTCAACGCAGCCCTCGAAAGGCGCTTTTCTCCTGAAGATGAGCCACATTGGGCAGTATTCCCAGAGCCTGATTATCTTGCCACAACCGAGCAGGAAATGGCACAATGGTAGATTGCTCCCTTCAGTATAATCGACACAGTCACCAACTGACTCCAAAGCCGTAGGAATGCTGCGGAGGAGCCGGCACTTGTTGAGCCCGTGGCCGAAAGTTTTTGTTCAGATATTCGAAACCAGCCTCACGGCACTTTGGCTAGGTAATGCTGCACTTATTAACTCCGTTGGAAAAACGCTGAGCAGTGTATAAGTGACGCGCTATCGCAACCAAGTGGATTTGATTTCAATTGGCAGCCTCAGGAAAGCATGGACTCGATGGCACTGCGCGAACCTCGCATGTTCCAAAATCCCAGGTCTGTCGCAATGGGCTATCACACTGATAACGCTCTCGATGCTTTGTCGTTCCCATGCAATGGCGATAACCGCTTTGTATGTGTTTATCCCGGTTGTGAAAAAACTTGTAGCAGGGAGCCGGATGCCCGCCGACACAACGACACGATTCATATCCAGAAATGGAAGTACTGGTGTAGCTTTGCTGGCTGCCAAAGGGCAGTCGAAGGCTTCGTACGGAAGGACAAATGGACTGATCACATGAGGAGACGTCATGGGTTGGAGGTAGCGTTGAAGTGAAGCGGAGCTAGAGTGGATCAGCTTGTCGTGAAAGGGCGTTTTGTTTTTACTGGCAGTATGTGTGTTTTAGTGAAAATGAACCCGACATGGGTTATGCTCTCCGCCGTTTCTTGAGGTATTTCTTTGTGCATAGGGGGAACGCCTGCGAGCGTGGATCTCAAAAATACTCACAGCGTTCCAAAGGTGATGTCACTTAGGACACTAATTTTGGCGGAGATATTCGATGAGGCTCAATATGAGGATCGATGGTGCCCGAACCTACTGGGGCTGAGGTGCAGCCCACGCCAATCACCGGAAATGGTGTGCGCACCCACGTGACTGCGGAAACCGATTTTGCAAGCGACTGTAAAGGCATCGAAGGCGTTGATGTTCTCGATTTGCTAGGTGTGAGGGCCGGTCCGGAAACTGCGTTAGTGCCTATTATTCCCATTTCCACCCCTTCAAACCCTTCTTCGGGGACCTCTAAGCAAACCAATTGTTAGAGGGTATGGATCCTCGGGGGCTTGCAGCAATGTGATAAGAAGGCACGTGATAATTCAGGAGCAATATGCGAGGTTCGTTAATGAACTGAATTCTATCGAGTGTCTGGTACGGAGATTCCTTGGTTATATACCGTCGCTTAGCCGGCTGTTCGCCGGCTGAGCACCCCAGACCTCGATGGGTCTTACACCAATCTAGGATTCGAAGGGCTAACATTAGAACGGGGCCCTTCTTTTGGGCTGCACCAAACCTCACATTCTTAACCTCCTAAGTCTCGCAAACCGAAACGTATCGCACACTCGACTCATGATTCTCGACTTTGCCAAAGACCGTCCCTGTGAATACAGTCGGCAGCGAAATCGGCTTCCTCCCTTTCCGGTCGAGAAAATCTCAGCGCACGGTCTTTCCAATGCTCTTGGCGCTTACGCCGTATTGTACAAATACGGGTTTTCACCCGGCGTCTGCATTGAGCTGACTCAACACCCTCGTCATGCCCGACTCCCACCATCATCTGATTAGCACCACCACTGCCAGCTCGCTTGTTCTTGCAATTCCATCAAACTACCTGCCGGCCAGAAATAGCGGCAAGCGCTTGACTGAGCGCTGGCCTGGCCCGCTCATTGGGGAGAGTGGACTAGGTGCAGATGTGGTCCTTGCACGCAGGTCCCACCCCGACGGCGCTTCATCATTCAGCCCTAACATCCTCGTCTCGTCCCAGACATGATCAGATTGCGTCAGCGATCTCCCGTAGACGGCAGCTTCTCTCTAGCAGGGTCTGACTAGCCACAGGGTCTGACTAGCCACAAGCAAGATATGGCAGGCGTGCATCGGATCGGTTTCACGGAGCTTTCCGGTAGCGAGGGCGCTAGGAACGAACCGTACCGGGTTAAGTACGAGGAGATCTGTCCCGTTTCAGAGGGCGCTTTGACTGACACGATGCAGCATCATCCTCGTGCACGGTTTGAGAGGACATCCAAGAGACACCTGGGAGGACAGCCGAGAAGCGAGCAGCAAGGACGAGGGCAGTGCGAGTGCGTCGAGCAAACGCAAGGCGCTCAAATCCTTCTTTGAGGCTAAGCCGTCCACCTCAACGACCGGCGATAGGGATAGCCACGAACGATCCGCTTCGCAGAAGTTGTTCTGGCCCAAGGAGTACCTCACACAGGACATCCCCCAGGCAAGAGTATGGACGTACGGATACAATGCGGACGTGATCGACGGTCTGTTGCAGGCGAACAACAAGAACAGCGTGTCGCAACACGGCCGGGACCTCGCAGTACGAGTCGAGCGAGAGATTGAGAACGAGGTGGCTCCGCATTCTGCAACTCGGAGCGGAATGGTCAGACTGACGACGATATCAGGATCCAATCTTGTTTGTGGCCCATAGTCTCGGCGGTATTATCATCAAAGATGTACGTATCCTGCGTTGATGGCAACGGAGTCAACGGATATGTGATGCTCACGCTAGGTTACAGGCGATGCATAAATCTAAGACATGTCGCTCGCGAACGAGGCTTATCGTCTTCCTCGGCACACCGCATCGGGGGAGTGCATACGCGGGATGGGGCGAGATTGCGTCGAACCTTGCTCGCCTGGCATTGCACGACTCGCACAAGAAGATCGTCGAGACGTTGGAGGTGAACAGCGAGGTATTGGACATTATCCATGAGGAGTTCAAGAGTATTGTGCACGCGTCTGGTACCAAAATCCACTCGTTCCAAGAGGCACGGGGAATATCGGGTATGAAGGGGCTACACGAGAAGGTGGGCTCTCAAGCTGTCCTGTGATTGCTCTCTTGGGGTCTATACTAACTAGACAACAATGAGGGTAGGTAGTGGATGACTACTCTTCGAAACTTGATCTGCCGAGACCGCTCGAGACAGTCGAGAGCATTGACGCGAACCACATGCAGATGGCGAGGTGCAGCGACAGGACAGACCCGCGGTATCGCGCCATCGTGGGTGTCCTCAAGCATTTCATGCGCAGTGGGGCGCTTGACGGAGATGGGAACATGGCCCAGGGAATGCTGTCAGTTGTATCTCGCATGGAAACGCAGAGAGAAGCGACGGCAGGTGAAATCAGCGGAGCACCTAGTAGTTAGTGTAGTCGTTGAAGGAGCTATATCGTGTTGCGTGGTGGCTACTGACACTACCGCAGACCGTGTCTGCCCATCCTGCCACTACATCCCGTTCCCTAGGAACAGACGGTTCGTCGGGCGAAATGCAAAACTAGACGCGCTCGCACAGACGCTGTTCATACAGGAAGAATGTCAAAGAGTCGCGCTTGTCGGATTAGGTGGCGTTGGAAAAACACAGGTTGCTCTGCAGTTTGCGTATTGGACGAAAGAGAACAAGCCAGACTACTCCATCTTCTGGGTGCCGGCATTGAGTGACGGGAGCTTTGAACAGGCATACACAGAGATAGCTAGGCGACTTTCCATCAACAAAGCTGCTGAGGATGAAGATCCGAAGGAGTCGGTTCGACGTTACCTGAGCTCGGAAAGGGCCGGGAAGTGGCTTCTTATCGTGGACAACGCCGACGACATGGATGTGCTCTTCGGATGCTCGGACAAGCCAGGTGGTATAAGCGAGTATTTCCCAGAAAGCGAGGATGGTCTGATCCTGTTCACTACACGCCACAGAGAGGTAGCGGTTTCGGTTGCGGGAAGCGATGTGATTGAGCTGCAGGAGATGGATTCGCAGGAGGCGATGAGTTTCTTAGAGAAGTCGTTGATTCGGAAGCACCTGCTTGGCAACAAGGCAGTGGTGACGGAGTTGCTTAATGAGCTCACCTGCCTTCCCTTGGCGATTACGCAGGCTGCGGCCTACCTGAATACGAATCAGGTATCTATTGCAGCATACCTTAGACTACTACGAGGCACGGAGCAGGATACGATCAGTCTGATGAGCAGAGAGTTCCGCGACAGCACTCGGTACAAGGGCTCGCAGAATACTGTGGCGACCACGTGGCTCGTATCTTTCGACCAGATCCGCAAGTCTGACAGCGCTGCCGCTGTCCTGCTATCCTTCATATCACGCATCGAGCCGAACGCGATACCTCAGTCGATCTTGCCTGGCTTACAGTCAGAAGAACAAACGGTACATGCGATTGGCACGCTGTGTGCGTACGCTTTTATGATCAGAAGAGGGGAAAGCGAGATATTTGATATACACAGCCTCGTGCACTTGGCGACGCGGATATGGGTCGAGAGGCATGTTCTTGGGGAACAGACGATGACGAAGGCGATCCAGCATCTTGCGATGGCTTTTCCTTCTAATGAGTACACGAATCGTCAGATATGGAGAGAGTACCTGCCGCATGCTCTCAGGGTCCTAAAAGGAAGTGAAGGGCTAGATGTCGAGGAGAGTTACGATCTGTACGTGCGGGTTGGACAATGCCTACAGGCGGATGGCCGAATCAAAGAAGCTGTAAGGTGCCTTGAAGAGTCTTACCAATGGAGGATGGGCCACTTTCCGGAGGACCACCCAGACCGACTAGGGTCGCAGCATACGCTCGCAACGGCATACGAAGAAGACGGACAGGTGGCGGAGGCGGTCGAGCTGCTCGAGCACGTCGTTGCGATAGAAGCGAAGGTACTTAGAGTGGATCACCCGGACCGACTTCTTTCGCAGCGTGCGCTCACTTTAATGTATGAGTCGCAAGCAAGCAGTCCGGGTAGTTCTAGGTAACTAGGATCGAGTGTATAGTTATTTAACTACGTACTACCCGTCTAGGAAACATCGGTCGTCTATAAATTCTTAGCGCTACATTCCGCTTACTAATCCTAGAGTTGGCCTATTCTATTAATAGAACCGCTAGGATACCGGTACTCTATGTCACGGTTTGGTGCTCGTCGTCGAGAGGAAGGTTGTCCCGGAGCCACGTGACGCTCCATCAGAGCTTATCCTCCCCGCCCGTTTTACCCACTTCCGCTCCTTGTGCCTCGTTCTGTAGCTTGTATGATAATCAATCAAACCCTGTTCCAAGCCTTGCCTAACCTTGACATTAAATAGTATATACAAAGCTATTTACAGTAGTATTAAACGGGACCAGCAGTGTTAAATAAAGTAGCGGTGTGGAGTAAGAGAACTAGTGGATGGTGTAAGGGGTAGTAAGGGTAGACGTGGTGAATAATACTAGTAATAGTAATATCTAATTATCCTGTTAGCTACTATACTAAGGATAAAATAGTGGTGGTAACGGGGGCGGTAAAAGGCCCTTATTTATCATCTTTTTTGCCACCGGATTACATTAATACCATGTTAAAACTGGTGATAGCTGGGCTTTACAGAGCTCTAGTAGGATTAAATAGCACCGGCGGTATTTTAAAACCTCGCTAGAACCTTACTAATGCATAGATAATAGATGGATAAAATTTTCTACGGAGTCTATAGATATCCATGGATATGGATGGATATATATATTTATGCCAAGACCATCCATCTATTTGGATCACTGGTGGCACGTAGATGGGGAATGGAGGGTTGATCTGGGCATGAGTGCCAGGACTTGTGGAGGTGGAGGCAACAGGGGACGGATACAGAGATGAAGATAAGGAGAGAGGGTTATATATAAGATTGTGGGGGAGAGTTCGAGGGAGTCCTCAGAAGAAATGACTTGGGAGGAGATTTTAAAGCATGAATTGTCCCTCGATCTCGGTACTATTTGATAGCAAATCCACTAAGCTAGTGATTTTGTTGGACTGGACTGGACTGGACTGGATTTGGGGGTCAGGTCCAGTCCAACAAGATCACTGGTCGGAAGTGGCCATGCCCGTGGGCGTAGCCGCGTTGGCTTCCGGAATCTGAAGGAAGTA
The DNA here is from genome assembly GCA_030247845.1 of Coniosporium tulheliwenetii. Lineage (NCBI taxonomy): Eukaryota > Fungi > Ascomycota > Dothideomycetes > Coniosporium > Coniosporium tulheliwenetii. The sequence goes on along the minus strand of JAPDRP010000029.1, from coordinate 205,243 downwards.
TTCTCAGTAAATGGTTCCCTTCATGCATAAGGAAATACTCCAGCACGAGGGGGTAACAAATATGAGGCACTCACAGTCGAATACCCAGCCCCAAGCTTGCCACTATCCTGTACACAGTACCTTTGAGAATTCGGAACATAGCCTTGCATACAACACCCGATCTGTCTGAACTGCTTCGTCCAAAGCACCCAGCTCGGATCTGCACACCTGAGGTTATCAGGAATGATATCCTTACTGCAATCCGCCGCTATTACTATCAGCTACCACATCCAAAGCCCTTGAAAATTTGCAACCTACAAGTGGGACAGCAAATGCTGAAGTCCACCGCTTGATCCAATTCCGTCCCATCAGGACAGCACCAAGGCGCATTGATAGCACCATGCGTTCCAGGTGGGCACTTGGCTCCGCTTGCAGCCGGGTCCAGCAGCGGGTAGAGGACAAATCCACCAGTGGAGTTTGCTGCTGGATCGACGGGGCAAGATTCGTCGTCTTGACGCTTGCACTTACAGTTCTGCTTGGATTGACGGGTTACGGAGAGTAGAGCCCCGTCGGTGTTGCGGTCGCCGGTAGATGTGAATATGAACTCATACATATTGATGCCGCCGGAGCAGGGGACTTTGATGGTCACAGCGCTGGTGAAGTGCTTCCATGCGGTTTCGCTGAGTCCTCGGTAGTAGAGTTGTGCGTGCTCCTTGAGAGGACTGACGCTGAAAACGTATGTTTGACCTAGTTCGAGAGTGACCAATGCGGACTGCATGGTAAATGGTTCTGCAAAGATCGGCGTTGGAAGTCGTTTTCCGTCAGCAGTCAAACGGACTGTGTAAGAATGTTCCAGTATTTTGAAGTCTTCCTCTGGCGGAGGTGAAGCGTAAACGCCGTCGGAAAAGAAGATCGTGCCGTCTTTGTACGCTTGTGCAAACAGAGGAAAGAAACGTCTGATGTCAGGATCGTTTGCCATGCTGGTCCTTGCCTCCTGAAATGTGGGTGCAGCGACTTGACGTAGAACAAACTCATGAATCTTTCGCCATGACATCCCGCGGCTTGAGAGGAACTCGAAGAAAAGGCTAGCGCTGTAGCTTTGTTCGTATAGGTGGATAGAAGGTCGGTATCGGTTGATAGCCGCGGATGGTAGGTGGTTCGGATAAAAGGAGTTTTCGAAGTATCCCGGAGAGCCTTCGCTCCACCAAAAAGAAGGTGGAAGGGATTTGTATGCAGGGTGATTACGTTTCTGGATACAATGGTAAAGCTCGTGGGCGGTAGTCCGCTTGATTCCAAGTCCAGTCAATCCATACGGATGTGAAACATCATCTGCGATGTGGACGTAGCATGGTGTGTGCCCCGGAGGTTTCGACGTCGCAATTCCAGCAACGCCTTCCTCTGTAAGCTTTGGAAGCGTTGGCTGGAGAATGAATATGATGTCTGGAAGTGTTGCGAACTTTGCATATTCAGGCAGGACTCTGTCAGCGGCAGTGCGGATGTCTTGAAGGTGCCGCGCGCTTCTTGAGCTTGATGGATCCCAGTTTGTCTCGTAACGGTAAAAGTCAACGTTGGCACCACCAATGTTTGTTGGATATCCTGGTAACTGGATACATGGAATTTTAGCCTCGATCGTCGGATCAATGGAAATCTGAGTGCAGTTGACCACAGTAGCAGCAGAAGCAGGAATTGGCTTCACGAAATGGCTGAGGAGTCGAAGGGCTGTCAACTGACAAAAGCGCCGCATTGTGAACTAAGTCAGCGACAGAATGCTGACGATGAGACTTGAAACCCGAAAGAAACTTGGCAGGAGCAGTGTTAGAGGGTGTGGGTCCTTCTTACAATACTCTATAGGACTCCTGGCTCACTTCATAGGACGCCTCGGGCAGGACATCCTGGGGCTGTGTGAGCATCTGACAGTGTTCTCAATCGATCGACTCATCGACTTCGACGAACAGACCCGCACTAGCCCTTTTGAGCAGCTGCAGGGCTTTTGACCTATAATATCACGAGTCTTAGTAGAGATCTAGGCCCTTAATGCTCTCGCTAAATAAATTACCAATCATAGTTACGACGGTAATACTAAGGCTTATTATATTATAGGTCGGAAGCCCCGGAAGCCCTGCAGCTACTAAAAAGGGCTAGTTCGGGTCTGTGCGTCGAAGTCGATGAGTCGATCGATTGAGAACACTGGCACCTGAGCTAGTTTTCTCATCAGGCTGCGGCTGAGGGCTGCGTCTCACAGAACAAACGCAGCTGAATCAACAAAACTGGTAGCGATCAAGGCACACAGGGATCCTTTCGCTGGTTCAGGGACAACCTTGCGAGTCTTGAAGGCCGTTAGTTCGGGGCATTTCATTATGTATGGCGAGCCCCTAGGAGGTATCGCGAATGATTCATCGCGATGATTCAGCACAGGCCGACAAGTACGATGGCTATTTTATACCCAGAGATTCGTACGTTCAAGGGAACAAGTGGTGAGGCCCCGCAACCCTCGGACGCTGACCGGTTTTTTTGTGGTGTTCCTGACAGGCCCCCTTGGTGCAAGCGGGAGAGGAAAGTTCAGCTTGGTTACAGATTCTACGGATTTCTCCGCAGAGACTTTGGTGGATTAACCCTGCGAACACATTTGGCGCAGTGGGCCGATTCGCCCCCACAGAGGGATCGACGAGCTGAAAGATGCTACTAGCTGTAGTTACGTAAACCAATGGATGTGCGGCGTACTGTACTGCATTTAAAGGTCTTTAAAGCTCGTCCTCAGAGTACATACTCGGGCTAATCATACCGCTGAGTAGGCGACATAAGTTAGTATATCGAATCTACCTAGCGTGTTACCTACGATCAATTCGTCTTACCATACAATTCTTCCTATTGTCAGGCAAGGTCAACTACCATAATATCTAAGCGGGAAAGCATAATACTCCAGCTTGACTCCTGGAACGCAATACTAGGAGCAAGGCGGCACTGCCGCGACGTTAACGCAAATCCCAATGTCACTGTCGCCAAGGCCGACGTCGACCTTGAACGCCTCTTCGCCCAGCACAGTTCCTAATTGTAAGAGTCGAGAATCATGTGCAGTTATGCCGTTGATAGTGGAAAACAGTCAACGCATTCTACAAATTCACCTCAAGCGATGCTTGCGCTGGAATCGTAAACCACTTCAACACTTCACGATTAACAATTTCTACTCTTGGACTCCGTTCGTCACTCCATCCCAGCAGCATGGCGATCTAGCACTGATTGATCACAGCGCCATGAAAAAGGACTGCCGTAATCTGCAGCTCGACCAGAGCATCTGCATCGGCGTAACAGGATACGTTGGCCACGGTTCACTGCCCTAGCTGACTGCAACTGATATCGGGCAGAGGTATGCGATTACGCATGCCCTGTGCCTGAAGTACAACCCCGCAGTAGATTAGTGTTGTACGAAACTCCTGCCGGATATGAATCTTTACGTGGGAGTTGAGAATGGTTGCCTTAAGGATGAGTCAACAATCGGGATACCTTGACACGCCTCGGGCAGGCGTTTAATAACACCCGGAAAAAGCGATATATCCCAGCAGAGTGGCCTAGCCGGCAGAGGACAGAGGACCTTGCGCGTAGGGCCGCCGCCTGTTAATCTGGGTAGCTACCGTGTGTCATTCATTAGAAACGGTAAGAGGCTTGCTAGAAGTCGGCTTGCTCTTGTCTCTCGGAGAGGCAGTACCGGCCTTGACGATATGTGCGCCACAATCCTGAACGGGCCGCGTGAATGGAGGATTGAACGAATTAGAGAAGGAAGAGTATTCCCGTCGATTTAGAAAGGACTGTAGGGCATTTGGTTATTTTAACAAAATTCCTACGGGCATTGGTACAGTTATAGTAGCAGTAGGCCCACAGTAACATTAAAGGTATCTAACTATCGTAGTTATACAACTTAGTATATGTCAATAGTCTTAACTTCCAAACTGCCGCTTCTCATCATCTCGATAGCCTCACCGTACATCAATCCGTGTACATAAGCTTCGCCGATAAGCAGATAATGGTTTTCCTGGCGGCGCAATACAAAGGGCACGGACGCCCCAAGAAGGACGCAAACACAGTCTGTAGGTAGTGCTCGCGAATCAGCTAGACCCATATATCCTCTTGGCGAACGGAAGAAAACCCAATCGCCTTCCATACTGATTTCCACCTCCAGTACCTTCTTCCGATCTAGCTCAGTCTCACTTGTCGTATTATGAGAAGGGTTAGTTCCATAAAGTCCTCGACGCATAGAGCTGAAGAACGCATGGTGGAGGGAGTCACCATTGAAGTACATCCTTTCGGGTTTTTGGTTGACAAATTCCCGGTCACTCTCTTCGTCTTCCTCGTCGCTATTGTCGCTCAGCGAAAGACCTGCCGCACGAGCGTAGTCGTGCAAGTTGACACCTGCTACACGGGCCCAGTCCTTCATGATTGGCCAGTTCAACTTCCTATCTTTCGACCTAGGATTGATACCCATGCCATTCTCATCGGCCACCTGATCGACAATTAGACACTGGACTCTCAAGACGCTGTCCGGTTTGTCTGGCTTATTTGAATCGAAGGCAGCGGCGGAAGGATAATCAGAAGAAGCCTGAAAGGGAATCTCCATCCTGGATAATGAATCCCGTGTTTTCTCAGATGACCAGTCAGGTACCCATGAGGGAAGTGTAAGCATTCTTTCCGTTTCCTGACCAAAAAATAGTATGTTCAGGCTCCTTTCGTGTAGAATAATTCTTTTGCAGGTTTGTCGAAAGATGGCTTCAAGGTCTGCTGTGTAATTCGGTATAATGCCGTAACCAGGGTCAGCTAGTCCTACAAATGCGAATACCCTGTCACGAGGGTCTGACACTTTGCAGTTCCGAGAATGCTCGAGCAACTCCTTCAGGTTCAAGATTTGTTTGATTCTCCACTTTCCACGACTCTCAACTAAGGACTTTACCCAAATAGAATCGAAACCGCGTACAGCTGAGATTATAACGCGTGTGGCGTACTGCTCCAAGACTTCGGGGTGCCACTTGACAGCTCTTACTTGTGTCGCAAGAATCTCGTCGGCGACTTGAACAGCTTTAACAAAGTGGTCCCAGTTTGCAATTCCATGCCCAAAAAGCAATGTCGCCTTTCGTGAAACAGTAACTTCTTGGTATATCCAACCTCTATACCACCAAGGAGTACTAAGTATTTCGATGAATGCTTTCCATTTCGCTTGAAATAACGGATTCTTGAAGTCATCAAGATCTCGATTGCCGATCCGAACCGCGGTTTCCCTGAATTCCACAGGCGGGATATTGTTTAGGAGGCGAGGGGCCCCTTGAACCTTGATTATTTTGCACAGCTGAATCATCATATTGATCCATAGCCCATGATTCCTATCCTCTCCGAGGGAAACCAGGGCTTCACTTGCTGTTCGGAAGATCTTTTGCATAAAACTCACTTGCTGAGATCTTTCCCAGGGATTGGACTGATTAATGCAGATTTGGTCGGCCCAGATTAGGTCCGGACAGCTTCTCAGTCCACCCCGGACTCTTGCGCGGAGAATCTGCCGCAGCGCGCCAGAGCCCTATCACGACGCGATCGCGAGCCCAATTCAAAGAGGCTGACCAAGCTTGAAGAGGAGTCGATTGTCAGATACACACTCAGCCTAGATCTACGAGGAGTTGGGGCTACAAGGGCTATGGTTCAAGATATGGCTAGTGATCTGCTGGCAGAGCGTGGTGAAGAGCCAGTTGGCAAGCACTGGGTAGACAACTTTGCGAAGCGCACGCCTGAGGTAAGGCTTCGAAGGAGCCGTCCATACAACTACCAGCGAGCCCTTAACGAAGATTCACGCGTTATAAGCCCCTGGTTCACGCTTGTCAAGACGTTCAAGGAGAAGCATGGTATCCTGGACGAAGACATGTACAACTTCGACGAGACGGGCTTTATGATGGGCCAGATTAAGGGTCAGATGGTCTTTACAGGCTCTGAGAAGCGTAGGAAACCAAAGAGGATACAGCCAGGTAACCGCGAGTGGGTTTCAGTGATCCAGGGAATCAACGCAGCTGGGTGGGCAATCCCACCGTTTATTATCTTCGCTGGCAAGGTCCTTATAACCTCCTGGTTCTACAATCTACCTCGCGACTGGGTTATTGAGGTCAGCCCTAACGGCTGGACGTCAAACGAGCTTGCTATCGCGTGGTTAAAGCACTTTGACGCACATACAAAGGCGCGTAGTGTAGGGACACACCGGCTGCTGATTGTTGATGGCCACGAGAGCCACAACACGTACGAATTCCACAAGATCTGCAAGGAGGAGAATACTATTGTTCTCTGCATGCCTCCCCATTCGTCGCACCTGCTGCAGCCGCTTGATGTGGGCTGCTTCTCGCCCTCGAAGCGGGCGTATGGAGATGAGATCAATGGCTTGGCACGGTACAGCACCAAGCACATGAAGAAAGAGGCCTTCCTGCCAGCCTTCAAAGCAGCTTTTAATAAGGCGTTTACAAAGGGGAATATCTGCGCAAGCTTCAGGGGCGCTGGGCTGGTTCCACACGACCCAGAGGCTGTGTTATCGAAGCTTGACGTGAAGCTTCGCACGCCTACACCTCCTGCACCAGAGGACACCCCGTGGGAATCCAAAACACCAAGCAACGCCTGCGAGATAGAGGCTCAATCAACGCTTATTCGCGATCGGATTCGACGGCACAAGAGCTCCTCACCTGCTTCTATCATTGAAGCTGTTAATCAGTTTAGAAAGGGCGCTCAAAAGATAGCGCATGAAATGGTGTTGATGCGCAAGGAAATGGCTGGGCTTCGAAAGGCAGCTGAGGCAGCAACAGAGCGTAGAAGTCGTAAGAGGAAGTATATTCGAACAGAGGATACACTAACTGTTGGCGATGTACTTGATTTAATTGCTCCTAAGGAGGCTGGTGGGCAGGAGGAGGGTGGGAAGCCTGCAAAGAGGGCCCGCGGGGAGAGGCACTGCGGGCGTTGCGGCGAGACTGGCCACAACGCTCGCACCTGTAAAGTAGGAACTGTAGATGCAGAAGATAGCGACGAGTCTGAGTAATATATTAACGCTTTGTAAAAGACAGTAGCTTGTTGTGGCGTTGAGTTATTTGCATGCAAAGGCGCGCAACTTGGTAGGGCTGCCAGCTCGCTTGGGGGTGCCAGCTCGCTTGTGAACTACGTTAAGGAACAGTAGTAATATAAGTGCTTCGCATGTAAACACTCAACACGCGTTGCATGGTTCTACAATAGAATTATTCTATTATCGCACGGTCACGATTTGCAGCGTCTGTGAATAGCTGCACCTCATTTTCTGGCGTTCTGCACGTGATTCCATGACTTTCCGGCGGCATGAGTGCAGTCGCGTCCAAGGCAGAGCTTATATGACGCTCCCTGCGAGGGTTTCTGATAGCAATTTGCTGATGTTGGACGGCAAGTGGCCACAAGAGTAAGCATTTTTCGAGCAGGAGATTCGCATAACTTATGGTAGCTGCTTTCTAACGAGGCGCTTGATATTGGAACGTCTTTCCTAGGGCTCTGAATTTGTGACGATCGCGGGGCTATCAACTGTGGCTTGCCCTTGGCCCGTGCCACTTTCACATGCCGAAGACGAGCGCAGCAGCTCTGCGATGACATCCAGGTTCAATCACCCAACGTTTTGCTTTCCTGTTCTTCTGTCCTTTTGCGATGATACCCGTCCTATATTGCAATGGCGCAGCAGTTTATAAGAAGCTTGCCCTATCGTCGGCGTGCTTTATTCTCTTCACCTTTGTCACGATCAACGAAAACCATTTATTTGTGAGTGAAGAATGCTTCCGCGCTCAATGTCCTATTAAGAGAGATGTAGCTTGAGTAGTTGTTGCACGCACTACTTCTTTCGTTCACACTCGCAAGGCCTGCTCGACACTAAATAACGCTTCTGAGTTCCTTCAATTGGCAGCATCTTAGCCTTGCGATCATTGCCGGAGCTCTGATCTTCGCCAGCTAACATGTTATAGTACCCGGAGGTTACATTGTCACATTTACTTCGAGCATGGCTCTGTCAACCACCGTCGCTATAGTACCGCCGGTCCTAGATCAACCTTCGCAGAACACCAACCGCATCGAGATTATATTTGGCGTTTTAGCGGTCGTGTTGGCGATCGTCTCTATCGTTGTTGGCGTTGCAACATGGCATCAACACCGGCAGTCGCTGGCACACAGAGGTATTTATCTTAGCCCGGCCAACTATCGTTGTGTCAATCAACAAATGGCTAAGATAATATAGATATCTACGAACTCACCCAAGGTTCGCGCGGGACGACGGACTCGGTAGCGATAGTTCCGAGTCGTGACGGGGTTGCCGCCGCGCCGCCCCATTGGGATGTTTAGCGTGGCTGATCGGCCGCTAAACTTTGTTCAGCTTAGCGGCATCTCCCGGGTGTAAGGTTGGACCCTGCTTCTGGGAAACCGGATAGCACTGGTCGATCAAACTGTTTTGTTTATGCTGTGCGTCTCAGCTGGAAGGTTTCACTCCTTTGAGTGGCATTTGCAAATCTTTGCATAGTTACTATACTTAGCCTTTATATTAGCGACTAGCCTAAACTAGTTACTAATAATAATAGGATCCCTCTATTTAGCTCTCTAATAGTCCTGTCACGGTTCTGACGCGTGGCACGTGTTTGTTTACGCGAACCCCCATTTATTGTAGCCTGGTCCACCATCACTCCTGCTCCTTGCACGACCTCTTGTATAGTAGCCATCAATATGCTGTTATAGCATCAGCGCTTCCGTCACAAATAGAAACCATAACTACAACCCGAGGTCGTTATATATCTAATCTGTCTTTCCCTATTGTACGCTGCATCCGTTGTATACGCTCAGCGTACTCAGCGTACGCCGCGTACGTTGGATCAGTCTAATTTATCCAACGTATCCAGCGTACATGTGATCCTCGTTCCTCGACCGTCCTTGATTAGCCTCTCCCATCCAATCGCGGTCGTGGCCGTAACATCTAGTCCCGGGTTGTTTCTAGTCTATCTCGACTACGCTTCCGCCTAATAGCTATACTAGAATAATCTCTAGCGCTACTATATCTATAGTAGCCTCTAAACTAATCCAAATTAGGTATCTTCTACTAATTCGCGGTTAAAAGATGCACTAGAAACAGATCTAGCTAGAATTTAACTAAATCTATATCTACGCCTTCATTTTCTTAAACCACCGATAGTTGGATTAAGTTAGATTAGTAAGCTAAATACTAGACGTTATAAGATAGTAGAAAAGCTATAAACTACTCTTTTATATTTTAGTAGCTTTATTAGCTCGAGTATGAGGATTTTTATATACCTAATTAAGAGCTATGTACTTGCGCTCTTTTATAATATTATAGAAGAACTCCTAGATATTTCTCTATAACTTCTTATTTCTATTCTACTACTATCTAACTTCCTAATAGCTTCTCTTTAACTAGTCTATATAAGAAAATTTATAGCTTTATTTTTAAGTAGCTAAAAAAGTAATTATATATTTATAAAAAGAATCACAGCGCTAGTAGGGGTAAAATCACGTGGGGAATATCACCGTAAGCTCCACCAGCTAGTATCATTTAAGAATAAAGTTAAAAAAGCCGCACAGGGTCTATATAATTATTCTGTTTAGATTGAGCTCACCGAGAGGCTTGCGCATACCGCCGTGGCTTATTTTTTACTGCTTTAGAGTAGTCTCTAGACTTAACTACTCCTAATTATTCTTGCCATTATGTAGCAGACACGTTTCCACCTTATATAGAATAGTGCTAATTCTTTTTCAAATAGTATTATCCATTAAATGAATCTATGCCTCCTTAGTATACTTAATTATATGATTCTGGACGGCCTAGACGGCACTCTTAACCTCTTACTCCTCTACTATATCCTAAAACGCGTGCTAGATGTCTTTAATCAGGTGTAGATTAGGTGAGTAAGGCGGCTAGTTATCTACCGTCTTAATACCGTGATTCTTGCGATACTAGACCTATTTTAGAAGGCGTTTAGCTGAGGTATAGACTTTAGCGTTATCTTCAATTAAATAAACCTCTTTATTTGGATTTGCCGCTTAGACACATGTTACGATTCCATTGAGTCGAGACGGCGGACCGGGTGGAACCGAACAATGGCTAGCAGTGCTGGCAGTCACGTGACCGCTAGCCACTGCCAGCAGGCCAAGGAAAGGGCTAGCAGGGCTAGAGGGGATAGCAGTGCTAGCACTGCTAGCCACTGCTAGCAAAGGCAGGAGGTACCTGGTACCTCAAGCAGTATATAGGTAGCACCATTCTCGTTCCTTAGGATGGTGTGCTCAACTCAAATAAGAATCCCGCATTCTTTGTAACCGATCTGATCATCACTCGTGATATCAATCCTCACCTTGTTGACTATATCTTGGCACTGTTCCCTTCCTCCTTGATCAGAACCCCAACCTTCACAGTAACATTGTTACTTAAGGGTAACCCCGTTACAACACAAAGGTAATAAGGGTAAAGTAGCTCTTTAAGAACGCGGTTACTATACTAGATAAAATCTATACTCTTACTAGCGCCGCGCTTACGATCTTTAAAGCTAAAGACTGACTCTATCTTTAACTTATGCTGATAGTCCTTTAGCACGCCTTTTTACTAGCCACGCGGTGCGCTTTTTAAAGCTCTACATTATATATAAGACGCGCCGTCTCCTGCTACTCTATATATATACACTAATTAGTACCTTCGATAGTGGTAAGCCGCTAAGACTCCCGTATTTTAGCCTCCTCTACTTAGTTATCTTTAGTAAGCTAATCTTATAGCTTAGCGCGCTTGTCTTTAGTCTCTTTAACTTAAATATCGACCGGCCGAGGGATAGAGAGATCTAAGTAAGCCGCAGCTTAAATAATAAGCTTAAATAATGCCTTTATAGTGGCGGGAACGGTAAACTCGTGGGCGTCAGCGCCTTACGGCATAAACGCGCGTAGATAATACTCTATAGAGCCTAAATAACTTTAGCGGCGATTAAGAAATAAGATAAATACTCACTACCACACTTAATTATTGTCTTATTACTGTAAATCCAAATCACTTCCTTACTAGGAGTCCTGTATCCGGGTTAAGATAGCTAGACAGATGCTACTTAAGTTTCGCTACTATCTAGAGGCTAAATACCACGCGCCGCTCCTCGTCTTATGGTAACAGCTTCTGTCACGAGGAGTCAAGGCTAGACACGGAACTAATAGGAAATAATAACTAGTCTATCTTATAAGACGAGGCATAAAGATTAATAGGGTTGCGACTAGAGCGAGTAGAAAACCCTAGCATAGTATTACGCGACTTTAAAGTAACTATCCACTAAACGCCGTAGAATAATAACTTAATCTATTATATAGCTCTAGAATAATAATAGTTTTAGGCTCTAAATCCTTATATAGCTAAACTATAATAGTAGCTCCTCTTTAAAGCCGGATTTCTATACGGCTTTATTAGTATTCTCTTTATATAGACTATTTAAGTCGGAGTCGTCTTACTCTATAAATTAGCGCTATTAGATGGCTCTAGGTTTTTAGAGGTATTATTAATAAGAATAGTTAATAGTAGTAGAAGCTATACGTAAATTATTTAAAGGTTACTAGGTATCTTTATTACTTCCTTTATTAGCAACACGAGTTGTATAGGCTAAAACGGACTAGTAGACCTTGGGCTCTACTTAGAGGCGGGTGTGTCTAGGCTAGAGTTCGGCTGAGCAGGATCCTTTAGATACCTTTTAGCCTATTTAGGCTGAGGTGTGGGCTAAAATAGGCCGAGGTATAGACTAATAAGGCCGAGGTTAAAAGATAGAAAAGAAAAGAACTTTAGGTATATATTAAAGACCGCTGCTTTATAAAAATAGTAATAGTTCGCGCTATTTTAATCTAGGAAGGACTAATCTATCCTAATTATTATACTTCTAAGGTCTACTATCTTTCTATTATAACACTCGAACCACTTTTTCTATAGTATAATATAAAAGAGTAATAATATTATTAGAAGAGTATTATCTACGTATAAGAACTATATAATTATCCAAAACTATCTCTAATTCCCCCAAACCGGCCTAGTTAGAATAATCTAGCCTTAAGGAAATTAAAGACACTCTAAATATACTAATAGAAATATATATAACTGTCATGGCTTCACTGGATTACCATCATCTTTACCTTCACAGGCAACTGATGAGAAGCCGATTACTAAGCAACCCGAACTCTGTGTTTATAAACATATCTTTCTACTTGTACATAGCTCTTTGTGCAACACCGTAGTCAATACAGCACTCATGACCTGACGCGCCTTGACAGTGTGTTGCACCAACCCACACCAGATCCTACCAGAAACCAGACCTGCCAGAACGCGTCAGCGCATGCCAGACCTACTAGACCCACCGGAACGCGTCAGCGTGTACCAGACTCACCAGATCCATCAGAGCGCGTGGCGCAATACCAGACACCTACCAGACTTACCAGAGAGTGCTTAGCACAATACTAGACATGTCACCAAACATGTATACCAACACCGGACCCGCTGGCCCAGCTGCCGGCACCCGATCCCGCACGCAAGCGTCAACTACACCAGAATCCTTACCTACAAACACCCAGAATCACCAGAGCCAATTCGCCAGCAATAACAGCAATGAAGACAGCTTACCCAGCGATAGCAATGACACGCACCCAGACAACGACCTAGATCCGGAACTGGATTTCTCGATGTTTGTGAGCAACGATACTGAGCTTCCAGAAGCCAACGATTGCAGAGAGATTCGACCGAGCAACATGGTAGCCAAGGTTCAGGCTCATCCAATCCTCTACTGGAACCTGCTGTCTGCCCTCAAGGACACGGTCGAGAACGTGTCTATTGAACGTGACGAACTCAAACGCGACTTTAGGAAGGAGCGAGAAGCTCATACGCTTCATTCTAATCAGCTATCGGAAGCTCAGCTAAAGCTGACCAGACAAGAAGGCACGATTGAGTTTGTCACCAAGGAACGCGACAACCTCCGCGACCAGTTGAACGCACTCCAAAGCCAGAACCCAGCCACAGCCACAGCCACACCATCAACATCAGGCGCGACACCTCTCACCCCGTTAGCTTCGGGCACTTCCCAGCCCAGCGAGAGCGACTTGCCAGCGTCGACCCAAGCCGGCAGCCTACCTCAGGCACCGGCACCAGCACCCGCTGTCGGACAGCAGCCAGCTGCGAACACTCCGAACGCTCAGCCTACCCTCACACGCGCCGAGCCGGCGCCGCCTGCCAGCACGGCCAGCCGTCGCCCTATCATACCAGACATTCCGAGGTACTACGGAGAAAAGGACAAGGATGAGGTCAGCTGGGAAGAGTGGAAACAGAAAGTCAATGACAAGTTCGAAGTCGACGACTTTCAGTTCCCCACGGAGAAGCACAAGCTCATCTACGCTCGAGGCCACCTGCGTGACAGTGCCTACAGACACGTTGAACCCTACACGACAGGCGCCAGTGGATTCAAGACCCACCAACAGATGATCGACTACCTCGAGCCGATAGTTGGCAGGTCCTCTTACGAGAAGGCGGCCGACGCCGAAGCCGAGTTTAACAAGCTTATCGCACAGCCAGGCAAGTGGCATGACTTCTGGTCAAGCTTCATGAGGATCAACTCGATCCTACAGTGGCCCGACGCGCCAGCCATCTCGTCCATCCGTAACAACAAGCTCAGCGTCCAGCACAAGAATAGGATGGTTGGAGAGTGGAGCAGCATCAAGACGCTTCAGCAACTCAATGAGAAGCTTGGCAACATTGACCGCGACCTGGCCGACCTCAACACGACTTACCCTCGCACGAACAACACGAACGCGCGCCCATCCGGCGCCCGCTCCTACCCAAGCACCAATCGAACTCAGGCCCCATCCACCACTGCCGCCACCAACGCTACGCGTCAAGCCGCCAGTACCAACACCAGCTCAGGCAATAGATCGGCGCCCTATCGAGGCCCTCGATTGAAGAAGCTTACCGAGGACGAGAAGCGCGAGCTCTCAGCCAAGGGCGCATGCTTCAAATGCCGCAAGGTTGGTCACATGTCTTACGACTGCCCTACCAACGAAGGGAGCAACCAGTCCAGCAACCAGTCCAGCAACCAGCCTAGCAACCAGAACCAGGCCAGCAACAACGCCATGGGTCTGGACGAACAGGGAAACGAGTAGCCCTTGGTCAAGGTCGCGGCCGAGGGCGTTCACGTGAAGCAGTTAGAAAAGCGAGCAGTCTACATTCTTTGTCACCTCCTCTATCCCGTTCATGTTCTACTTCTACACCTACTCCCGCATCGCCTACCTGCTGTAATAAGCCAACCATCTCTTCAATGTCGCTTACTCAAGAGCAACAGGACAAGATGAATGGCTCCCACTGGATAGTTCGGTGTAAGATAGGCTCGACCGGAGCCATTGCTCTCAAAGACTCGGGTGCCACTGCATGCTTCCTTGACTCTTCATACGCGCAACAACACAAGATATCTCTCGTACCACTGGCTAAGCCTAGAGCCCTGCACCTGGCAGACGGAACCACTACCAGCCAGACGATCACTCACGCTGCGCTAATCGGCCTGCATATCTCAGACCAGGCTTCCGAAGCAGTCCACTCGGAACAACTGCTCTGTTACGTTACTAGACTCGGGAGATACCCGCTAGTGTTAGGCACGACCTGGATCGAACTACATGACGTTCATGCTGTCGGTAAGGAGAAGTCCTTCTGGCTCGATTCCCAGTACTGCCGAGAACATTGCCTTGTTCAAGGCAAACCGGTTTACGTGAACTGCTCCGGCAAGAGACAGGTTCACAGTGCGCCGTTACCTCTCTTGGACAATCACCTTGATGTCGCCGAGATTAGTCCATACACTTTCACTAGGCTAGCCCAGAAGGCAGGTCACCAAGTGGCGATCTTCCGACCAGAAGATAGCTCCGAACTAAGCCTCAACGCGGTAAACCCTGAAGACTTTGACAAGTTCATGAAGAAGAAGCCAACGCTCTCGGAGGATGAGATCCGCGCTCGGTTACCACCAGAACTGCAAGACTTTGTAGACGTCTTCTCCCAGAAGGACGCCGACACACTGCCACCTCACAGGCCTCAGGATCACGAGATCAAGCTCAAGCCTGGCATGGAGCCACCGTTCAAACGCTCGTACGCGATGTCATAGGAGGAGCTGGCAGCCGTTAAGAAGTATATAGACGAGCACCTTGAGAAAGGGTTCATCCGGCCCAGCGGCTCACCAGCCGCCGCACCAGTCTTACTGGTCAGGAAGCCTGGAGGAGGACTCCGATTCTGCGTTGACTACCGGGGCCTAAACGCCATCACCGTCAAGAACAGATATCCCATTCCACTTGTTCAAGAGACCCTTGACCGCCTAGCTAGGGCCAAGTTCTACACAAAGCTGGATATTATCGCCGCGTTTAACAAGCTACGGATCAAAGAAGGCCAGGAGTGGATGACTGCCTTTAGTACCCGTTACGGCCAGTACGAGTATTTGGTTATGCCCTTTGGGCTCTGTAACGCACCCGGTACCTTCCAGAGCTATATCAACAGCGCTTTACGCGAATACTTGGATGACGCCTGTTCAGCCTACCTGGATGACGTACTTACTTTCGCCGGAGACACCAAGGAGGAGCACTACGCCGCGGTGCGTAAAGTGCTTCAACGCCTGCGAGAAGCAGGCCTTCAGGTGGACATCAACAAGTGCGAGTTTGCGGTCACCGAGGTAAAGTACCTGGGGCTGCTGCTCACCACCGAGGGCATCAGGATAGACCCAGCCAAGGTCGAAGCGGTGATAAACTGGCCCGTCCCGCGCTGCATTAAAGATGTCCAAGGCTTCTTGGGGTTTGCAAACTTCTACCGACGATTCATCCAAGGCTTTTCCAGGATAGCGAGACCGCTCACCAGCATGATGAAGACGACTGGCCAGGACAACAAGCCCAAGTTCACCTGGACGGCTAACGCCGAGCAAGCGTTTCAGGAACTCAAGGAGGCCTTCACCAAGGACCCAGTACTACGACACTTTGACCCCAAGCTAGTAACTCTGGTTGAGTGCGACGCCTCAGACGAGGTGCTGGGAGGGGTTTTATCGCAGATCGACGAGAAAGGCGAGACTCACCCGGTCGCCTACTTCTCGAAGAAGCTCACACCAACCGAGTGCAACTACGAGATCTATGACAAGGAGCTCATGGCTATTGTAGTCTCGTTTGAGGAATGGAGACCAGAGTTAGCGGGACTCGACTTGGACGAGCCCATTCGTGTCCTGAGCGATCACAAAAACCTTGAGTACTTCATGACAACCAAGAAGCTCAACCGTCGGCAAGCACGCTGGAACGAGTTCCTTTCCGAGTTCAACTTCCAAATTCAATACCGACCCGGTGTCCAGGGCACCAAACCAGATAGCCTCACCCGGCGCTCAGCAGACCTCGCCCACTCGCCCGACGACGACAGGATCAAGCACCAGCACCAGCTGGTGCTCAAACCCCACAACCTTAGCCCTGGAATGGCTCCCGCAGAGACGGCGCTCGCCCCGATGGAAACAGACGACGCGGCCGCGCCGGCAAACACTGACTTCATCCATGCAGTCGAAAACGCATACGAGCAAGACCGGCAAGCACGGCTGCTGATCGAGTCCTATCAGAACGGCATCCGCAAGCTGCCGGCTAAGGCTATTAAGCAAGGCTTGAAGGTATCCATGTCCGAGGTCGCGGTTCAGAACCGGAGGCTCTACGTAGCCGGAAAGCTCTTCATACCAGACGATCCCGAGTTGAAGCTTAAGCTGCTGCAGGAGGCTCATGACACGCCTACCGGAGGCCACCGGGGAGGTCATCAACATTCGTCTACCTATGCCGGCACTACTACTGGCCCAACATCACTCAAGATGTCGATCGCTACGTAAGAAGCTGCCGCACATGCCGCAGAACCAAAGCCCCCGCCGCAAGTATGGCGGCCTTCTGAAGCCTCTACAAGCACCAAACCGGCCCTGGGCAGACATCTCTATGGACTTCATCTCCCCGTTACCTGACTGCGTACGAGACGGCCGTGTTTACAAGCATTGTCTTGTTGTCGTTGACAGACTCACCAAACGCAAGCGTTACATGGCAATGGACGCCATAGATGCGCTATCAACCGCCGAGGCTTTCCGCGTTAACGTGTGGCGCAACCACGGTTACCCTGAGACCATCGTTTCCGACCGAGGCACGCAGTTCATCTCCGAGTTCTGGCAGAGGCTCTGCGAGAGAACTGGGGCAACCCTGCTGCTGTCAACAGCCTTTCATCCTGAGACGGATGGCCAGACCGAGAACGCCAACGGGCAACTGGAGCAGTACCTGCGCGCCTATATCAACTGGGCCCAAGACGACTGGGTTGATCACCTCCCAGAAGCCGAGTTCTTCGCAAACGACCTTGAGTCGGCCACGACCGGAGTTACACCCTTCTTCGCGGACATGGGCTATCAGCCGCGCACGGCCATCAAGCCGCCCGAACCAGTAAGCAACACGCCAAGGATCGCTGCCCAACAGCTACATGCAGATCGGATTGTCGCGCGCCGAGCGCGCTTGAACCAGTATCTCCAGGAACAGATTGAGTGGGCGCAGGCCAAACAGGCTAAATACGCCAACCGCAAGCGAGATCCTGCTGTGCAGCTTAAGGTTGGCGACATGGTCTACCTCGACGCGCGCAACATCAAGACGGACCGCGAGGTGAAGAAGTTGGACCACAAGATGATGGGACCGTACAAGATCGTTCGCGTCGTACGACAGGGCTCCGCATATGAACTGGAACTACCTCACTGGCTGAAGATCCACCCCGTCTTTCACCCGTGGCTGCTGCACCTCGATAAAGCAGACCCGCTGCCTGGGCAGCACCAAGATCCGGAGCCGCCTATCCAGGTCGAAGATGAGACTGGCGCAACGTTTGACGAGTGGTTCGTACAAGAGATCCTCGACGTCAAGAGGCAGGGCCGCGGGCTGCGATACCTGATAAAATGGAGATGCTACGAGGAATCCACCTGGCAACCAGCACGCGACTTGACTCACTGCGCTGATAAGCTGGCCGACTTCTACCATCGGTACCCGGATAAACCGAAGCCAGCCAACTACGCACCGCCGCCCGACTGGTCACCAAACCGTCGTTCGCGCTCGCCGACGCCTCTCCAACAGGCCTGCCTAGCGCTAACTGCGCTTAAGACGAGACCCTGCGAGCCCTCGGTGATAGCGCCGCTTAACACTGACGCACAGCTGTCGCCGGCGCTCCAGCGGGTTTAGAGGGGGTGATGTCATGGCTTCACTGGATTACCATCATCTTTACCTTCACAGGCAACTGATGAGAAGCCGATTACTAAGCAACCCGAACTCTGTGTTTATAAACATATCTTTCTACTTGTACATAGCTCTTTGTGCAACACCGTAGTCAATACAGCACTCATGACCTGACGCGCCTTGACAGCTTAGCAGACTGTCTATGAATTTAAACTAAATTTCCCGTTACTAAACCTATCATAAAACGATAGAAGAAAAATATATACTCACGTTTAGGGTTTGCAATTCCTAGTATAATATTATTAAAGGTGAAAGTATTATTAAATCTAAGGGGTTTCTATCTACTCTTTTTGGAGATTGTTTTATCTCGCCTAAACCCTGTCACCCACCTGTGGTTTCTTTGGCGAAGCAAGTTCTAAAAAGACTCAAGGATTCTCAAATAGAAAACCTACCTATCTTCCACACTGGCGCGTACCCTCTTTAGGGTTACGAGATTCCCATTAGAAGCCATCACCCAGGAGGTAGTGGGAGTTTTGGGCTTTTCTAAGCGAGGGTTCTTTCTAAGATGGGGCCGAAAGTGTACCTGCGAGTCAATGGACGGAAGCTATTGTCAGTTATTGCGCTGAGTCAAGGCAATAGATATGTGGACCAGTTCGTTGACCAGTGGACCAATTTCTGGATCAGTTTGATAGCCAAGGATACGCGGCGCACGGGCCTGCACGAACCCGGCCAGCGCTTAGCGGGAGCTTTCCAGGGCCATCGATCGGCGCCCCGCAGCCCCAGTGGCTTGCGCAGCAATGATCCTCATGAAACCGCCGACAACATAATCCATAGTCGGATTATTTTCAGGAACACACTATACGGTTCGTTATATCCTTGTCGGTGAAGAGTAGAAAGCGTTAGCTAATGGGGATGAGCCCCATTCTAGGCCCGCTGGTGGATCAACCGATTTCCCTACGACGGGAAGGGGCGGTGCACCCGGTCGTCGCGAAGACAACCAGTCGGGTGGGAGTGTATGCAGTGCCTCTCGCGTAGGGGGCTGCTGGAATTCCCGCTCCAGCGAGAGCTGAGCACAATCACTCCGAAAGAAAACTTCGACCTGCTGAACTCGTAGCTTAACGATCTAATCCGGTCACTATGGCTGAGCCAGTGTCGATAAGCAGTTTGGTATTGCAAGTCGCTGTCGTCGCTGGGCGCGTATACGACTACGGGAAGCAGATTAAGCAGGCGGCAAACGATATTCGCGACCTCTATGCTGAACTTCTCGCCTTGAAGGGAATTTTGGAACAAATGGAGAAAGAAAATGATGATGCAATAAACGCTGGGCAGCAAGAAATCCCACGACTGTTTTCGAGCCAGCCCGTTCACGAGGCTCTAAGTAAAGGTCACAATCTCCTCAAGAACCTTCTGGACGACCTGGATGGAAGACAGGTGCAACGCTCATCACTTCTCGGAAATTTGAGAAATCTGGGATGGCCGCGCACGAGAACTCAGTTTCAAGAGAAAGTCCAGCAGCTAGAGAGGCTGAAAAGCTATTTCATTTTAGTCATGATGAGAGATACTTCGTAGGTGGCTCAAATACCACGGGCGGGTTTATTTTAGCTAACTATTACTATTAGGGCAACTGAACATGAGATGATATCGGCGATTTCTAAGGTATCCAGATACGTCGACGAGACAAGTGATCGAAGGAATCAGAAAGACCAAGGTAATAACACTGCAGACTGGGAGAATCCTAACTGCATATATCTAATAGACTTTTAGAAGCATTGTATCAGGATATAAGAAAATGGATAGGTCCCGTTGATCCAAGTGTATTTCATCAAAAAGCATCCGCTGCACGACAGCCTGGGACTGGACTCTGGTTCGTTAATGGCCCTTTTCAAAGATGGTCTGTAAACACAGGAACGGCTGCTAAACTGCTTTATCTTAGAGGAAAATGTAAGTGGCGAGCATAAGAGGCTTACAGATATAGCACTGACAGCGAGCCGAATTTTACAGCTGGTTCTGGAAAGACTGTCCTCTGGTATGTAGACTAGCATCCCGTATATCTTGCTTGTGGGTTGGATGAATGTATATAACTAATGTATTAATACAGTTCGGGCGCAATCGAAGAAGCAAAGTTGCTCAGCAGCCGCACAAGCTCCGCCGCCGTCGTCTACTTTTACTGCTCCTTCGACGTCAGCGCATCTCAAGAACCAGCAAATATCCTTGGATCTTTTCTAGCACAGTTATCCGCCATATTTCCCGAAATCCTAGAAGATCTGAAGAGTTACTATAGGCAACTGCTCCTACCAAGCGTCGAAGACCTAATACAAATTATCCTGAAACATTCTGCCCCGATCCAGACGCTCTTCATTTTCATTGACGCTCTCAATGAGACTAACAAGGCTGAGGAGGCACTAGAGGCTGTCCTAGAGCTTCAGAAGCGAGCTGGCAACATGAGAATAATGGTTACGAGCTCATCTCCGCCAGTTGCAACGGTTATGCAGGAGAACTCTGCTCTCATAGAAGTCACAATGAGTGCTTCATCAACTCGTGAGGATATCCAGGCATTCGTAAACAATCAGGTGGATGAACGAGCACTGTTTCGCCATCTAGATGCGGCCACTAAGAAGCACATAAAGCGCTTCCTTGTTGAAAAATCAGATGGAATGTAAGATGATGACATAAATATGTTGACAATTCGGGCAATCAGTTCGGTTCTAACTTCTAAAATTTAGGTTCCGGTACGTGCAGTGCCAAATCGAATTTCTCAGCACTCAGAAGACTGGAAGGGCAGTAATCAGAGCCCTTGACAAGATGCCTGAGGACTTGAGCGGCACCTATGAAGCAATGCTTAGACGGATCTCTCCTTGTGACCAAGATTTGGCTAGGGAAGCCTTACTATGGCTCAGTTATACAAATCAGCATATAACTCTGGCCGCATTGTGCGAAGCTCTGGTATTGGAAGATGGCGACAGATCTCTTGATGATCAAGCTCGACTTTTCCGCCCAGAGATGATCCTAGACATCTGTCAAGGTTTGATTGGTTATGATGAGAGCACCACGATCGTAACCTTGTCTCACTCTTCCATCCGGACTTTCTTAACCTCAGACCGCATCAGTCGCAGTTCAGCGGTATTCTATCGCCTACACAATGTCGAAGCTGCACGCACAATCTTCCGCAAGTGCTTGAGGTACTTGATGTTTGACGAATTTAAGAGGCCTTCTCCCAATTATGAATCGCTTCGGAAACGGCTCGTCGACTTCCCTCTATTGGAATACGCCGCACAGAATTGGGCATCTCATTGCGGTGATATGGCTCCCGCTGAGTTTACTCTAACAGCCACCGAACTTGAAGATATTGTCGCCTTCTTTAAAACTCATCATCTTGAGGAAGGCGGTCATTTCACTACCTGGGTTCAAATACTTCTGGCTGAAGCTCCGGTTCAGGTCGCTCGGGCTACAGAGCCACTGTACTACGCCTCGTCCTACGGATTGCTCCCTGTGGTAGAACGATTGCTGCAGGATGGCGCAATGATTGATGCCCATGGCGGGCGTGCCAATTCAACTGCACTTCAGGTCGCTTGCTTCAGAGGCCACCTATCCATTGTGAAGGTGCTCTTGGATGCAGGAGCGGACCCCAATTCGACAAATCAGCACGGATTTTCAAATCTCGAATGGGCACGGTCAAGAGGATTACCGGATATTGAGAAGTTGCTAATAAAGCACGGCGCCAAAGAGAAGCAAAAATTACCATCTCGAATTGAGAGCGGCAAGAATGATTTATTGCATTCTTCTTGGGTGTGCTGCTGTTGTACCTTTGAACATTTGTCGGTATTGGCATCGTCATCATGCCCCATATGTGGGCATCGGGGTTGCGATTCCTGCCGGCACAATGAGTGGGCGGAGCATCTTTCGGTTTAGGAAATAGATGAAGAACGGTACTGCGCCCCGTAGTTGCTGTGTGTTGCTCGTTAACGCGCGCTAGGTTCTGGAACTGAAGCTAGCGCGAACATAAGGGTTGAGAGAAAATGATATTACTCAAGATATTTAGCATATAGCTTTACAGCGGCGGTAGGCAGGGTGAAGAAGAAAGGTTATTGCTGAAAGCTACCCGCTAGTAATCGCGAGAAGTTGACCATTTTTCTCGATTTCCCCATAGAAAATGTTAAGGTAGTTATACCTTACGGGTTATTGTAACGGGGTTGGGGTCCTGATCAAGGAGAAAGGGAACAGTGCCAAGATATGGTCAACAAGGTGAGGATTGATTTCACAAGTGAGATCAGATCGAGTTACAAAGAATGCTAGATTCTTATTTGAGTTGAGCACGTCTGATCAAAGAACGGATCAGACTGCTGCCTATATACTGAAGGTCCTCTGCCTGCACCTTCGTACCTTGCTCTGTCTGCTCTGTCTTTCTTGGCGTGCTCCGTTGCAGATCAAGCAGAGCGCGCTAAGCTCAGCAGAGCACATCACGTGTCAGTTCGTGCTGGTCAGTGTACCATTGGTTCGCTGGTTCCTTGTTTGTAACAGTTATCCATAATTAAATAACTGACTTTATATTATCTTCTTTGCAAAGCATCTGGAGACACATTATCGCATAGTAGATGGCACCAACATAGAATGTGACGAAAACATCTAGCTTTACCTATATACTCCCTTTTAAACCTCTTTTAGAATATTAATTTAAAGTAGAAAAGATAATAGTTATAAGAGAGCTTTTATAAGATAAAGTATATTCTTAAGATAGTTAAAGCGGCTGCTAGGGGAGATTAGTACCACGAGCAGTCTTCTAGCGCCACTATTATCTATAGCAACAACTAGAGCACTATTATACTAGCCAAAAACTCTAAATTCCATAGCAAGACTAAGCATATTAATATAACTCTTCACAATATTTATAAAAAAGTAGCAACTAATAAGGCTAAGCTTTAGTACATACCTATAGATAAATAAATCATCAATAGACTCACCAAGTTTCTTCCTAAGGATAGATTCCTGTAACTCTATAAGGTACTTAGTCTAGAATAAGCCACGATTATGCTCGATTTAGTAGGAGCCAGACTTTAGTGGAAGTTCTCTAGCAATTCTAGCCATCTAGCCATCGCAAATACTTCGTTATTTCCCTATAAACATAAAAGCGGATAGAAAACTTTTTTGGCAGCAGCAGGATAATATTTTTCTCTATCGATCGCAAGTCCCAGATCGAATTTGACTACAACTCTAATAAGCAGCAACGCAGTCCATCTATAGGACCCATAGCTTAAAGACTTGAAACTTTGCAATAAATATACTGTTACAAACAGAGGTGCGGGACAGCGCCGAGGAATGATCAGTGCCAAGGGTCACGTGTGGGACTGAGCACCACAGGCCGCCAAGCCGTGCTCAGTGCGATCAGGGTGATCAGGGACTGAGCACACTGAGCAGACCGAGCAAGGAACGGTGGTACTTGCTCCGGGTCCCAGTATATAGGCAGCACCATTCTCGTTCATTAGAATGGTGTGCTCAACTCAAATAAGAATTTAGTATTCTTAGTAACTTGATCTGATCTCACCTTGTGATATCAACCCTCCACTTGTTGACTATATCTTGGCACTGCTCCCTTCCTCCTTGATCAGGACCCCAACCGTTACACTTTGAGCACCGCCTTTGTGGAGTAACCAAGATCAACACGTCGATATGTCTACTACAGGATCAACTACCGGACCATCGAGGGGACAGGCACCACCGCCGCCCCCGGCACCAAAGCCAGTCAAAGTCAAGGTTCCGGACGAGTACAATGGGGAGCGAAACGAGCTCGACTCGTGGCTGCTCCAGTGTGACCTGTACATCTGGCACAACCAAGATCGTTTCCAAGAAGAAAATGAAGTCATGTTTGTCGTTACCTATCTGAGGGGACGTGCATTCAAGTGGATCCAGCCCCATCTCAGGGACTTCCTTGAGAATGCGGAGGTTGACTGGTCCAGGGAAACAACGGAGATCTTCTCCGACATGAGCTCATTCAAGAAGAAAATACGAGGAGTGTTTGGAGACATCGACGCGGCACGTACTGCAGAACGAGAACTGATGAATCTGACCCAAAAGGGGTCTGCGGCCAACTATGCTGCACAGTTCCAACTAGTGGCGTCCAATACCCATTGGGACGAGACGGCCCTGACGGCACAGTACTACCGAGGATTGAAAGAAGGCGTCAAGGATGACTTGGTCAGGGGCGAGCGACCCGATAAGTTACAAGAAATGATTAGTACATCGATTCGCATCGACAACCGATTGTACGAAAGACGTTTGGAGAAAAAGGGACACAACGCACCGGTTGTAGTAGGACGTAAACCAACCTACCCCACCAAACGAGACCAAGACCCTTATGGGCTCAAACCCATGGAACTCGACGCTACGGAGAGACGTCCGGGACGTTTCACCAAAAAGGGATCACAGAAGGGGCGAACGGCGTCCCGCGGAAAAAACCTTTTACTGGAAAGTGTTTCAACTGTGATCGCCCAGGACATCTTGCAAGGGATTGCAGGCAACCCAAGAAGAAGCAAGCATTGGCACAAACCAATGGTCCTAAGAAAACGGGACAACTGGCGGCCACCGCGGTCAGCCATGACACGATGTCCTGGACTGCATGCTATGACGACGGGTGCAAGATACACCTAAGCGACAAAGACGGATCAGGATGGTTCCCGAAACCACCCCAAACGAAACAAGCATTGCAAGTCATGAACAAAGGGAAAGCCTACGACACTACTGGCATCCTCAAACCAGAACCCGAAGAAGAGGATGACTTCGAGGAAATTAGGTCGGACAGCGGATCCGAAGAAGGAGAGCTCATCGAGACCCCCAGGATCACAACGATCCCGACACGACAGCTCGGACCCGAACTGGTACTAGGGAAGTACCCAGTCGAACTTTGGGAAGAAGTGTGGGACGAGGTGTCTGCTGCTTATGGAACAAACATGAGAAGTCAGCAGATGAGAGACGCCCAACACCGAGTACACGAACGGATAGATGTACAACACGCGGTCAGCTTCCATCAAGCCTACACCGAATGCTACAACATTCTCCTCGATCGGTACGGACCCGCAGAGAAACGGCTAAACTGGCTACATGAGAGGCTGGAGCAACTACCGATTCAAGGAAGAGAATATCAAAACATCATCCGAGAGTACCCACCGAAAGGATCGAGATTCACGACCAATGGAGGTTACGTGACTCCGGATGGAGGTTTCATCGCCCGAAGCCTTAGAAGTAAAGTGACGGCACTCAAGGCTGAGTATGCGGCAAGAGACCCGAAGAAATATCCAGCAATGAAAGTCAATCCTGCTGCGTTCTCGTACGTAGGGGAGGAACGGAGCTCCGGGAGCTCTGGTTCAAAAAACTAGGAGGCCTTCCGGCCAGAAGGTCGACGGAAGCGCCTACACCAAGACTTTCGAACAGGTGTAAGGGCACCTGGGTACCAGGAATACGATACCAGAAGCATACCCTTGCGGCGACGAAGTACGCCGGGAACCTACGAGTATGGGTTCAAGTTGGCCAATCATGGGCCAAGGCACTGATCGATTCAGGGGCCACAGCGAACTTTATGTCACCACAGTTCGCAAACCGAGCGCAGCTGAGCCTGCAACGGAAGCTCGATGCCTACCCAGTAACAGCGGTAGATGGCCAACCTTTGGGCTACAATCAGGGATTAGTAGACCAGGAGACAACGACTGTCAGGTTGAAGATCGGACCCCATGTCCGGGACATGCAGTTCGATATTACGGTAACAGGAACCCACGACGTAGTGCTGGGGTTACCATGGCTCAAGGACGCAAATCCAAAGATTGATTGGATCCGTCAAACGTTGGACTTTTCCAAGGGAAAGCTGGTCCAAATGAGCGAAGACATGCCAGGAGACGGTCTCGAGATATGCGCAATCTCAGCCGAAGAACTGAAAAAGGAAGTTCGAGAGAATCCTGAACAAATACAGATCCTGTGGAGCAAGCGACGAGAGATCGCGACTACCACAACCCCGTTGTCCATTCCAGACGAATACAAGGACTACGCGAGGCTATTTGCGGAAGAGGCTCCAGACGAAGCCCTACCAGCACACCAACCATGGGACCATACGATACCCATACAAGAAGGCAAGACACCAGGGAAGTCAGCGATCTACCCACTGTCACCAGAGAAGCTAGAGGCGCTACGGGCGTACCTAGACGAAAATCTGAAGAAAGGATTCATACGGGAATCCCAGTCGCCCGCAGGATACCCTATCCTGTTCGTACCAAAGAAGAACGGAAAGTTACGACTTTGTGTCGACTACCGGGGACTGAATAACATAACTATTAAGAATAGTTATCCGTTGCCTTTGATTTCGGAGTTACAGGATCGACTCCAAGGAGCCAAGTGGTTCAGCAAATTCGACATTCCAGGAGCATACAACCGGATTCGAATTAAGGAAGGCGAGGAGTGGAAGACGGCGATGAGAACCCGCTTCGGACTCTACGAATATTTGGTTATGCCATTCGGGCTCACCAATGCTCCCGCCACATTCCAGGCGTACATCAATAATGTCCTGAGGGAACACTTGGATGTGTTCGTAGTCGTCTATCTTGACGACATACTGGTATACTCGAAGACCAAGGAGGAACATGTGCGACATGTCAGACAAGTTCTGGAAGCCCTCCAACGAGCGAACTTACGGATAGTACCAGAAAAGAGCCAATTCCATCAACAGGAGATTGAGTTCTTAGGTTATATCATCACGGATCATGGGATCCAGATGGATAAAACCAAGGTGCAGGCAGTACTCGAATGGCCTACACCAAAGTCAGTAAAAGACGTGCAATCATTCCTGGGATTAGCGAACTTTTACCGAAAGTTCATACGAGGCTACTCCCAGATTGCCGCACCACTCACCGATCTTACGAAAAAGGATCAAGGTTTCCAGTGGAACGGTAAAGCTGAGGACGCTTTTCGGACCCTGAAGGAACGGTTCAGTACAGAACCGGTACTCATGATGTTTGATCCCACGAGAGCCATCATCATCGAGACGGATGCATCAGACCTTGCCATGGGGGCCTGTCTGAATCAGCAGGACGACGAAGGTCGTTGGCATCCGGTGGCATTTCACTCGAGAAAGTTCAGCGAACCAGAACTGAACTATGAAATCCACGACAAAGAGCTGCTAGCCATTGTTGAAGCTTTCAAGCAATGGAGAGTGTATCTGGAAGGAGCAAAGTATCCAATTCAAGTGTTCACGGATCACAAGAATCTGGTATACTTCACCACGACCAAGGTCTTGAACCGAAGACAAGTACGATGGTCGGAGGAACTATCGACGTTCAACTTCGAAATTCACTATCGAAAAGGCTCCGAAAATGCTAAAGCAGACGCTTTCAGCAGACGACCAGACTACATGGGAGAGAAGCCCCAAACAGTCAGCTCAATCCTGGAACAACATCCAGATGGGAGAATTACCTACAATCGCAGGACCTTAGCGGCAACCATGGTGATTGTTAATGACGATCTCGAGAGTCGGATTCGGAAGGCGTACCAAAAAGACGCACACGCTCAGAGAGCACTAGCCGAAGACCTCGAAGGATTTGAACAATCAGAAACAGGCCTGATACTGTTCAAAGGACTCGTATATGTACCTGAGTCCGAGCGAACGGAGATCATTCGACAGTACCACGATGGGCCGACCGGAGGACATCGAGGAATCTACAAAACGGTCGAAGCGATCAGTCGCACTTACTACTTCCCACGACTAAGGAAGAAAGTAGAGGAATACATCGCAAAGTGCGATATATGCCACAAGATCAAGCCAACCCGACACAAGCCGTATGGGTTGATGAAAACAGCAACAATACCAACACGGCCATGGGCGTCAGTCGCCATGGATTTCATCGTCAAGCTACCTCTTTCCGAAGAACCCTTGACGAAGGTGAAATACGATTCCGTGCTCACCATTGTGGATCGATTAACGAAAGAAGTACGCTTCATACCATACAAGGAATCATCCAACGCTGAAGAATTGGCATACACCTTCCTCCGGAATGTGACAGCAACACAAGGACTGCCCGAGGAAATCATCTCAGACAGGGACAAGCTGTTCACATCCAATTTCTGGACCGCGCTCACGCGACAGCTGGGACTATCGCACAAGCTATCAACGGCATACCATCCACAAACGGACGGACAGACAGAGCGCATGAACCAAGTACTAGAGCAGTACTTGAGGGGTTATGTGGACTACCGACAAACGAATTGGGTATCGCTATTGCCATTGGCACAATTGGCATACAATACAAGCGTAAACGAGACAACGGGTATGACACCTTTCTACGCCAACCATGGATACCACGCACAGCTGTTCCACGAACCTAAAGATATCCAAGTGATGTCTGAGACAGCCAGAGTCACATTTAAGGAAATGCGACAGATTCACGAAGAACTCCAATATGATGCAGAGTTCCTGTCAAAAAGATCAGCATTTCACTACAACAAACATAGATCCAGGGGACCTATGCTTAAAGAGGGGGATAAAGTTTACCTCCTCCGGAGAAACATCGAAACCACGAGACCAAGCAAGAAGCTCGACCACGTCAGGATAGGACCTTTCAAGATCGTCAGAAACATCAAGGACACCAGCTACGAGTTGGACCTACCAGAGGGAATGAAGATACACCCCGTGTTCCACGTTTCGCTGTTGGAACCAGCACCTGAAGAAGTACCAGTGTTAGAAAGTGTACCAGACAATTATCTGATGGAACAAGAAGGACGATACGAAGTGCAAAAGATCCTGGACGACAGCACCGATTTCGACGACGGTGCGCAAAGGTTTCTGGTAAAATGGAAGGGCTACCCAGACTCGGAGAGTACGTGGGAGCTACTTACCAATCTCGAAGGATGCGAACAAGCTATGAAGAAGTACCTCGAGGGGTCGGGATCACGTAAGAAGCAGGCGCAGAAAAGAAGTCGGAAGGTAGCCCATCCAGGGTGCCCCAAGTCGAAGGGGACATCGCCAACACATCCGAGAAGGCGAAGGGCGCCGGGTCGGGGAACTCCATCAAAGGGTCAGGAGGGGGACTCGGCTGGCCCCGCTCCAGGCGTTCAACCTCCTCGATCGAAGCCAGCTCCCGAGAGACAGCCTCCGAGGACTGACTCTCCCACGCTGCCAGCTCCTCGGCAAGCTGGGCGCGACGGCGATGGGCTTCGGCGATCGCCTCGTCAGCCTCACGAAGCCGGCGGCGGATCTCCTCCCCACGAACACGAAGTTGTTCCCACTCTTCACGAGTAACTACGAGATCACATTTGGCGCCAGAAGAGATGCACTCGGCGCAAATACCGGACCGGACGTTGACACGGCAGGAAAGCGACTGCTCGCGACAGCGAGCACAAGGCGTGGGCATGACGGGACCGGAGGTACGGAGAAACGATACCAAATCTCGACGACGTTCGGTAGAAGAGCGTTTGGCTTTTGATTTTTTAGTAACCCCGTCAGGCATGTTGAGAAAGGAACATACCTTTTGAGGACAAAAGCTGAGAGGGAGGGGGATAGTGTTACAAACAGAGGTGCGGGACAGCGCCGAGGAATGATCAGTGCCAAGGGTCACGTGTGGGACTGAGCACCACAGGCCGCCAAGCCGTGCTCAGTGCGATCAGGGTGATCAGGGACTGAGCACACTGAGCAGACCGAGCAAGGAACGGTGGTACTTGCTCCGGGTCCCAGTATATAGGCAGCACCATTCTCGTTCATTAGAATGGTGTGCTCAACTCAAATAAGAATTTAGTATTCTTAGTAACTTGATCTGATCTCACCTTGTGATATCAACCCTCCACTTGTTGACTATATCTTGGCACTGCTCCCTTCCTCCTTGATCAGGACCCCAACCGTTACATATACCTTACTAATTAACCTATTACGATTTCTTGTATACTACTCGCAGTTAAGTGTAATCTATATTTATAGTAAAGTCCTCATATATCCCTCTCTAGATAAGTAGAATAACTAGAGGGCGTCTTTATAGGAACAGCTAAGCTAGATACCTTTAAGAGACTCTATAAAGCAACCATCTTAGTAAACACATGCATTGAGGCTGTTTAGTACCTAGACTAAGACCTAGATAAAGGATATGAAGGATTAGGACTAGGATAATAGATACTAGCACATATAGAAAGCAATTCTAATTAAGAATCCTATAGAATATAGAAAGTATCTATATATTTAGAATAGCGATATATAACTTACTATCAATTATAAAACGAGACAATTTTACTAATTTATAATCGGGATATAGATTAAGCTAATTAATGTCACGGTTTGGTGCTCGTCGTCGAGAGAAAGATTGTCCTAGAGCCATGTGACACTCTATCAGAGCTTATTCTCCGCGCTCGTTTTACTCACTTCCGCTCCTTGTGCCTCGTTCTGTAACTTGTATGATAATCAATCAAACCCTGTTCCAAGCCTTGCCTAACCTTGATAATTTCACTTAACATCTCCAGGTTTAAAGTGTAAGATAGGAAAACTATTTAGTTACCTATAGTTTTAATAACTATATTCTACTTACCAATACTATAGCTAGCTTGCTTTATTATTAGAAATATCTAGAGTATCTATACTTTACTTAAAAGAATCTTCTACCTTAAATAAACCCCTCTACCTTCAAATATTATAATATAACCCTAAGAGTAAAAATTTAAGTGCTATATATAGATTATATAAGTAAAATAATCTAGGCTTACCTAAGAAAGAATAGCTATAGCTATTATATATAAAGAGTGATTAATTTTAGAGAAAAAGTACCTAAAATCTTTGGGAAAAAGATAGAGTAACGTATTCCATAAGTGTCACGGTTCTGACGCGTGGCACGTGTTTGTTTACGCGAACCCCCATTTATTGTAGCCTGGTCCACCATCACTCCTGCTCCTTGCACGACCTCTTGTATAGTAGCCATCAATATGCTGTTATAGCATCAGCGCTTCCGTCACAATAAGCGAGCCGGACACCCAAGCGAACCGGACACAAACGCGACATAACGCGTCCATCCATCTTTACCACAACATGCCACTACCATCCCAGCCCGTATCCACTGATGCAGGGGGTAGAATAGCTCTGGCTATCTAGGCATTTAAACAAGGCCATATTCCCAGTCTTCGAGCCGCTGCAAAGACGTATGACGTCAAACACTCGACCCTTTATGATCGAGTTCACGGCGTATCCGTACGACGCGATTCTACCCCTAACTGCCATAAGCTCACCTCCTTAGGGGAATCACTTATCATTGACTATATCCTGGACCTGGATTCGCGAGTATTTGCACCTAGGGTACGAGCTGTGGAGGAAATGGCGAACCTACTTCTTGCTGAGCGTGGTGGAACCGCTGTGGGCCGAAACTGGGCCGGAAACTTCATCAAGCGTCGCCAGGAGCTCAAAACCAAGTTCAGTTGCAAGTATGACTACAAACGAGCGCAATGTGAGGATCCAGTCATCATTGGAGAGCGGTTCAGGCTGGTGCAAAACACTATCGCGAAGTATGGGATTGCTGAAGAGGACATCCACAACTTTGACGAAGCTGGGTTTATGATGGGGTTATCGCAACAGCAAAGGTTGTCACAAGCTCAGAATCACGCAATCGTCCGAAAGCGGCTCAGCCGGGCAACCGAGAATGGGTCACAGTCATCCAGGGCATCAGCTCACAAGGATGGGCGATGCCGCCGTTCATCATCCTTGCAGGACAGAACCATCGATCGGCCTGGTATGAAGAAAGCGATCTACCGCGTGATTGGGTCATTGCAGCGAGTGAGAACGGCTGGACAACGAACGACCTGGGACACGGATGGATCCAGCACTTCGACAAGCATACAAGGGATCATACAACTGGAAAATATCGTCTCCTGATCCTAGACGGCCATGAGAGCCATGTCTCTGCTCAGTTCCAGCAATACTGCAAGGACAACAGCATCATCACGCTCTGTATGCCACCACATTCATCTCATCTCTTGCAGCCACTAGATGTCGGCTGTTTCAGTGCACTCAAAACGGCATACGGACGGCAGATTGAGAATCTCATGAGGCTCCGTATCAATCACATCACTAAACTTGAGTTTCTCCCAGCATTCAAGCCCACAAGACTGCTTTCACCGAGCAAAATATCCGCAGTGGCTTTAGAGCTATAGGACTAGTTCCATATAGTCCTACTAACATTCTCTCACATCTCGATCTTAAGTTGAGGACCCCAACACCTCCACCTACCCAGGACACCGTCTGGCTCTCAAAAACACCGCAAAATCCAGCAGAACTCCAGAGTCAAACCGAGCTGGTCAAAGGTCGTGTTACGAGGCACCAGGACAGCTCTCCAACACCAATCAATGAGGCACTCGACCAGCTTCTCAAGGGTGCTCAAGCCGTAATGCATACGGCCGTACTGCTCAAGGCAGAAGTCCATGCCTTACAGGAGGCAAATACGGTGAAGAAACGGAGGGAAAGGAAGCGCAAGAGGCGTATTATGCAAGGCGGTACCCTTACTATTTAAGAAGGCCAGAATATCGTACAACACGCTACTGTTGAAGAGCAGATTCGCCAGGAGATAAGGAATGTAGGGGTGCATTCAGGAGGAACAGCGGTCAAACTACGGCGCTGTGGTTTATGTAACAATATTGGACATAACGCTCGTACATGCGCGAGACGTCAAGGAAATGCTATAGAATAGAAATAGGTAATTATCTATGTTGTTTGTGGTTACTAACTGTGGTAACAGTGGAATCGGCTCGCTTGGGTGTCCGGCTCGCTTGTGGGATACGTTAGGCCCAAAGCCGCTAGACCCAAGATGTACAAACATCTGACCAAAACCTGACCAGAAACTGACCAGAAACTGACCAGAGATCGGCCAAGAAATCGCCGGACCAGCACTCATGCAAAGCGAGTGGAACTGTTCAGGCACTCTTTCTCACCTAGCGTACACATAACACGGCATTCACTTAGCCTGGAAATATGGCTAACATGCTCGATCGATCGTTAACGCTGCTCCCATCAGGTTGAGGAGTCTAGAATACCTTAATAGCTTTACTACCCTTGTTCAGACGCAAAAAAACACCTACGATCGGTTTCCCCAAGCTCCGGAGGACAAAAGCGCTGTCGAGGAATTCCCTGCAATCTGGCTGAGGCACCTCATTACGTATGCCACAGTTGCCACAGTCTCTTGCACCGTTTCAGATGTACACAGAGGCAGAACTGCACAGCATTTGAGATACACTCAATGCAAATGACATCAGATTTAGGTGTCTTACTATTCTAAAAGCTGATGGGAACCGCCGAGTTTTGGCATGATGGGGGCGGCACGGGAAGAGCAGCCCTCCAGAATCGGCCTTTGGCCACTCATCTCTCCACTTTGCGGCCTGGCTAGTAGGATAGTAAGACAACACAACAGGACCTAAAAGATATCTACCAACCTACTTTACTTAAGTCCTTCCAGCGGTTCAGTTTTGATCACTGTTTGAAAAGAGACTTGCAGGAGTTACGGAGACATCCCTTGGTTTCTTTCAACAACCGATGATACTTCTATTATTTGTTCATGCTATGCTCCAACGCCAGCCTTCATAACGTTTTCCTGCTTGGGAGTGTTCTTCCTCACTGACACCACTTTGAGATACTTCAGTCTCCTATTTTATTTCGATGTATCTGGTCTTGTTATTGCATCGCCACCACTGAGGATGCTAGGCCGCAAAGTGGAACTGGGACGTTCTCAGTAGGAATGGTGCGGATCTCTTCTTAAAATAAAATAAAAAAGGTTGGGAATTGTATGAAGTCAATGGAATTGGAGTTGCTCCATACTGCGAAGACTGTGCCCATATCAGCCACTGGTGGTAGAAACAGATTTCTTAAACTGACGAGTTGAGGATATCGCTGCTACTTCCACTATCGCAGTCGGAAAGGAAGAGCGATATACTCTCATACACCGGCTTTCCTTCTCAGCATGTGCGTGCAGACTTTGTCTATTAGATTAAGTATATGGTCTTCACATTGCGTGCGACCACCAGCCAATCATCTGGACTGACGCAACACTTCCCAATGCGACGGGAGACATCACTGTTGTCTGTCTCAACAAGTAAAAGACATACGTTGGTCTCGTACTCCTCATCATACTCATTACCCTCATTTGACTGCCACAGCCCTATGGCAACAGCCTCAACCAAGTCCGCTCGACTCTTACCGCAATCTGGAGATAAGCAGGCGACATCTCCAATTTCTCGCTCCATCGGTGAGCCGACTCCAGCGTCAAGCAGCGGAATACTAAGCACACAGTAAGCCTCAAAGCCATCTGGCTCCGGGTTGACACGGAACATAGCAGTCTCAGCATTGAAAACAATCAAACGCTCAAGTTCAGTCTCATCTAAACTGGAAAGCATCTTGCTTACGTCCGCAATGTGTGGATTCGGTATGTCACAGAGAACTTCGTTTCCTCCTTCCACTTTGACGAAAACCAATTGAGTTTCGGTTGCGTCGGTTGTTTTGCTCTTTTGGACATAGAAAAAGGTTGTCCAAGGTTCGAAGGTTGATGTGCCATGGTAGTCCACACCGAGAGGCAGATTCCAGGCACACCAGCACCAAGTCGGCAGACCTATCCCAGGAGAGCGCCGAGCGCCTGACTATGCTTCGAAACTCAAGGCCTGACCAAAGTATCTCTCAGGTAAACAATGGCGAAAACACAAACTATGCTGCTCCGTCGCCTGCGTCTTGAAGAAGTCAAACCCTTTATGGAAGCCGTTTTCTCTGGTCATTTGTCGCCGTGTGTAGTCTTGAACTGCCTCCGTGTACTTCCTGAAGCTGAATAGAGACTTCGGCGAGGAATCCTTCCAGAAGGGATGCTTCATCGGGGGAAGATCCACGACAGAATGAGGTGCCGGTTCGTAATGCGTTTCACACAGTAGCGACTTGTTGCATTTGAAGAAGACCTGGGACTTTGTGAAGACGAGGAGACGGCGCGATTGAGCGGCTTCTTGAAAGATCCATGCTCGGTCCTTCCAGGTAGAATATTTCATTGCACCAGATAAGTTTGGCCGGACAACGGCCAGTGAAAGGCTGCCGCTACACTCTCTCTGTTGAGGGAGACGTGAAACTGGCCTAACTCCTGGTAGACCGGCAAGCGAGTGACCTCCGACGATAGTCACAAAAGCGCCGCCGTAAATAGCTGCCATCCCGGCCAATTGACGTTTCCTTTCTGCCGGAAAAGGGCCGTCCTGATCTTCGTGTGGATGTTCTTGAGGAATGCATAATGCGTCAACCCATAGATAATCTATCCCCATCTGCCCGCATACGGTCATAGCATCTTTGATTGTAAGCGTGATGTCTTTGTGTTGATTTCCAAGCCCGCTAACCGTCATAAGGCGATGTTCTGTATCAGTCATAAGAAGCAGCTGCGAAGCATCATGCTGCGTTGACCAGCAATAACTCAAAGCCGCGTAAGAGCATCCTAGAGGAGTGTTCTGGACCCTCTTTTCGGGGATATTGATAACCCTTGATGGCAGTTGAACTCTGTCGCTGGCGGATACTACTGCACAAACATCTCCGTGGCTAGTAGTACATGTGCTAACCCAATGACTTGCCAAATCGACGTTAAACAGAGGGTCCATGCGTCGCCCATGGAGGGCGAGTTCGTTATCTCCTGATTCGCGAAGAAGCATGATGCTGCCTTCATGAACTTCATAGAGGTACTCTGCCGCCTGGTGAACTCGGGCGAACATCCTAGTAAGATTTTCACCGGGTGTAGACGTTGAGACACGCAAGTGATTGATTTGGTGAAGCCGCCAGGCCAGCGCATCGTCAGGGCTAGTAGGGTCGGGCTCAGTCGAGTGAGTTCCAAGATCTCTGATTGCATATTCACCAAACAGTTCACGGGAATAGTGTATGATGGTTTCAGCCTTCAGGCGACACGATCCATTCCGGGTGAGCGCTCTGCGGACCAATCGACACAGAGGACAACGATCGTTCTTCACAATGTCCTCAAATCTACGGCGATGAAGGACGCCCCACCTCCGTTTCGAGGCTTGGACCAAAGAAAGCGGAGAAGCATCCCAAAACTTCATGTCGGTCCAACGCGCGGAACAATCATGGCACAATCTGTCGTTCTGCTGGGTCATTTTAGGACTCTGCTTCTGCATTTCATTCGGTATACACCGATAGATTGTTCCGAGCAACCTTACTATGGTCGGAGGGCGAGAGTAGAATCAGCTGGACATCTTTTGATATACGCAGAGCAGTGCTTTTACTTTGACCGTTACAGGAATTCTACAAGCAAGACCAAGCAGGCAGCAAGCTTGGCGCACGGCGCGTGCACTCACGCTAAAGAACGATTCCCAGCACTGCGCTTTGCCTAATTTCTTGGCGTCCCCCTGCGCTGGCCAAACTGACCAAACCCGCAGTCATACGCCTCGAGTTCGTCACCCTGCGTGACTGACCTGGAGAAAACTTTAGCACGCCTAAGGGAGGAAAACAATTGCTAAGCTCGTAGTTATTACGGGCTCATCGAAGATCCCACAAGTCAACGAAGGCGAATATGACGAGTGTTAGAGCGTGCTGTAAAGAGGGTATCACTAAGGAGGTTGCAGGGCTTATGTTTGCGGATCTGAGTGCGGGATAAGGAAAGGTGAGGTGGCTTAGGGTTATTGGCTTGGCGCAGATGGGGTCCACTGGCTTCCAAAGATGCTGCGAGGCGGCTTCTACAGTCATGCATCACCACCATGACCACCGTCACTAAGACTGGTCATGTGATCATGAACAACCAACCGGTGTCTGCTGTACGGCCGCTGATACGGATAGAGTAGCGCTAAGGCTTTTTCCAGTATAGCTGCGGGAAGGAGCGTAGTGGAAACGGGCCGCAAACGGCAGAGGCTAAACTAAGAAGCGGAGCTTGGGCATTCTCAGTGGGAATGGGGCCGGCCTCTTGTTCTAAAGGGGCATCTGCAGAGGTGCTGCCGTACACGCCTAATATCGCAGTAAGCCAGAAATTTGTGAGATAGTAAGGCTGATTTATAGGGCTGAGCGGCTTTCGCACGGCTATCGGACGAATGATGGGACTGGCGGTTATTAGGATGAGGTTTCCGTTCGCAGGAGAGTTGGAACGCGCGAAGAAGATTTACAGGCGCAAGAGGTTGCTATACTATGCTTCATTTGTTTTGTTGTACATCGGGGTATCATGCAGGGTATCATACATTAGGCAAGAGAAGAAATCTGAATCAAGCAGCCACTGCTGCCATGAGATGACTCTCTGTGGCGTCAAGCTGACACTCCGTCCCATCCACCTAAGAAAAGTCCACTGTCCAACAAATTCAAAACAGAGTATCATCCATCATCCCGCTCGAAAAATGGTATGGTTGTACCGTCTTCAAGTATCGTAGCACATTGCTTTCGGCTGTGGAGCCTGCTCCCCATATCAGAAGGCGCCCATGGGTAGTTGACGGTGGTGTTTGGTGATTCTGCTGTGGAATACGGGCTGTCGATTTGTCCATTGGGTCTAGTATCAGGGGCGAGGAAGCGGCCTCGTGCGGTTTCAACGTCGCATCACTCGCCGGTGGCACTGCCTGGTCCTCCGCTTGCGGAGACTGGCTGTTCCCGATGGCATTGGTCGCAGATGGAGAGAGTTGGCCTCCAACCGCACTCGCAGTGTCATGGCCACTGGATCTAGTACCTGGCGTTTGATGGGACCCTTCGCCGACCGTTGCTTCAACTCCGTCGTTCAACCTCGATCCGTCTTGATTGCCAGTCTCCACTTTTCTTGAATATAGCTTGCGCAACTCCCACAGCGCGTTCATCTGTTCCTCTGGAATGCCCTCTACGACCGGATCCCCGAGGACTTGAAAAGCTCTCCTCAACGCAGCCATCGGTGCGCCATGCCACAACCCGGGCTCTTTGAACGGTCCAAGACCGGGGATGAAGCTCTTGTCCGCATTCACGGGGAAATAGTCACGAAGCGTGTAGCGCCAATATTGGCCGCCACACGCATCACTGGAAAGTATGCCCTGACTAACCTGGTGTTCGAGGTACGCTTGCGGCTTGGGGGTCATTCGAGGTGGAACGTATCCGAGCCGCCGTGCGATATCGGTGCGATTCTCGAAATCTTTCTTTTCGAAGTCGATAAAGTATGGGATATCGGTGGGGATAAAGACGAGTCCAGGGTCGTTCACGTTGTCGAAGGCGCGGTGACAGGAAGGGCACAGCGGGATAGCGTTCTGCTCGTCCCCGAGACTGTCAAAAGTAAGAAGACCGTTGTCAACGTATCTTCCGAACTGTGCGCATTCGTCAGCGCCATCGTTACAGCTCTCCGCCAGACTTCGGTGGTGAAAGATACCGAGCTGTCCTTCCTAGCTATGACGTGACAGACATCCGGCGCGCCTCCGCCACAGTGCCAGCACTTCCCACCGTCATCCCATTCGATGACTTTCTGTTTGGTCCTCTTCGAGAACTGAGAGGTGGAGGATGCGCTCGACGCGACGGCGCTGTCGCCTTCGCTTCGTTTCCTTTTACGGCTTGAGTGGGACGAGCTTGAGGGTGCTGATGGCACGGGTGGAGGCAGCATTACGTTCGCAGGCGGAGGGTAGGCTCGCGATGGGGATGACGAGTTTGACTCTGACATGATGGCATCGCTCCTGATAACAGAAGTATAACAGCGTTTGGTTGTGTACGGAGATGTACCGCGTTGGCTGGCTGAAATGCGATCACAGGTCATCGGAGGTACGGAGCATTGACGCCGGTCTTGGCGGGCTCCTCGAGGTTCATTCAAGCTTTTGAGTATAATGTACAATCAACTTGCAGATATCTTTGCTTGAAAGAAGTCATTCCGAACAGGACACGACGTACAGGGATTGGGGGAGCTGAAATAGGACCATGAAGTGCTGATTCCGGTGACGCTTGCTTGGCGCCCGGTACAGTTCGTTCCTCACCGGTGCGGCTTCCGAGACTATATGTAGGACCCTTAGACTGGAAGCGCGGTGCTTCCAGGATGACTGCGACCTATCCGTTTGGATGCTTTGTCTGGAGTTTACTTGAGTTGGATTTGCGGTGTTACTTGGGAAGGGAAAAGGATGGTGTCAGATCCAGGTGCTGCTAGTGCTGTATCTGTCCATGAAACGGCCGTACCGAGCTTACCTTGGCCCAGAACGGCTGCTAGATTCATACCGGCATGGTAAGAAGCCATTAGTATGTGAGAAAGGCGTACTCCATACGGAGCGTATCTGGATGGCTCGCTGCAGGCTCAATTATGTTGTCCATTCGAGTTAACCCGATGCGACGTAAGCGCTCTCGGATAGTCGATCATCCGTCCGAAGTGCTGAGGCTTACGTGACAAACTTTTAACTGTTCCGCTGTCGCCCTCTTATTTGCCCGATGCGGGTACTCTATCTGTGTTCATCGAACGACTGATAAGCGAGACACCTTTTGGATAGGGCGGATACGATAGGTCTTTGACAAGATCTATTCTGCAATAGACACTCATTGCTCGCTATAGGTAGCCAATTACCCACTGCCATGTCAGCAAAACGTAATTGTCATCCGTGTGTGCTGTACTCATGCATGCAAGAGCATTTCAGTTGACCCTTACCCTTGATGGTGTTCGCTCATTCAAAGTCGGCAGTGTGTCTCACTGCGCCACCACAAGAGAATTCGAAGGAATCTAGATGCTGTGTAACATTGCATGTTGTGGTACGCCGACGAGATTGCAGCAAGAGGAGAGCAGGATCTGCACGTGATCAAGGGTGCTGAACGAGGCACACCAATCAAACCTTCACGGCTTGAGAAGCCTTATCCCCGTGGAAGCGGAGGCATGCTTGATTTACTTTTAAGGCTCTGTCCGTCTCTACGCCAGCACGGTCAATCTCGGCAGCTCCAAAACCAATCCCTATGGCCATCTCATACGATAGGTAGTCTTTCCTCATCCGCACCCTCAAAGAAGCAGTAATGGCTTACTATGTTCCACTGACGCAGGATCATCGCCTCCACTCCTTTCAAGTTCCTTGTTGGACAGGACAGAAAGTTATTCACGGTTCACGCTGCGCTTGTAGCTCATCATTCGAAATCTCTTAGTGTCCTCGTCGATGGACATATGCTGGAGGCGAAGGAAGGATGTGTCCTTTTGGAAGATGTTGACGAGTACACGTTTGTTCGCTTCAGCCAATACGCATACACTGGGGACTACATTGCGGCAGATCCGGATACTGTTCTCGACTCCTCTATCATCGCCACTACGAGTAGCGCTCCCGATGATGCTGCTCACAATCAAGCGGATCTGGATGTCGCAGTACCACATCCAGATCCTGAAAACCTCGCCGAACTAACTCCGGTCGCTGATGGTCAGCTTGATGACCCTTGGAGCTGGGGTGTAACTAAAAGGACAAGAAGAAAGGGAAGAAAGGACGAGTTTACCTGTTTGACGAAGCAGCCGAGTCACTCAAAGATGCGGGCCCGGCATCAAAGACTGTACGATCAAAGAGGTTAGAGTTGTGGGACGACTTTAGAGGCAAGAGCTACGCCATCTCGGCACCCAGCTTTCAGCCTCGCAGGAACTCGGAAACATGCGAAGATTACACTGAGGTCTTTCTCTGTCATGCCCGGCTTTATGTCTTCGCGGACAAGTACGACATCGACACTTTAAAAGGCTTTCTCTCCACAAGCTCCAACGTACTTTGGCCATATTCACTCTGTACAACGAACGGGTCGGAGATGTCGTTGAGTTAATGCGGTACAGCTACTCAAATACTGCTGATCGTTCCGGGACGATTGATGATCTGAGGTTACTCGTCGTACACTACGCAGCATGTGTAGTAGAGGACTTGATACAGAGCGCACAGTTCCAATCGCTTTTGGCGGATATTGGCCAGCTTGCAAGGGATCTTGTTGGACAGATGCTCAAGAGATTGGATTAAGCGAAGAATGAGGCTTCGCATACTGGCTGCATCATGCCACGATTGACCTGGCATTCCGGCAGCGAGCGCGCGGGAGACGAAGGCAAACACCTGCGCAACGCTGTCCTATGGAACCTGTTCTCATCATCTTCTTGGACGTCTAGGTTGAGAGCGCAAATGGGGTAGTAGATGATGTAGGGTCGTTCGGGACGGATAGGAAAATGAAAGCTTCCCCGATGCAGACGTAGCCATGCTGGTTCCCTCTGCCGATCACATGCGTGAACAGCTGGGGAGTAACGGCGGCGCCCACGCATAATGCGACGAAACTCAGGTCATCGCCTCCCTTATTCATCATATCTTGCCTCGTCCAGATCTCCCTACCCAGTCCGGTGGCTAGCTCGCCTCAGGTGAGCTTGTGCGGCGCCTTGTATTTAGTCGAGACGGCTGGAGTCTGTTGTCCGCCCGATAACCTGTATTTACGGAATTGGTCTGCGGGGGTGCCTTTAGCCCTCGCCCGGTCGGCAG
Source organism: Coniosporium tulheliwenetii (assembly GCA_030247845.1). Classification (NCBI taxonomy): domain Eukaryota; kingdom Fungi; phylum Ascomycota; class Dothideomycetes; genus Coniosporium; species Coniosporium tulheliwenetii. The sequence goes on along the minus strand of JAPDRP010000029.1, from coordinate 163,627 downwards.
TCTCCGAAGTGCGCTGCTTGCATCTTTCTTGACCCTTATCTGCTTCCTTTGCCTTTACCTTTTGCTTGTATCCCCGCCCTGTCTGAAGCATTCAGCCCGATAACGGATACCTGTTGCATCGCCTCCTCGACCGACGTCTCCCTTACTTGTCCCAGGTCTGTATAGCTCTCAGACATCACCGTCCCTCGAAGCCGAAGCTGTTCGCGCAGCTGCTCATCTCCATTCTCCTCTTTCCAGTACCGTCCGGATGCAGGCCCGCTTCGATTAGTCCATCTTTAAAGGAAACAAGGAACACTCTCTTGGCTGCTGACTTCATGACAGCTTCCATAAGCTTTGTTGAGACGTGATCATAAAGCACTCCAGCAGATAGTCTTGTAGGAGGGACACTGTGGGCAATATAATCCAGCGACAGGAGGGTGAAGATATGCGGGAGGAGGCGATCCCGTCAGGACATAGCTGGATATCTTCGGCAGTTTGGGCGACAGGTAGACTTTGAAATTCGCTCAGATTGAACGACATAGGGACGCTCTAAGATGTCGATGGCTATGCGACAGATGACTTCGCGGCTTCTCGCGTGGTACAACAGACTTACAAGGAATACAAAGGAGGAGATTATATGCAGCAAGGTGAGTGATTGGATTGCTTACGGAGGTGTCTCCCTACTTAGAATTCAAATAGCGTCAGACTACAGAAGACGCGATCAAGCTTAATCAAGTCATCGCGACATGCTCGTCAAACACAGCAAGGAGCGAAGACCATGTCTAAGGATAAATAAACTACCCTATCTATTTTCTCGGCCATTCAAGGACAAGGCCATTAACTCCTTCGTGTAGACGGACCAAACAGAGCCATTAGGATAGTGAAGGGAGGAAGAAGAATAGGGTTTAGAAAGTAGTAGAGATCCTCTATAACGCGATAGAGGACGCGAATAGAAACGCGAAGCTATAAAACTAGATTTAGTCGAGTTCCAGCTAGATCCATTCCCAGTGCACCATTCAACTACGAATTGATGAAAATTACCTCATTTAGGATAGTTCGGGAACTACTACGGATGCGGCGATGCTAAGTATTGTTTTAGTGTGGCTGCCGAGCAGAAGCGTAGTCAAAACGGGCTGGAAACAGCAGGGACTAGGCCGCAAAGCGGAACTGGGGCATTCTTAGTGACAATGGGCTCGGCATCTTGTTCTAGGACTGTGTGGCCAAGGTCACAACTAAGCGTGGAGGGCCAACACCACGGGACCTCTCGGCCCAAGAGACCACTCCACAATTGCAACAGTCGTTCGCTAGTACGAGTAGTAGGGGCAAAAGGAGAGCGGATAATGATGTGACGCAGTCTTTCGGAAGTAAGAGAATGCGTGGATTGGAAATTACTTAATTATAGGTTTTTGCTGCTCTCGTTACAGCATAAGATCCACCTTTTGCCGTGCGTTCGGCGAATGTCCAGGGTAGTCTGGAGTCTTTTCTCTACTAAAATCTATGTAACGTGGGTGTATTCTGTCAAGGAAGGATGGAACAGTGCCGATATAATAAAAAAGAGGGAGGCTTTCGTGTTCCGTCCCGGCTGGTGCAACTCTGAGCGCGTGAGAGGTCGCCTCCATGTTTAAGCACGAGTTCCCTTGCAGTATCCCTCATGAATCGGCTAGAACGAAGGCGTTCTTTGGGAGTGACGGTCTTTTCTCAGGAGGCGGCACAATTTTTGAGGGGTGCAGATTTTTCAGGGGTGGGGTGCAGTTTTTGAGGGTCGCAGGTTTTGGGGGTCCGATTACTCAGCATATTACTGTCAACTTCCGTAACTGGGTTTGCTTGCCCCGTAAAAGGGACGGGGCCCTGAGGGGCCGGGTATAAAGGTTAGGGAGGGAGCAGGCACCAGCGGGAGGGGAGGTGCTGTCGAAATTAGCGACGCCAGAAGAGTGGCGGTGGGAAGAATTGTGCTGCGGCTGCGGTACCTAAACATGTGGGCGTTCCTGCTCGCCACTCTGTTTCCAAGAAGAGCTCTCTATCTTCGGCTTTGTGCATCCCTCATCTAAGCCGCTGACTGCAATAATGGTTTTCCGGTGGAAGTTCGGATTCCCATTCTACATGGCAAGCGCAAAAAGACGGACCGGGGTATGTTGTCTAGACTGCAGTCATCATTGTTGCTTTCAGCTTCCGTCGTAGCTCTGCAATAGAGGCCGAAATCATCGCACAATCAACACAACCAAGGACAATCACAAAGTATTTAGAAGCTTGCCATCAACTCTCCCTTGCCATGGAGGTCGTCACCGACCGGACTCCCGACAACCCAAGGCGACACGAACAAAGATCCTTAACGTATTGTTTCCTTGGCACGACTTAGCGTGACACGGTTTGAAAAAGCGGTACGGAAGCTGATCGAAGAAAAGTGCACAAGGACGAACGACTGCGAGAAGAGCTCGAGCTCCGTGGGAACGATAACATTCGAGAGTCATACAAACCTTGGGCCGTCAATTTTTGATGAAGATTCCTGAGACAAATCCGTAAGGAGCGCAAACCCTCGGCATACAAAAACGCGCTGGAAGGGCATTCGTCGCTGGGCCGATAGGGGACGCGTTCTCGCTGTCTACCAGCAGACCATAACAGACACACACGGAAAGATGAAAATGACGACGAAGGTGACAATACCCCTGCCACTCCAACCCCGGCCGGGTCTGTCCCCTCGGCCAAAAGGCCAGCGTTCACACCCAAACCAACGCAGCAAGAAAAAGCGGGAAGTGGCGTTAAAGGCAGCGCAAGCAGCCAGAAGGAGGGAGAGACGACGCCGAAACCGCCGAATTGAGGACCGACCGACGATATTGCACTCATCAGTGTCTGCTTGGACTGGCGCACGGCGGACCTCTAGACAGGCAGTGCCCTAACTTCCAAGATCATACACCGAAGCATATCAAACTAGCGGTTTTCCTTAGCCTCGTGCAGGCACAGCTTGCCAGAAGACCGCGGACCCAACGCCGACTGCAAGCCACCCTACATCAAAGGCTCACGCGGAGTGCTTTTCCAGATCCCGCTGTCTTCACATGGGATACACGTTTTGTCGCAAAAGGAATGGAGGAGCCTAATCTTCCATATCTTCGTCACGAATATCGAGTTTATGACCGAATAGGCCCTCTTCAGGGTACGCGTGTTCCTGTCTGGCTTGGAGCTGTTGACCTCTTACTCCCATACTACTAGGACTGCGGCGTGTACGTTTGTATGCTGTTCCTCAGCAGGGGCGGACCACCTGTCTTCGGCTACATAAATCGGTATAAAAAGGCACATCTTCTCGACAAGCTGGCCGGAGTACTGCAAGCGTTGTACGAGTTCCATGTGTTGCACGGAGATGCAGGACTGCGCAACATGCTATACGACGGATGGTATGATTGCCTGGCTCGATATCTCGTTCTAGGTTTGCTCTATCCGCTCCGTACTATGTGTTCGCGAACCGATTTAGGTTAGTGATGCTGTCTTACGGAGCACCCTTTTAGAGCGGGCATTATGTTTATGGATGGGAGAAGACCCCCGGAAGAACCTCGGAAAGCAACTATCAGGAGATTCCACAGCGTCAAAAAGGCAAGAAGCACGGTCCGGATCCTGGGTGCTTGTAGACGAACAGACCCTTGCGTCTTCTCCATCAGAAGAAAGCGCCCAGAACATTCATGTAGGTGCATGTGGTGAATAAAATCCCCAGCACTTCCCCGGCAGGGCATCTTTCTTTTCCCTTTCCCCTTCGCTCACTGTCTCACGACTCCAGTATTGTTGCCGGCCATTCTTTCGAGCAATCTTGCTCACTTCATTCCTTGTCTTTTGCAAAGAAAGTCATTCTCTTTTTCCCGCAACAGCCCAGGTTAGCCGTTGCTTAAAGCGCTCTGTGTAGCTGCTCGTCCATATGCTGTCGACATTTGAAGAATGACTTTCAGCTTCCCTATCACACGAGGAAGATCTACCGACAACATGCCGTCTCTCTACGCTATGTTCAGCCTCCTGGCCCTTGCCGGCTTTGCCCTCGGGCACACCTGCCACCACAGACCCTCCGGCTGGAAGCATGGCCGCTACGACGGGCCCACTGGCACTGGCTTGCCCTTCCCTGCCGGTAATCAGTCAGGCGTTTGGGTCACTAGCACCAGCACCGGCATTGGCTACCCTACCGGGTATTGCCCAACAACCACCGCCCACTGGTTCTATGAGACCAGTGTCTCCTCTGTTGCGGATACTGGGCAGTCCACGACCACCTCGACCTGCACCACTTCAGAGACCGTCTATGTAACCACCACAACAAACGCTCACACTGTTACTGTTATCCCGGAAGCCGAAGAGTCCGGCGCCCCAACCACTACCTTAGAGACTGTCATCACCAGCAGCGCCGCTCCCTCCTCTTTCTCCGAAAAGAACACCACGACCACCGCTGCCGCCTCGACCAGCCCAACCGCCCGCGCCGCCCCCGCAGGTGGCAAGCGCGGCCTCGCGTACAACAAGGCCGCCCTCTGCGCCCCCTTCGTCTCGTCGTCTGCCATAACATGGGCCTACAACTGGGCCCAGACCTCCGACGGCCTGAACCCGAAGTTCTCCTTCGTGCCCATGCTGTGGGGCACCAACAGCATGTTCACTGGCTCCTGGGCCAAGATTGCCGGTGATTTCATCGCTGGCGGCGGGAAAGAGCTCCTCGCGTTCAACGAGCCCGACCGCGCGGAGCAGGCCAACATGAGCCCCGCCGCGGCCGCAGCGGCGTATATGACGCACATGCAGCCGTTCGCCGGGCGCGCACGCCTCGGTTCCCCGGCCGTCACGAACGGCGGCGGGTCCATGGGGCTGAACTGGCTGACGAGCTTCATGTCCGCATGCTCCAGCTGCCAAGTTGATTTCGTGGCCGTGCACTGGTACGACAGCGTCAACAATGTCGAGTACTTCAAGAAGCATGTCACGAACGCGCACACCAAGACCGGCAAGCCAGTGTGGTTGACTGAGTTCGGCACTGTTGACGGCAGCGACGCGCAGAAGGCGGAGTTCTTGAGACAGGTACTGCCGTGGTTGGATAGCCAGGACTTTGTGGAGAGGTATGCTTACTTCATGGTTGCGGAGGGGATGATGGTTAGTGGGGGCCAGATGAGCGCTTACGGGGCGGCTTATGCTGCTAAGGGGCTAACCAGTAGCTAGGAAAGATGTTTCTTGGAGATCTGAACAAGCAGCTATACGGCTGGAACGCGCACGAAGAAGTCCGAAATGCAATAAAGTGAAGCCGCTCGTGCTTGGGGATATCAACTGTTAAACAGAATACAGTTTCTTTGTCCAGCATCGATTACTCAGGTAACGACTGCTGCCTCGACCTCGACCTCGACCTCGACCTCGACCTACTCAAGTATCCCCTCCCGGAACGCGCCCCGTTTGGCACGTGCTTAATTGTACTACGCATGCCTTCTTGCAGTTAATATTGACCTTGCTCTTCAAAACAATATCATCTCTCTCGGTGTCTTTCTTGGCCACTCAAGAACAAGGCCATTGACTCCTTCATGTACACCGACTAAACAGAAGCCACTAGGATGTGAGCTGGAGGGAGAAAAAACGACGCGGCTTAGAAAGCACTAGAGACGCTTCATGATGCGATAAAAGGCGCAAGCACACAAGTCTAAATCAGAAACGCGAAGGTGCTTGAGCTCGAGCTCATGCAACTACTAGAGATGAAAGGCTGGTTTGAGATTTCCTCTTATTGGCCGATTGATCTATCCCAACCACCAAGTGGCTTTACAGAAACGAAGCTGTGGAAATGGATTTAGTCGAGTTCTGGCTAGACCCATCTCCAGTGCATCTTTTGACCACGAATTGGTAGAAATTACCTTATCTGGGTCAGTTCGGGAACTACTACGGATGCGGTGGCGGTTGCGATGGTTCCAGTATAACTGCTGAGCAGAAGCGTAGTCAAGACGGGCTGGAAACAGCAGGAACTAGACCGCATAGTGGAACTGGGGCATTCTCAGTGAGAATGGATCCGACATCTTGTTCTAGGGTCGAAGAAAAGTTACAGGACCTTAGAACAGAGTTTTGGTTTGCGAAGAGGGTGGGAGAGGAATGATGAGCAGACATAATGTACGGACGGCAAAAAAGGGCGCCTCCAGCAATCTACTTTGACGTACGGGTCCTAACCCTGGAAAAACTGATGATGTGTTTTCACTTTGCACACGCAAAAGAAGGTCTGGATGCAATGCAGTACAAAGCAGCTGAAAGCAGTCAAGGAACAGCGTTCACTGTTGGTCAGTCCTGGATGAACGCGCTGTGACAGGGCACAAGATAACCTAGGTTGCGAACGCGTCGCGCGGGTACGGAGCACAGACCTTCGTGTGTTCCGGGGTTACGACAGAACCCGGGCGAACCTGTTTGCAGTAGGGAATGGGGGTGTCCTCTCGGTCAGGATGCAAAATTCCAAACATGCCCTTTGAATTGCTGTCAACTTTTCTGGCTGAGCGTCCTGCTTGTTCTCCTTGTCCTGGTTCTGGGCCTCTTCGTCATCGTTGCCATGTTCGCTACCGTCGCTGTCTTCGCCGTCCTCAATGTCCTCCTCCTCTTCCTCCTCGCCCTCTTTCTCCTCCTCCTCTTCCGCCTCCTGGCTTACCTTTTGCTCCGCCTCCTTTACCAATACCTCCCACGCCTCTCGCTGTCGACGGGTGAACCGGTACTTGGGGCTCCGCCAATCGTGCTCTTTCTGCGTCCGGGCAAAAAACATCAACATCTGCTTCCACGGCCGAACATGATCGCCGATCGACTTCTCATCCATGTACGGCTGCAACGGCTGGTATCTCGTCTGGTGCTTCTCCGTCCGGATCGCCTCCAACCGCACGAACACACCAACCCGCTCGATGACGGACGCCTGGCTGATCCTCGCTAACTCGTCCATGGCTTCCCAAATCGCTCTTTCTACGGGTTCGTCGGGCTCCTCTTCTGCCTCCCTACGGGACCTCCTATCCCTGTCCGGCTCTGCCACGGTGGGCTCCCTGACGCAACCCAACAACTCTGGCCTCTGCAATCCGCCCAAACACGGTTGCCACTGCGTGCGCTCCAGCCATGGATTCACCTCGTCCTCCTCCCCTTCTTGGATGGTGTCATGGGCCTTCTTCTCCATCTTTGCCCACTGTGCTGCAATCTTGCTGCGAACTTGCGCCCACAACGCTTCGCCACTAGCTGCCGGTTCCTGCCGTTCCTCCTGCGTGCTTTCTTCTAGCTGCCGAACCTCGAAATACTGCGATCCCCGGCCCTGGGTGAATAAACGCTGGCATTGCACCTGCTCTACCGCCTCTTGTAATTGCCTGTCTACCCGCCGCTTTTTATTGCGCCCCGATCCACCTCTTGCGCCTCCTGCCGACCACTGGTGGACCGTGTACCAATGGCTTTTAATGCCTGCTATTGACGTGTTCAATGCCTTTGCCTTACTCTCTTTAACTTTAGATGAACGGGTTATAGGACTGGGCAGCGACCAATGAATTCACGGACTGTTTGCTTATCTTAACAGAAAATAGCATTCGCATTGCGAAGGTCTTAACCTATCTAAGGAGTTGTGCTATACCCTATACCGTTCTGGAACTGTTCTCGAATTGGTCTTTCCCGTTATGCCGTCATATCCATCCGCGAGTTTTTGAAACACCATTAATAGCCTAGGGACCTTGATGCCCCAGAAGTCAACCTGCCCCTCTAACCATCCGCGAATACTCTCTCTCTCACGATGGGTCTGGGCTACAACAACTTGGGGAAATAGCATCTCTCTTAAGACGCCATCGTGGATCGATAATAGCACTGAGATACCCTTTTTTACTGCCTCTACGCAGTAACAATCCTCTTCATCAACAAAGCCCTCGTCCTTTGCTTGCAGACATATTTGCCGCGAATATCCACAACAAGCACACTGTTCGCAACCCTTCTGTTTGGGCTCTTGGACAGTACAAAGGAAACGAAGCATCTTTGTAGCCAACTTAGACTCCTTCCTAAGCCTGCAGTCCCTCAATTCATGATCATATACTGATGAGCGCCATTCGTACGTCAAACATAGTGAGCAAGGAGCCCCTCCCCAAAATTCCAATTGCCCAAGAAGCCTGTCGACCAATTGGGGAAGTTTGCAGGCGAGCCAAAGTTGCTGATCTTCACTTTCCCGCTGGGCAAGATGCTCACGTGCAAGGTCCGTGTTTAATGAACGTGCAACTGGCTCAGGCGTTACTGTACGCCGCGCGACCCCGGACAGCTGAGTAAAGACCCTTGTAGCGGTTGTCATCGCAACGCCTTGCCATTGTTCCACTGAACATAGCCATGCATGCACGTCTCCATCCCGACTTTCAAGCGACTCTTGCATCAGCTTTACTATGTCGCCGATCAGCTGGTCATTGTCTGAATCTGCCAGCATTGCAGAGACAGCGTCAAGAACAGTGCCCTCGTACGCACACTTTGTCCCAAGCTTCGGATGGGTAGGCGACGGGCATGCATTTACGGGGAGTTGGCATTGTCCACAGCAGAAAGATCCGCCTCCCTCCCGGAGTTCCAACATCCTTGCCTGAAGAACGGTCCGTGTCTGTCGCACCATGTCGGCGCCTGTAGCCGGACATTGCGTAATTGTGTGGTGTCTTGAGACGTAATATCCTCGGATGTAGCACAGTGAACAACGCTTGCTCCACAGTTTCACTTGGTCCACAAGGACATCTATATTGAAGGGTGCAGAATAGCGTTCTTCTTTCTCGCGTCTCCAATCAGATAAGCTTGCAAAGATCAGTCGGTTTTCTAGTGAACGACCCCCAGCAGAAGCTGTTGTTGAGGAGCTCAGCCCGGCCGAGGGTGATTGCGCATCGCAGCATTCCGCCGATGATTCTATAGACAGAGCAACAGGAATTTCATAATCATCGTCACGCGACATTGACATTTGGGTTCGACTTTCTTTCTGTCTTCTATCTTGAGCATTTAGATCGTACATAGCGTTCTTTTGGCGGAATGGGCGAGTTTTGCCAAGGCTGTGGTGCTCGCGTTGCTGACCTTGTCCTCGAATGGATGGTGCGGTCCTGGCATGCGACTCGGCCGACCCGCTCTCGTTGGCCGGCGGTTGTTGAGTACGTGGGAGCAGCATTCGCTTCGCGGGACGACTGGTCTCGTCCTCGCAGGAGTTTGATCGCGTGTGGGGATTAGGAGCCGCGGCCTGTTGGTCCGTGGTATCATTGTTTTGCTCCGGATACTTCCGTTTCCTACTCGGGACTGGTTCCTGTTCTGATGATATAGAAGTCTCTGGATGTCCAGTTCGAACTGTCTCTTGACTGCGACGGTCTACGTGCGCCGGTGGTGAAGACTGTCGCTGGAACCCAACTTCACCAGTCGAGCGGTCCGAGGGCATGGCTTTACTTGGTTGGCGTAAGAACTCGTGCCAACTAATAGAAGCCCACTCATACACACGCAACAGCGCTGGCTGCAAGTGCGTCGGGAAGGCACCGTCCAGTCCGTAAGTGTTTGCCCGCTGCAGAGGGCGATGGCCGCTTTGCCAAGCATATACGACGTCCAAATCTGCATTTGAACCCTTGTCGTCATACCGATTGAATCGCTGGTGCACCTCCTTCACATGCTTCTCCGTGATCGCAATTGTCAGCTGCTGGCAGAGTTGAGTATTGACAGGCCATTCCCACACCTGGGAACTTGCTTTCTGGAGGACCGCCGTAAGCCGGCGGGACTCCCAAGGCCGATCTGGTGCCTGATCGGAACAGAACATAAACGTGCTGCTATGCGCCGCAAATCCATCCTGACGTTCTCGCCGCAACAATTTCACAAAAGGCCTAATATACACAAGATAGTAATAGACGACCCGACCAGCTCGTGCAGGCAAGTAGCGGACCACGTAGAATTCCCGGTTGGTTGACCTTTTTGCTTTGTGGTGGCGAACAAGGTAGAGAACATGGCCACTGTACACATAGAAACCCCTGGCGCTCGCTGGCCCGTTCTCGCACTCCAGTCCAAAGAGTTCTGAGGCTCGTGGCAGTTGTCCCCCTGTGATATAGAGCACCCCCGCCAGTGCTTCCAAAAAGGTCTCTACCCTCTTCAGGTAGAGGAAGATTACCTTCCAGTTCCACCGCCCTTCTTTCAACAGCCCGTTCCGGCGCGTAGTGCAGGCACGGGCAGAAAGCTCTAGGTAGGCATCGGAAAGATGATTTCCAGGGTGTTGAACAAAGGAGAAGCCTCGACTCATATTGTTGAAGTCATCCTTAACCTCACGCAGGTCCACGTCAGGAAGCAAATCAAACATCAACTCTCGGCAGACACATTCTGTCTCATCCAGAAATAGCTCTCCTAAGCGGCGAAAGCTGCCCATGCTAAGATCCTTGGCATTATGCGAGATTGTCTGGCCGTCGTCGCTCCAGCGGAAGAGGAATGAAGGTGGGTCAGTGCGTCCGACTACTCGACCAAAGTCTCGAAGGCTCTGGAACTCTGCAAGAGGGAACATAGAACCCTCCACCATGTATTTCAGCCGCACAGCATTCAGTCGCTCCAGCTGTCCGTGTCGCGGCCGGCGATCTAGTCCTATTCGGGGATACGCCCGAGATGGCAAAGCGTATTCGAGGAAGAGTAGTCGCTGGATGTAGATGAGCTGAGATAGGATAGGAGTGTATAGCTTCGCCGATCGAAAAGTCTCTCCGTTACCCAGCAGGCCGAGGACGCCACTGTAGTAGACCAACATGCTAGAGCTAGGTTGCCCATCTCGAAACTCTTCCGTCATAAATGTAATAGACAATTCGAAAAGTAGCTGTAGCAGCTCCGTGGCTGCGTCATGCGCCTGTCTAGTCCCATCGCGCAGGGTGACGGCGTTCTGGGGTCCTTTGCCTCTGCCTTCGTCCTCTTCGGCCTCGTATCCGTCCTCATCCTCCTCGTCCTCATCCTCTTCGTCCTCCTCTTCCTCTTCGTCCTCCTCTTCCTCTTCCTCCTCCTCTTCCTCTCCGGCCTCCTCCTCTCCGGCCTCCTCTTCGACCTCTTCTTCATCCCCTTCCTCCATGTCGTCTTCTCCTACGTGACCCCTCTGGCCGATCTGCCCATCATTTGCCATCCGTGCCGGCCGGGAACCGATGCCTAGCTCCGACCATATGTCTGTACCTATGCACATGTTCCATAGCTCATGCTCCCAAATGGACCGCATACGAGCCGACTGCTTCTTGCTGAACCAGATCCCAGTCAATGATGATCGCAGGTCCGGATCCATACGATACGCACGAAAGACAAATGCAAAAAAACCCTTCAACCATCGACGATAGGACCTCCTACTCTTCTCGCGCCCAAGGAACTTATATGGCTTCGGAAAGCAGGGCGACGCTCGTGTGGTGACCAGCCAACACAGGATTGGACGGCCGGTGCGGCGCATAGTTTCCTCGCACCGGTCGAGCATATTCCCGACGGCGGACGTCAAATGCCATATCTTCTTCTCGTCTTCGCAGGGGCTTGCAATGTCGGCGCCGTCCTCGGACCGGCTGAGCGTGTAGTCGCTTGCTTCTCGGGACGTGGGTATATCAGCGAGACTTAGCAATATATCGCGGCGAACACCTTGGTACGTGATGGGCCAGCGGGTACGCTCCATCCACGGTCCAGTGCTCTGCAGGATCTGCGCTCCCGTGTCCGTCAGAGCAGCGCGTTCCTGGTCCTGGCGACGAGTCTGCTCCCGCTCGCGTACAGACCTGAGATGATCGTGGGCATCTGGATGGATCACAGGGCGAATGACACTCCCGTTTACCTCGACAGTCCAGTAGTCTCGTGTCGGACCATCTCCCCACGTCTGGAGGAAGACGTCGTCATAGAGACCATCGGCCCTAGGCTTCGACGCTTTTTGGTGAAGGTGGCTTTTCGAGATGTGGCTCATCAATAACTTCGGGTTGGTGGTGTGGAATCTGCATTTGCGGCACGCAAACCCCTCATGCGTCCGCAGCTCTGGATGCGGAGGAGAGCCGTCCTGACGAAGAGGAATGTCAGCTGGATTAAGAAGTCGGCAGGGCTGCTCGCGGATGAGACGGGTCAATCCTTTCCGTAGCTCTTGAGCCAGGTGATGTTTCTGATGGAGATGCGTGGTGACCTGATAGTGCGCAGTAGCAAGGGCGTACTTGCACTTGCGACAGATGAGCGCGCGGTTCGCCGAATCGATGTAGAGGTCGCATAGCTCCAGTACATTGGACATGGTGGTGGTGGACACGCAAGCTGTCCATTGGCAACTCAGGCGGATCGAAGACTGTACTATCTCAGCACGCGCAGCGAAAGGGGTGTAGCGACCCCGGATGCGTGCACGGATGGGTTTCGGGGAAATTTGACAAAGTGATTGGCGTTCTCTGGGCCAATCTCGACGAACGCACGGATCATTTCTGGAAGTTTGACAAAGTTCCTGTGAGCATTAGTCCAGTAGTAGTAGTAGTAGTAGTAGTAGTAGTAGTAGTAGGTGGTAGCCTGGAAGGATTCAATAGTTGCAAAGAATATACATAAGACGTGATGCAGATGCGCGCCTCTTTGGGGGACTTGGTGTTTCTCCCATAGATGTGAAGTCACTTGACCACCCTGAACATTTTAAAGCGCAGGCGCGGACTATGCATATACGTGCTCGGTGTTCTGGGTCGATGGTTAGCCCGAGACGTCTAAGACGGTCTGATGCGTGCATAGTGGAAAGGATGTGTAATTACACTATCAGGAGTCCTCAGGAAAATGAGGCAAGGCGGAGCAACGTGACTCATATAACGCGCGTGCACGGGACTCTCATGAGAGCTCGGGAAGAGAAAGTCACGGACGGAATATGCGGAATGGGAGGATTCCAGAGAGGACTAAGAGCAGTAGCAGTAGTGGTGGTGGCGGTGGTGGTGGTAGTAGTAGTAGTAGTAGTAGCGCTCTCTATTGCCTTACTGTCTACCGCCTTTTACCGCCCTCGTTCCAGCCTACGCGCAAGCACGGACATGTTCTCCAACAGTTTTAATCAAAGGATAAGGCGATATAGGTGTCTAGGCTTAGCGCCAATAAGCTGCTGACGCAATCTAAACGAGTTCCAAATAAACAACAAATACGCTCTCTTCATGCCGTTATCAGATTCATTCCGCTAATGCTTACGAATGCGCTTCTAAAAGAGGCTCTCTACTGTCACGGACCCAGGCGATCCTCACGTATTGACGTGCTGACCAGGCGCGTTCGTGATGTATTGCTGCATTCTGCAAGCGCGCCAAACTCCACTCAACTCCTTACAAGACGATACTTCTGCACAATAACCCAGAATTCCCTGACAAAGTCCCCTCCCTCCTCTAGTAGATCCAAGAACACCTTCGATTTCCCTATAGTATCAATCTCGCAAGCTATATACTCGGCCACTAACTCTCTCAATTTATTCATCTTGTTATCTTCATCCGTCGCAGGAGTATGATCGTCGCAGTACACATAGCGCACAAGCTCAAGAACGTCGCCAATGCGTGACGTGTACAGAGAGAACCCCAGAAGAGTCCTGTGGAGCTTGGAGAGTGTAAGTTCTTTCAGCGGTTCAATGAGGTACTTTTGGGCGAGGACGTAGAGACGGGAGTACGCTAAGAAGACCGGTGTGAAATTTTCGTTCGGTCCGTTGTTGAAGCCAGGCGCATAGAAAGGTAAGAACTGCTCGCGGAGAACGCCTGTGGAACCGAAGGATTTGGAATTGAAAAGCTCTTTTATGGTCGGCCTTCTGGGTGATGTGTATCTTGGCTTCTTTCCCTTCTTCTTTATGGGCGGCACCCACGAATCAGATTCTGCTGCCGGCTCCTCTTGAGCCGGAGGGGAGGCGGTGGGACAAGGTAGTCATCCGGCTGAGGTATTTCTGCGCCAGAGTGTTCAGATACACCGTCAGGTTCGTACACTATGACTTGATCTGTAGCTTCCTCTGATGGTGGCACATCCACAACCTCACAGGAGGCACCGTAAAATCCCTCTATATGCAAATTCGCAGAACCGGATGAAGTCATCCGGCTCTATGTCATCGATCTCTGCAGACCGAGTTTGCGCCTCCTGCATATGACCATTGTTGATCAGAGCGTTTAATGCTGGTGACTGCGCCGCAATGACGGCTGAATGGACCACAACCGGCTTCTTCTCCTTGCCGATGTAGAAGGTGAATTGATCGGATAGAATAAGGCTATAGATATACGCAGATTAGCATGAACGTCTGGGACAGGCTCTATTGTTGGTTCTAGCGGAGATGTGGCCTTACTCTTTGAAAGGGATCGTCGCTGTCATTTTAGCGGAGAAGCAGTATCGAATGTTGCTCCCGACGTCGTCTCGTCTTTCACGGACTGGGATTGTGCAGAGTACTAAATATCCGTTGCTCTACCTGATCTCGGGAGCTGAGGAGGGCCTTGGGGTAAAAAGCTGGGAAGACGCGTCGCAGGTCTAAGTGGGGCATCGCTGCGCCCGCAACCGCACGTGCAAGGGCTCAGCCTTGCCCAGACCCATGGCGTACGAAGGACCGGGTTTTAACCGCGGAAGGCCTTAGTAAGCGGCTACTGCAAGTATTCACGCTCGTTTTCCCCTGGATTACGGAAATGAGGTATATTGCTGCAGGGTCTGCGCCTTCGGTGACACCTAAGCGGTACGTGGCCACTTGCCTGCCTTGAACCGTTTCCACACTTAACTACTTGAAAGCATGTCCTCTACGACTGCATTCGCGAACGAGTGAGTGGTTATGGGGGCTATACCGCCTGCGAATAAAGCTTTTTAGCGCGTAATCACACAACCCTCCACGCGAACTCATTTGGGTATGCAATTTTAGTGAAAATCGACCGCGGAAATTTAATTGGTAACGGCCCTTGAGGTTCTAAATGGTAGCGGCCCCTATTTTAATATTTACCCGCGCCTGCGTATTTCTCCGCTCTAACAAAAGCTTAGGTAACAGCTCCGCTGCACTCGTCTACTTATAGCCCTGAATCTTTGCTTGCACTGGGGACAGGTGTGCAGCGTCAAGTCTCTTATTATGTATGTGGGATTACCTACAGAGGGGTAGGAGAATGAGATTGTTTGACATGTGGCTGTGCGTTTGCGGAGAAACTCCTCCCGCTCGGCATCGCCCTGCTCGCCCCTCTGCGCCGACGGCAGCAGCACCTCGACCCCGAGCACCTTAACGCAGTACACAACCCCGGCGAGCATGTACGAGTAGCTCTTCGCTGTCCGCAGCCGGTCCATCTCCTCGTCGATGCCCAGCACGGCGAGAAAGTGAATCAGCCCGCTGCTGAACGGCCGATCTCCGACGCCCTGAAAGATGAAAGATGCCGACAGTTGAAGCATCCGTTCCGCCTGAGTGTCCTCGTCATCGAGATCCAGCGAGCACCATAGCTCCTTTGCCAGCTCTTTTTGCCTGCCTTGCCAGATAAAGAGTCTCCGGGCGTCTTTGGGAAGCCGTTTGCTGCCATCCTCCTCCTCCTCCTCATTGTCATCCTCTGTCCCCTCATCCTCGTCGTCTTCGTCCCCCTCGTCGTCCGTCTCCTCTGCCTCATCGCCTTCCCCCGCTTCCTCCTCCACGGCGATGATACGAAGACAGTAGCACATGAACTGCCTCCAGTACCCCGCATACTTGTGTTGACTGTCCGTATTCTGCAGCCTTGCTATCGGCCTCTGATCGGCCTCCTCTCGCTTCGCGCTCCTCAGCCAGCGCCTTGTCTCGTGAGCAAGCGTCGACAGCCCGGCGACGCTCCTTTCGACCAGCACGTCGACCACCCTCACGGCTTGCTGCAGCTTCCGCTCGTCCCTGCCGGGCAGCCTGCACGCGTGCGCGAGATGCTTGCGGTTACTCCCCGCTAGATGCTCGGGCCAGCCCGTCCGGTTGAACCAGCCCGTCCGGTCCGTCTTCGCGACCTCGGCGTCCATCTTCTCCATATCCTTTTCGTGCTTCTGCTAAGCGGTCTCCCACTCGTCAAGTAGCGCAGTTACCTCCGCCCTATTCTCCTCCGCCTCGGACCGGTTAACAGCGCTAGTTCTCTCCTCTTCCGGCATTAGCACGGTAAAGTAGCGCTGCAGACCGCTCGACGAGAAGAACGTCTGCATTTCTCTACTGTAAGGGCTGGACTACAGCTATGGATCCTTATAAACTCTACCAAAAGCTCAAAAATGACTCGAATCTGTTCCCTCCAGTTTGTCGCTTGCTCTTCAATTCTTTGTATGCGTTAAGTCTCCTGTCTCTCTCCTTGTAGCGTAAAATGCATTGCATGTCCTGGTCTTCACTCAACCTTAGCTCCGAGCTGCTAACATGTCCGTAGTCCAAAACGACCGTCTTATACTCTCTAAGCCGCAAAGCTTCACTTTCCAATCTTAGAATCCTATCTATCTCTTCCTCATCTCGTCCTCTCTCCTCCGCCTCATATCTCTCGCGAACTTTTGAGAACTCGTGCTGAATCAGCGCTATATCGTTGGCGGTCCTATCTTCCCTTACGTGTCCTGCAAGGTTCACATCTTCCTCAGACCCACTATCAGAAGATGAACTCTCGCTATCAGGAAGAGATGACATAGCAGCCAATTTCCTCTTTCTGTTCTCGACAAGCGGTAGAGGTATATCGGGTCTAGGGCCAGATTCTGGTTTTGCCGGTTTCCATAGCGTGTTTTCATCGACTCGATTGTACCTGTAGCAGGATACTCCGAATCGGTAGCGTCGATTTTGCTCGCTTTGGCTTGACCCTTCGGCATTACCTTAGCTCCTCCAGTTGATGAATGCTGGGTCCGATGCTTCGATGTCTGTAGAAGCCGCTTAGCTGTACAGCCCTTCCAGCCATTATCACGTGCAATGAGTTTGCTTCCCGCTGTGTTAGGGGCCACGGGGTTTCCACGGCGGTGACCGTGCCTGGACAGCTGGTAGAACGCCTTCGCGAGAACAGCGACCTCAATGCCACCCCACTTTACTGTGGAGCTCAGCCACCGGTAGATCTGGCCTTGCCAGTCCTTGCTAGACTGCTGTTCCATCCATTCATCGATTGTCTGGCGGAAGAAGTCGTCGTCTGGATCCGCCAGCATGGCTGCCACTGCGTTAACCATGACATCTGGGTACCCGCAACCAGGCCCAGTGAGGCCACCAAGCACGTACACACTCCCTCTCTTGAGCCAAGCTGGACAGGACGATCTAGGTAATTGACAGTATATGCACCATGGTCGACCTTCATCTTCCTCTGCCTCATCTAACCATGACCGAAAGGCACTTCGCGCCTTGCGGACAGCGATCGCTCCTTGCGCTTGACAGTGAGTCAACGTGTGCTGTCGAGATTCTGGATGTCTGCGTAGATGACACAACGGGCAGTGCTGACTCCATATTCTGACTCGTTCTACCATTCCGGCATAGTCGAAGCTGCGAGTATCATTCTCATACCAGGCTAGCCAATCGGTCGTTCGATCGAGCCTGTCATCGTCCTGGTGCCAAGTACCACTGTCTGCGGTATATCGAGCAATGGAGAAGTCACTCGCGGGAGTCGACACGATTCCGGGCTGTTGTTGGCGTTCGGACGCACACGCTCTGGTGAGCTTGGAGGGAGATTCATCCCAACGTAAAGTCCGGCG
This sequence comes from Coniosporium tulheliwenetii, assembly GCA_030247845.1. Lineage (NCBI taxonomy): Eukaryota > Fungi > Ascomycota > Dothideomycetes > Coniosporium > Coniosporium tulheliwenetii. Next base: position 146,122 of record JAPDRP010000029.1, on the reverse strand, counting down.
TTTTTTAAGGCGTGGTTTGTACGTGTCCTGACTTGAGCGCTGGCTGTCGACGAAAGATGTGCCATTGTCGCCGACAACGCTTTCATCACAAGGCAAGGTCCGACGTTTAACAACACGTAACTCATCCATGCCCTGACGCGAACGCTGGTCATAGACGGGAGAGATGGCCGTTTCAACGTTTCCGGTTGTACGATGCCCTGTGCTTGTGTCCTTGTTGACGGGCATGGTAACTGCTCGAGCGGAAGGCTTCTCTGCCCTCCGAAAAGAAATGTCCCTACTCTCATGGCCTAGATACATACGCCACCGGCCCGAAACCCACTCATATAGCCTTAGAAGGGAAGGCTGCAGTCTGGTAGGGAAAGCTCCATCTATACCGTATGCGGCTCCACGTTGGGATGGACGATGACCGCTTTGCCACGCGAGTACGACGTGCGCGTCGGCCGCGTCACTCTTATCGTCGTGCCTGTTGAAAGGCCTAGCTGTGTCCTTTATGTGTTTCTCAGTGATGCCGATGGATAGTTGACGGTATAGCCTTATTCCTACAGGGTGATCGAACGTATCGGCACTGTATTTTCTTAGCGCCTGCCGAAGTCGGTCCGACCGCCAAGCCTTGTGCGGCTCACGAAAAGAGCAGAACAGAAGGTTACTACAGCGGTCGGGGCTGGCTAGACCCAGTTCTCTTGACAGCATCTCCGTGAAGGGACGGAGATACACAAGGTAGTAGAACAAAATCTTTCCGGCCCGAGCAGGCAAGAATCGTGCAACGTTGAACTCCTTGTTCGTGCTGAGCTTGGCCTTGTGATGTTTGGTGACATAGATCAAAGCTCCATTGTACGCGTAGACGCCCCGCTCAGTTGACTGTCCATTGCAATGCTGAAGGCTGAGAATCTCAGTAGCGCGAGGTGCTTGGCCGCCCAAAGCGTAGAGCAAAGCCAACAGTAATTCCAGCAGGGCCTCAGCGTCTTTCAGATATTGGCGAATGGCCTGATGGCTCCACGTTTTCCGATGTAGGAGCCCACCTGTCTGGACCATACATACCCTAGCACATAGTTCCAGATAGGCCATTGACAGACCATTCGCCGGATGCTGAACGAAGGAATAGCCCAGCTGGGTGTTGCGCATATCATCTTTGACTTCGCTCAGGTTAAGGTCTGGCGACCAGCCGTACATGAGCGTGTCACACAAAGTTTCAGCCTTCTCGGAGATATGATGACCGAACTTGCGAAACGCCTCCATGGTGATACAGCCGTCATCGTAATATGCCGTCTGTCCGTCCTCGCTCCACCGCATGGTGAAAGCGGGCGGGTCTGTCTCGGCCAATTTTCGACCAAACGCTCGCAAGCTCTGAAACTCTCCTAGAGGTGTTAAGCAGCCGTATACCATGTGTTGGAGACGAACTTGGTTCAGTCGTTCGAGATGCCCTGTTGCCGGTCGGCGATCCAAACCAAGCGACGGGTATGGCCGGTAGGGTAAAGCGTACTCCAGTAGAAAGAGGCGTTGTATATAGATCAACCCCGATAAACAACTGGTGTAGTCTTTTGCCCTCCGGAAGGTGAGACCGTCGTCCGTAAAGCCTAGTATGCCACTGTAATAAACAAGCACGCTTGAACTCGGCTGACCGTCAGTGAACTCTTCTGTGATGAAGGAGATGCTCAAGCCGAAGATAAGCTCTGCCCATTGGTCATTTTCGACAGCGGTGAACGATGTGGTGGCTGCATTAAGATCTTCACTCGGTGCTGTAGCTTTGTCATCCATCCGGTCAGAAGGATTGTCACCACTGGCACGAAACCCAACCTTGCGGATACTGCGAGCACCATCTTCTTCCTCACACTCACTATGGCCCTCTAGTTCGTAAGCTTCATCCTCCTCATTGGCATGATCTGCGTCATCGTCCTCGTCTTCATCAGAACTTTCGACTTCAGTCTCATCGCCATCTTTCCGTTCTTCTTCGCTATCTCTGCTTGGACCATCTGTGTCTGATTCGAAAGTGAAAGCTCTCTTCTCATTTTCGATGATGGTGGCTTCCCGGGGAGCGTCTTTCCAAACGCGCTTAAGCATCTCAAGTTGCGTCGCAGTGAAGGTAATTCCGAGAGCGGCCCGGCATGTTGCGGGCGGTAACCTATAAGCTCGGAAGAGCACCGCAAAAAGCGTTTCCAATACCTCCGATACCGTCGTCGGCTGGCCATCCGCCCAAGCAAACCGAAAGGTTTCGGATAGAACCGAGTGGCCGTCGCAGAGTTCAGCCAACATAGTATCGGTTGACCGGTGTGCCGTAGAGTTTCCTCGCACCTGTCTAAAGCACGGTCGACGGCCTTCACCAGCATCCAGATCATCTCTTCGTCGTCTTTTCGACTGACGAGATCCTGACCTTCGTATTGCCCCATTCGAAAGTCGCGGTTGTGGTATGCCAAGCTCGGACCCACGTAGCTGGCTTTCAGCAAGAGATCTCGTCGGACATTCTTGTATGTCTCTCCCCACTGAGTACGCCTCATCCAAGGCCCTGTTACTTCCAAACTCTCCAAGCCGGTTTCCGTTGCAGCGGCTTGCCGTCGGATTTCAGCCCGGATGTTCTCACGGTGACGTATCGCTTGCATGCATACTGCTCCAGAGTCGTCATTGATCGGCTTGAGATAGTCAATAGAGCTCGTGTAACGAGCCACCCAGTACCGACGAGAGGATCCGTGTGCCCACGTCTGCAACAATACGTCTTCGTAGAGATCCTTCAGGCATTCCTTTGCACGCTTTCATGGCCTTGGTCGTTCCTCGAGCCTGGCCTCGCAGCTAGATAAGTGTCGAGTCATCATATCTAGGTTAATCGTTCGATAGGGACAGGCTCGGCAAGCAAACCCGCGATGGACTCGAAGCAATGGGTGGACAGGACACCCATCTCTGGGCAAGGGAATCGTGGCAGGTTCGGGCAGGTCGAGGATGCGGACAAGCGAAGTGACCTCCCGGCGAGTCTCTTGGGGCACCTGATGCTTCACCCGGAGGTGCGACGTGACTTGAGAACCTGACACCGATAACACATAACGACAGGCAATGCAGATCAAAACGAGTTCGTCAGGGTCGAAGAAAAGGTTGCAGGACCTCAGAAGAGAGTTTTGGTTTGCGGAGAGGGTGGGGGAGGAATGATGAGCAGGCATAGTTGTACGGACGGCAAAAAACGGGCGCCTCCAGTAACTTACTTGGCGTACGGGTCCTAACCCTAAAAAACTGATGATGTATTTTTCCCTTTACACACGCAAAAGAGGGTCTGGATGTAATGTAGTACAAAGCAGCTGGAAGTAGTCAAGGGACAGCGCGTTCACTGTTGGTAAGTGCTGGATGAACGCGCTGTGACAGAACACAAGATAACCTGGGCTGCGAACGGGTCGCGCGGGTACGGAGCACAGACCTTCGTGTGTTTGGGGTTACGACAGAGCCCAGATTAACCTAAGGAACGAACGCGATGCGGGGGTGGGGTGCACGGACCAGTTTTTGGGGGTTACGACAGAACCCGTGTGAACCTGTTTGCAGTAGGCTCTTTATCTTCTTTAAAAAGATCTTCTAGACCGAAATCTTCCTTATCTTTACTAGAACTAGAACTAGAACTAGGACTAGAACTAGGACTAGAACTAGAACTAGAACTAGAACTAGAGATAATACGTCTATTTCTTCTAGGTCTACTTTCTAGTACTAAGCTTCTATTATCTCTACTAGTACTAGGTTTATTAGATAGCTCTAGGATAGAAATATTAGATTCTAGACTAGGGCTTCTATATCTTCCTTTTTAGTCGGAGAGGTATTAATAATACTACTAGTAGATATCTCTCTAGCATGTCTTTTACTAGAGCTAGTACTAATAGTATTAATACTAGTATTATCTCTTATAGTACTTATACTAGTAATAGTACTAATAGATCTTTCTTCTAGTAGATTAAAGTATCGTAGAAATTCTATATTTAACTTTAGAAATCTATCTTCTAGATTTTTAGTACTATTTATAGATAGAGTATTAGGTCTGCCGTATACTCTACTAGCGGTAATAGTAGAGTGATTAGCCGCTAAATCTTCTATTAATAGAGGCTCTTTATCTACTACTAGATCTATCTTAATCCTATATTTAATGATATAGATAATAAGCTGCCTATAAGGGTTTAAGCTAAGACTAACTCCTAGATTAGATAGCGTCTCTCTAGCTAGTATCTTAGATATAGCCTCTCCACTAAATCTAGTATTATTATACTCTAGTAGATAGGGGCTGAATTCCTTAAAATTTAGAGCATTTATAGCTATAAACCTATAGAAAGGTACTACTAGCAGTAGATAAAGCTTTAGGATATTACTAAGCTTAGGTCCTAGGAATCTTATATTAATAGCTTCTTGTCTAGTCGTATTATAGGCTTTATGCCACGTAATATTAATTCTAATCCATCCTTTTCTAGGCTCTATTACTATATTTCTAAGCTTAGTCTCTAGGCTATTTTTATATTTAATAAGAGTTAATTCCTCTCCTCTTAAGGGTGAGCCGCTAGTTAGGTATATAGCTATAGATAGTAGCTCTAGAAACTCCTTTCTATCTTTAATAAACTTATCGACACCTTTTCTTCTAAAGTTTATTAAATTACTATTACTAGAGGATCCTTTATTTCTAGTAGTATTAACAGATCTTATATATTGCTTACTAAAGCTAGTTTTTATATCTAAGACTCTATTAGTTAATAGATTCTTAAATCTAGATAGATCTTGTCTAGACGAGGTATTATCTATAAAATAGAAGTCTAGGGTAGTATTAAACGGATTATCTATAATACTATTTATATCCAAGTCTATTAGACTAAGGTCTTTTTCTATATCTAGTAGGTTGTTGAATAGAATATCTTCTAACCTAGATAGTAGAGAGTGGAAAAATCCCTCTAGTCTAGGTAAGTTAATAGTACTATTATCTACTAATAGATTTTCGTTATCTATATCTACTATTCGGCCCTCTTTATTTCTAGTACTAACTATTCTTCTAGTTATTAGTCTAAGCTGTGTTAATTCCTCGAAACAGTTATTAGACTTATTAGTAAGAAGATTATTATAGCCTAGATAAAACTCTTTCTCTAGGTTAAACTCTATATTTTTAGAGGTATAGCTTCTTTCTTTTATATCTAGATGCTTTAGATATAAGAGACGGAAGCAATAGATTATAAAAGAGGTATAATTCTCTATAATAGCTTCATCCCTAAATACTAGAGTAATAGGATTGATAGAGTAAAGAATAAAGAAGGTTATTATAGGACTCTTTAATAATCCCTTAGTCTTTAATTCTCTTTGCATAGTATTCTGCTTTAAAAGGTCGATAGTAATATCTACTATAGTATCTTCTATAGTAGTAGTGTTTTCTTTTTCTATAATTAAGCTTACAAGTAGTTTTATCTTATCTTCTAAACCACTCTCTAGTTTAGGTAGATTATCTTGTACTATAGCTAGGTTGCTTTCTATATTATAGGGTGTATCTTTATTTCTTAATAGATAAAGTCTTAATATATAGGTTATAATCTCCGCAAAGGATTTATAGTATCTAGCTTTAGAAGGTTTAGTTAGAAGTTTAAAACTTCTAAAGCCATCTTCCTCCCTATTAGTATTTTCTGTGTGTAGTTGCTGTAGATATCTTCTACTAAAACTACTAACTATATCCTCCGAATTATAGAGACATTTAATAGTAGATATATAGGCTTTTTCTAGTATATTAAAGTCTTCTTTATCTTTCTCTAGGTCCGGTTTAGATATAAGTTTAGTATATATACTAAGATCTCTATTATATAGATACTCGTGGAAGTACGTCTTTTCTAAAAAGCTACTAATCTCTTTATCTTCTAGATTAGAGTTACTAATAGTTTTAGCCTTTATATTCTCCTCTATATTACTATAGTTACTAAGGATATCTTTTATAACCTTAGACTTTGGGACGGATTCTATATTAAGTATACTATTATCCGTTTTAATAGCAAAGTACTGTCGACTACCTTGCGCTTTAAAGAAGGTTTGTATAGGTTGATTCTCTAAATAATAGGGTTGTAGTTCTATACGGGCCGTATTCTTAGCCTTAATATTATGTATTCGATTTAGATGTAGCCTAATACTTTTATTACTAGTACATGCATATTTATTGCATGTTTTGCATATATAACCAAGTATATCTCTTTCTAAATCTTTAAAATTATACTTAAAGAATATAGGTAGAGCTATATCTTTACGTTCTTTAATATCTAGGCCTTCTATTAAGTAAAGTAAATTTTCTATACCATATTTAGAGGATTCTTTATGGTTTTTCTTAATATGCCCTTTAATATATTTCTTATCATCCCTTCAAGACCCATTTGGCAGGTACTACAGATAAGGATACTAAATTCTGAATTATATTTAAATCCAAGAGGTAAATCATCTACTTTAGTGTAGATAGTATTATCTTTGGAGGTAGTAGAAGTAGATAAAGACATATTCGCTAGTCTATTTAATATATTAGTATTTATTTAGCTTAAGATAAAGTATAATTACTTACTAGACTGTTTTTTTATCTAAGGTTTTAGAGTTCTTTTATAGGAAGTTATATAGAAGAGATTAAACCCGGGGTTCTCTTCTAAAAGCATTTTTTAAGAGGATTGTAGTTTAGAGGCGTAGCTTAAGTAAGAGTCTTTATCTTAGTAAGAGTATAGGTAGTAGATTATTAACTAAAGGTTAGAAGATAAAGAAGGAAAGTGAAAGAGAGAGGTAAAGAGAGAGTCTTATATAGATAATTAGTAGCTCGTCTAGCTAATCCTAGATTCTAAGATAGTAATTATAATACTAATATTATTACTTAACTTAAAGAATATTAATTAGTCTTTCTATCTTTAGAATAGTACTAATTATTAAGCTATTCTTATTTAGTCTAGCGTCACTAATTATATATAATTTTAATTATAACGCTATCTATACTTAGCCTAGCGCTACTAATTAAATATAGTTTTAATTATTTACTATCTTTACTAGGTCTAGTGTTAATAATAATATATATCTTAACTATTATACTGGTCTTACTTAGTCTAGCGCTTCTAAGTCTATATAGTTTTAATTATTATACTACTCTTACTTAGTCTAGCGTTGCTAATATATATTAATATATTTAGCTCTAATTATTATACTATTCTTACTCGGTCTAGCGTTACTAATATATACTATTATATATAGTTCTAATTTTTAAGCTATTCTTACTTAAGTCTAGCACTATAGATATATATTAATATATATTATTTTAACTATTAAGCTGTTCTTAATTAGTTTAGCGTCACTAATATATATTACTATATATAAATTTAATTACTAAGCTATTCTTGCTTAGTCGTGTATTAGTAATATATAGTAATGTATATGGTTTTAATTATTATACTATTCTTACTCGGTCTAGCATCCCTAGTACATATTATTATTTATAGTTTTAGCTATTAAGCTATTCTTACTTAGCCTAGTGTTATTAATATATATTAATATATACTATTTTAATTATTAGACTATTCTTATATAGTCTAGCGTTACTAATATATATTAATATATATAGTTTTAATTACTATACTATTCTTACTTAGTCTAGCGTTACTAATAGTATATAGCTCTAATTAATATACTATTCTTACTTAGTTTAGTATTACTATTTATATATAGTTCTAATTAATACGCTATTTTTACTAGGTCTTAAGCTACTAGTTATATTAGCTTAATTAGTCTTAATAGAGTGTAATACTACTATTACTTAGTTAGAAGCATTTTATTACTATTACTTTATACTACTAATAGGTATATATCTTTTGCTTATATCTCTCTATACTATTTATACGTATATATATATATTCTATTATACTCCCAAGTACTAATGATAGATATCAATGTTTTAATAATATCTCTTAATATAGTTAGTAGAATGTATTTTATATATATATATATATATATTATTATTATTATAGAATACTCTATTAATAGCTCCTATTAATAGTCTTAGCTTATTAGATAGACGCTATCTAGTTAACAATTAGTATTTTAGTAGACTAAAAGATGAAAAAGATTTTTAATTTAGTTAAAATACCTTCTAAAATTAGTTTTCTTATATTAAACTAATTAATATAGTCTAGTTAGTATCTAGGATTAGTAAGCCACCTAAAATACCCCTAAAATAGTCTATTTTCCAAGTAGATAAGCTATTTTCCAAGTGCTATCCATTTTCCAAGGGTTTGAAAGCATGGAATTTGGGCTTGGAAAATACCGATTTTCCGAGAACTCGTGAATTTCCGATTGTTGGGTTAGCAGGAACCTGCCGTGGTTGGCCACCCTTCTCTATAATAGGGAAGGTGAAGTGGATGTCTATCGCTAGATTGGAGACTATATATGGGCTAGGGTTAAAGCGAATCCTCTACTTAGCTACTACTAGGCTGCTGGTAAAGCCTATAATACTATTAATATTATATATGACTGTTGCAGGCTGGAGCGACTATTTCTAGTGAGAGTAATAGAGGCATAACTTAGTAGGCTAGTCTAGAGCTTCTAAGATGGTTCCTAGAAAGGCATGCTTTTATTACTCGGCATCTAAGGCGGAAATCTATCTTTACGGAAGCATATGCAGGCAGTTTAGGGTGTCTAGTAGCAACTTATAGCGCGAGATAAAGTCCTCTAAGGATATATACTAGGCTGAACCCGCGTTATGCTCCTACTCTATCTATACGTGATGGTCGATCTTTTAGCTATAGAATTACACTAGCTGCTCCACTAGCTTTAGCGTAATATCTACTACCTTCTTAGTGCTATTAGTCTCCCTAGCGTCTATCTAGCGTGGCTCGGATGCCTATAGGCTTTCGCGTGATCTTACCGCCTAGGTGCAGCTTCGTAGGCATGTATAGATGCTCTCTTCTACTGCTAGTGGTGGTGGTGGTGGTAGTGGTGATGGTAGTGATGGCGGTAATAGTAATGGTGGTGATAGTAATAGCGGTACTAGAGGCTCGGTTTAGATGCTTAGAGCAGCAACGTCTAGTAGTGGCAGCTTATCCTTACTTTTATCTTTAATATAGGCTATTGGATCGGGCTGGATAGTCTTATAAAAGAGGGTGTTGTTAGCCGGTTATTTTAAAGATAAAGAAGAATTTAGGACTATAGTAGAAAGCGATAGGATGGAGAGCGTGATATTTAAGATCTAGATATCTAGTAGAGAGCCTTATAGGCCTATTTGGTTTCTAGATTAGAATCCTATATTAGCTAAAGAAAGCATAGCCTAATAGCTACCTTAAGAAGATCCCGCTGCTCCTTATTAGTAGAAATATTAAGCCCTTCCGCCTAGATGCCGCGGTCGGCGGCCGTGGTCTATTCATGCTCTTTTGGCTCGACCTGCTAGAGGATGGAGAGAGGGTCGAATTAGACCTAAAGAGTAGTAGAGCTAGTTGCCTACTACTGCGTCTTTTATTGCTAGCAGCTTGACTTCTAATATGCGCTTACTACCGCCTTAAGTTCTTTAGTAGTATAGTACTTTTTTAGGCGACCGCCCTTCTTCTTATTTGCTGCCTCTAGCATAATGTAAATACTAGCTAAGAAGAATAGTTCTATAAGACTATAAAGAAAAGGAGAGAAAAAGGTGGAGTGCAACCGTATGTAGGTAGAAGATAGAAAGGCACTTATAAAAGGAGCGGTATATAAATATACGACGATTTAAGATTGCTAATTCTAAATAGGGTTTCTCTTACCTCGATCTTAGACGCGCTTATCCGGATTAGGTTTTTCTATCCTACTACTAAGACCCTAAGCCTATTTATGGTTTTCCTGGCCCGGTCTTAGCGCTCCCTATTAAAATCATATCGAGTTTCCTAACTTTGCGCTAACATCACGCAACGATAGTAAGAGATATTCGAATTCTGATTATAGGGCATGATTTGCCGTGCTTTGTTCTATAGCTTTGCAATCTTTTGTTTCTCTAAACCTAGTGGTGCACCCTCTAACTCTAATCGCAACTGCGACTATGGATTTAGGTGATATTTTTAATCTATCGAGTATTCTTCTATAACCGCTGCGCAGCTTATTGCGTAGATTATTAATAAAAAAGTAGCCGATAGTACTGTCGATTATATCATTAACTAGCTCTCTTAGGTTAATGTTACGAACTATAGACGGATTCAGTAAGAATATAAGGCCTTTATATAGTATCTTCTCCGCAGCGTCGTAAAGTTGCACTATAAAACTTCTATGCTAGAATAAGTGTAGATGCTATCCCTAGTAGATAATTGTCTGCTTATCTGCAGACTATTGCATATAAAGCTTGCAGCTAACATCTTTATCTACATCTAGAGCGTACGCTAGAAGATTATTAATAAAGTGGAAGGGAGTAGGCCGGCTGTTAATAAGTCACTAATAGTGCATCTATATAAAAATCTTGTAAGGGTTAGCGATGTGCTCTCGCTTAGCTGCCGGTAATATATATTCGAATAGTAATAGTCGGGCGTAGTATAGAAGAGCAGCTAGAATCTAACTATAGCTACTTAGCTGCTGATAATAGCCTTTCTTACCGTCTACCCCTAGCACTATATAAAAATAGACGATAGCGGATTTAGAGTGAGCCCTATTTTCATGCATCTAAAAAACAACGCTGAGGTCGAAAACGCGGGTATTAAGCGCAGTCTTATTCTTATCCTTAAGCTTAATAATGCTCTATAGCTCTTATAAAGCCTGCTATTTACATGTTAAAAATAAATATCCATGCTAGTCGTTAGCATGTAGTAGCCTTAAGCAGTAATATATAAAGCGCTTCCTATAGCCGGTGTACTTCTTATACGTTAACTTTTTATAGTATATACTAAACGGCTCTGGATTGCACTTCTCTTTCTATAGACTGTTCAGCCATCGAAGAACAAGGTTCCTGTTCTCCTTATTATTACGCTAACTTAATATACTGCTTCTATAACGCTTAAAAACTCGATCTATCGCGTTCTAGATAAGCTTTAAGGTACTCTCGCCCTTACTAGGCTTCTCGCTTAGTGTAGCTATTATACGAAGATTCCTTCCGGTAAACTTCCTCGCCTATCGAGTCTTTCGCATCTATAGTGTATTGTTAACGGGAAGCTGCTCTTTATTAACCCTTATCTCTTATATAGCTTCTTCTTAATCCTTCCTCTCACCTTCCGCTAGTAGGGCATCAACTAGTATATCGATACTCGTAGCTTCTTTTACCTTCCTTAGAGTCTTATCCACTACCTTAAAGAACCGTCTCTTATTTCCTTAGAAGAATATCTAAACTCTTATTAGTTGCTATCGCTTGCCTTAGGCCTTAACCTACTTATACTTATTACAACTATGCTCCTATAAGATTTTCTCTATACTACTTAAATATAGATATTGCTCGTACTTCCATCCGTTATAAACGGTAAATCCTACTATTAGTGGACTCTCTAGAGAAGGTTCGACGACTTCATCTAGTTCGAGGAGCGGAAGCTAAGAGGCGTATTATATAATCTCTCTTTAAAGTTTAAGAGGCTAATTGCTATAAGTATCTTTAAGATGCCTATTAATACCTAGCTTTAGTCGAAGGGCAAGACCGTATAGGCAATAGATAGTAATGCTGCGTTCCGGAAGGTATAGAATCTGCTTGCTAATATGCGCTATAGGCTGCGCTATTCTCGCTAGTAATTATCGGCACAACACCACGTTTTACAAGGCAGAAAGTTGAAAAATAGCGTCAGCGCGCGAAGCAGTATCTATACTACGAATTCAGAGCGTAAGGCAGTTGTTTTAGGCAGAATAATACATCGTTAACAATAGATCGTTACCTTATTTCCACGGGGTTCGCTTAGCAAAATCCTAACGGTCTGATTAGCCTATTCTCAATAAGACACCATCTTGTTCCACAGAATAGCATCTAGATAAGTTAATATTTAATTACCCTATATCTATTACTAGGCTGCTGCACCTCTAGGCTACTTACTAGCATCGTAAGATAATTGAGATTATATCAGTCTTTAGCTTAAACTAAGCTTAAAAAATGTTTATAAGGGTTCTAAGTAGTAGTATTTAAGCAAGTAAGATAAGTCTAATAAATGCCGGAAACTATCTACAAATAGATTAGAAATATATTCTAAGTATATTTTCTATATAACTAACTAGATTAGAGGCTTATTTAATAGCTAAATTATATTTATTATATTGTTTTTAATAGGTAGTTCGCGCTCTAAAGCGGCCTCTTATAGCAAGAAAAAGACTATATAGAAAGTAAATTATTAAGATAAAGTATACTTAAAGCTTATAGTAAATCTATTTAAAGCTTATTTACGTGAATCTAGCTCGCTAGGATTAAGATGTGATTATAGGCGCTAGATTTAGTTCTAAAGACCCTTATTTATACTAGTGTATTATACTAGCTATAAGCTATTATAAAGATGTTCGCAAACTTTTACACTAGTATATACTCTTTTATTCTTTTTACCAGGTATATTCCCTAAGAAGTATAACCGGGCGAGTTTTAGCTTATAGATCTATTTACTCAAGTATTAAATCTAAAGATATTATGAATATACTCTAAACTTACTTATAGACTCTTATATTTTCCATAAGGTTCTTAGGATTATCTATTATTCTAGCTAAGCTAATACAATAGATATAGCCTATCTTATTCATCTTTAGATAGTTAGAAAGGATAGTATAGTATCCTATATATAGAGCCTAAAGTGGATTATTAGTTATAATTATAAGCTAGGTTAGTATAAGCGATTTAGGCTGAAAGCTTATTAGAAACATATTTAGAACGTAATTAGAACTTAGTATAAGGGCTTACTTCTACTTATTCTCTAAACGCTTAGTCCTAATAATATATACTATTCTCAAGATTTAGAATAGTATCTTTAAAAGTTGTTTTAAGCTCGCTTCCAGTATCTTTCTCTTCGTTGCTAGAGATATATATTAAAAAGAATCTTCTTTAGCTAACTACTAGTTAGTTTAATATACTAATTTCTTTAAGAGATATTCTGAATATATTATAATACACTTACCTATGGTAATATCTCCATCTTAGTTTAGTAAGATGTATATAAAGATTATATAAGATAAGCTAACCATTCAATAATCTAGGCGACCAGCCTCGCTTTATAGATATGCTAAGACAATCAACCACTAGGATTCTTGCATTAGCGGTTTGATTGGCCGAACTTCTTGCTTGGTCCAGATGAACTGTACGCTCCGACCACCCGCCGGGCAGGATGTAGACCGCTAACAAAATTAGTGCTAAGTTTGTGCCAAGAGGGTTCTCTACGCCGTCGTGACAAAAAATACGCGTGAACCTCAACCGTCAGCGGTCGGTCTATCGACCACGCTGGGCCCTGTTAGGTGAGGTATTTTGGAGGCTATCTAGGATAATGATCGGGCGTTCCCCACCACAACTGTGGTCTTCCGCCATCTCGAATTGTATATTGTTCGATAGTACGATCCAGGCGGTTCGGCCCCGTGTCCTCTGAGGCTCCTACAGGTAGTATTCGGTGGTTGCTGATCGAAATTGAGAGTACGTGGTCCGTGCGCCACGTTCGTTTCGCGGTAGGCTCGTTTTGAGGCGTCTGGATATGCAGCACTGCCTCCGCCACAATGGCCGCTTAGCCTCAATCCAGGCAACTCTTAAAACACCCAAGAGTCGCTGTTTCCCGCGTCGTCTGTTAAGAACTGTAAGAGATTGTTTATCAGGAAGATGTCAAACCCCGCGATCGCTCTTGTGCCACTTACTCATACGGGAGCGGATCTCTCTTCTCGACCCTCTTCTCCTGTCCTAAGCGGCCAGCAGGACGAATCGCAATCCGCACAAAGACCAGAAATCCAAAACCAGCGTCATTCCGGACAACCTAACAGACGAGGCTCCGAAGAGCAAGGAGCTATAAATCATCGCAAGAGAATACATACTGTTAGAAAATGCTTTGCGGCCTGGGCTAGCAGCGCCTTGGGGGCCGCCGGAATAGTCATCGCCGTCTACTACGGTTGGTGGAGCCTAAGGTATCAGCAGTGGAGTGCAGAGAACGACTTCCGAGACTCTTGTAAAGAAGCCAAAGTCAGTCCGACCCTGTCGATGTCACATGCCTATTCTTTGATAGATCTCTGTTCAGGGTTAATGCTCACGATGCATAGAATGATAACATCACCAGCATTAAGTGTACGGAAGTGCTGGCACGCCCACCACCAAGTCCTCCTTCGCTTTACAGAGCAGCGAAGAGATCATTAGGGCAGGCGGCTCCCGCAAACATATCAGTGGCCTCTCCCGACACGCTTCTGCAGACTGATATTACACTTCTCGTCCTTCTCTTCATCCTCTATCTATCCACACGGGCCGTCCTAGGCTCAATCAACGTCAACATCAACGATCACCACCGGATTCTTGAGGAAAACCTTACCATTGATCACTGGAACTCTGTCAAATCCAAGTGGCCGCAAATCAAATCCTTGGCTCGTCGTTTCCTGCTTATCTGTCTCTTAGTTGTCGGTGGTATAGCTGGCCCTGCAGTTGCACTACTTCTTACTCTATGCATCGGTAATGCCGGAGTATCGCCAACTATTTCGTGGAGTATGAAGGAATCAAGTCTGAGATCCCTGGTGGAGCGGCATCGTCCAGACCCATGCAGTTTCGACTACCCATATTACTGGGACCGCTTTCTCACTGATGAGTTGACTAATGCCTCTGCATTAGCTTTTCCAGGGATGTCATTCAACCTGTCTGTCGTTTCTGCGCGAGCTGCACGTACATGCAACGAAGCTACTTGCTTGCGCCCTGATACGGGCGGTCTCGGTGTCTCTTCTTTTTTCAATTCTCTCACGGTCATTATACTTTTCACTGTGCCGATCATAACTGCATTAATCTTTGCGGTCGGACAACATAAGGATCGTGCAAGGATTGGTATAGATCCAAGTAATCGCGAGATAGTGTACGTCCTGGCAAATCCTGCGACGGGAGAGGCCGTCATTGCTCCTGGGATGGATGGGCAGCTTGCAGAGCTACGTCGACAACTCGAAGAGGAAAAGCGACGTCGTCAAGAGGCCGAAGCCAACGCAGAACAATCACAATCAAAAACACTTGCCCAATATCTCAAAGCCTGTCATGATTTCCCTCATGCGATTGAGGTTGTCACCGACAAAACTCTAACGACACAGGGCGACACGACAAAACCCGCCGGTCGGCTGTTCCCGCCGCGTATCGTGCCATGGAAAGACTTCCCAAATCAACAAGAGGAAACCTGGGAGCGGTTCTCGATCAGCCCATCTTTCTATTCGCGGCGCGTCTTTCCGTCGTCGTACCAACTGGACTATGTTCGGAGATATCTCGACCCAATCAGCTCAGAGATAGGCCTTCGACACTACGCGCGCGAGACAGTTGAGAATCCAGCGCGGACGTTGTTCGAGGAGGCATACAAGGATGAAGAGCTGCGGAACGCGCTTCAGCTTCGCGGGACGGTGATGTTCGAAAGCCATACAAACCTGGGGCAGCCGAGCGGGACGTCGATCGACGAGGATGTGGAACACATGTCGATCACCGAACCGGACCCTTCAAAGAGGGGAAGGGGAAGAGCGAAGGGCAAAGGAAAAATCCAGACAAGGGTCAAGGACAAGGCAAGCGGCGCACTTCCAAAAGCGCCGGCCGGAGACGAGCTGGAAATGCGGATCAATTCTGCATATACGAGCTGGCGGACGGCGGACAAAGGACTCCGGTGGTCTTGATTGAATACAAGGCGCCGCACAAATTCCCTTTGGCCGAGATCGTTGCCGGACTGGATGGGGACATTCGACCGGCCGAAGAAGTGATTAATAAGGAAGGCGATGACTTCGAGTTTCTGTCCAAGTCCCTAGTAGCTGCCGTGATCACCCAGCTATTCTCTGGTATGATCGGCAAAGGTGTGCAATGGGGCTACATCTGCACCGGAGAAGCTAACATTTTCCTACACATCCCGGATGACCCTGCCATGGTCTACTACCATCTCTCGATTCCAGGTTCAGATGTTCAAGAAGACGACGAGAACAGACTGCATAGGACAGCGGTTGCACAGGTTTCTGCCTTCGTACTCCGTGCGCTTGCTTCTAGAGCGCCGGGTCAGTCATAGCACGATACAGCTGCAAGCCTAGACACGTGGGCTATCGAATACATTGATATTCTGAAGAAGATTCCCGAGACCGTTCGCAGAGAGCGGCCTCACTCCTTATACAAACCGGGCCGCTAGAAACGGTTTCTTCGCTCGCCGATTCGGACACGGTCTCGCCGCCTAGCAGCCGCATGCTACGAACCTAGGGACGATGGGGATAACAGCAGAGATGCTGATGGAGATGGCATCAAGGGTCGAGAGCGGCCACCTTGCTGAGCCGAGTGAGGATACTGAGGCTGGATTACCTGCTGGTACGGAGCCGCTTGCTGATGCGTCACTCCTGGCCCGGTCTGCCATGAGTAGTGGGGGATCCCCAATAGTGTTTCCACACCCGTCATCCGTGTACTAAAAGCATTCATTGATGCTTTGTGAGCACTTTGCATGTCCAGCATTGCCTTGTTCTGCTTCACGATGAATCTGAGCGTTTCCATCGTTTCGTTACGGAGCCACGCCAAGGATCGGAGGATTTTGTCTAGTTCCGCTAGTAAATAGGCTAGCTACATCTACACCTCACCTTACTAACTTAACTCTAACTACCTTTATTAACTAAATATCTTAACGCGTATTATGAATATCTATCCTAAGTCTATATAAAAGTTGCTTGCAGTAACATGCTTTCTAATATATCTTAATTTAATGTAAATATGAAAACTCTTCTAAATAGATTTTGTGTTAATAGGTTTTATAACTGTGATACAAGCTACGCAGAGCATGAATATTTTAGTACTAATACCCTAAATGGTCTCTTATATGGAACTATTTACTGCTATGGATTAGGGAGTTTTAGATTTAGTCTAAGAAAGATAGAAGAATAGACACGAGTTATAGGATTCGCTTTAGTTCTACTATACTAGCTAAAGCCGCAATCTCGTATAAATAGTCTTTATTTAGATATTAGGAGTTTATAATAGAAATAGAGCGTTCTATTACCTTATATAATAAGCTAGATAATTAGGCCAGAGAGGTAATATAAGCGTAGCTAATATATAATTTAAGTATCTAATCTTAGTATCTATTTTTATAGCCTAGAGTATATAATATATTGGTTAAATATTATAGTAATACTATTATACAAGTATAGAGATATAAACTTTATAGTTAGTATCTCTATCTATAGATTGCTTATATTGAATATTAGTGTATTGCTATATAATATTTACATAAACGGAAACTTTACTAATAGATATAAAAGATCTAACTAGAAGAGTATTCTATAAAGTATAGTAGTAGTTACTTTATACTATTTAAACTATAGAGAGTTCTAGAATAGATAATAAGAAACTAACTAAATCGGCATTCTATAAGAATAATAGTGGATGCTTTATAAAGTTTATAGTATAGAATCTTTATATGTGGTAGACTAGCTTAGATTATATTTTTATACTATTTTTATATAGTTCTAAAATAGTTTTACTAGAGCATAGCTTTTATATATTCTATTTCTAATAATAGACTATAATCTATCTATTATACTAAATATTACGCTATAATATATTTAATCTGTAAGTATTATAGTGACCGCACTTAGTCTAAGCTTTTTACTAAGTCCGAATATAATATATTGGAAACTTAATACTTTCTTAACTTTAATAACGAATAATATAACAACTATAGTATATATTTAATACCTAGCTTAGAATATATAGTAAGATAGTCTATAGAATGCTATATTATAGTTTATACTTACTAAAACTCTATATTTTATATAATCTAAAACCTAAAGTTAGAGTCTAGAATATTTAACATCTCGGCTAGAAAGAAAATAGAAATAGAAAGAATACTATAAGTAGTTGTAAGTGTTAGATAGTCCGCTAATTTCTATAAATTATTATAAGAATATAAGTTCAATTTCCGGCTATTATAATTTATTACTTAGATATTCTTAATTCTAGCTACTATCTCTAATTCTAATAGTAGAGTGTTTTGCGATAGGATTTTAATCTATAGCTTAGATTATATACTATATAATTAGAACTAACTATATTTAGCTATCTAGAATAGCTAGCTCTAAGAGGAGAGTACTATTACAGTTTAAGCTATATATAATAGTATATAGAATTCGATCTATTAATTGAATATTATACCTTTTAGCCTAATAGTATAGACATGAAACCTATATATATAGATTATTACACTTTTAAATTCTAAAGCTCTATTTTATCTAGTAGTCTTAGATAATATAAGTTTTAAGAATATAGAACTTATTAGTAGTAATAGTAGAAGACTTTCTAGAGTGCTTTCTCTTACTTAAAGTATTATACTAGTTAAGCTACTAGCTGATATAACTAATTATTTCTTAATTATAGCTAATAGACTCTATAACCTTAGCTGTTATAGCTATAATTAACTAATAAAGTAATAAATTAAAAAAGTATTAACTATAGAAAAGCTTAGAGTATTTAGTTTAAGTATTTTGTAAAGAAAGATATAAATATAAAAGTAAAGAACCGGTGGAATTAAAGCTAATAGCTAGTCAAATAGTTATAATTTTATAATTTAAAGCTTATATAGCTAGTAGTATGGTGGTGCAGAAGGTTTATTATATAGAGATTGGTATATTTTAAGCGCGCTAAGCTTCGAGGTCTTTAGATAATCAACCACTAGTTGTATTATAGTATTAGAGATAATACTCATTCTATCTACCACGTAGTCTTATTAATCTATCGCCGTGATAATATCGCTATCTTAATAGTTCTATCTTAATACCTTGCCTCCGCGATTATATATAACCTACTCACCTAAGTCTATACTTAAACCACTTACCTATAACATTTTAGTAACTATGCTAGAGGAAATTATAAGGTGATATATAGGTGTGCGATTCGCGGTTAAGAGTTATTATAAGGATTCTAATTTATATTAAGGACGATATACCGACTATAGACTTATTATAGTAAGGAACTACTAATATTACGAACACTAATAGCTCTACTAGATGCAGAGTATCTATAGATAAGACGATAGTTAGAGAGAAAACTCCTTAACTTAGTATTATAATACAAGTATCGATTTAACCTTAAGAGGACTCGGTTTAGATTAGTGTAGTAGATATTAATACACAGGCTTAAACGTAATTACTGAATAATAGTCTAGAAGAAACTTATTTAGCTATAAAAAGCAAGAATAGTTTAGATATAAGGATGCTATTTCTTATTATCACCCTCTTTTATTTACTACGGTTATTATTCGTGTGGATAGAAGAAGGAAGTGCTTAAACCGTATATCTAAAGGCACAGCATGGGAACAATATTTAATAGGAGAAGCTAGAAGCTACTTCTTTATTAAGATTATTATCTATCCGTTTTAAGTATAGTAGCAAAGCGATTTAGGGAGGGTCTAAGCTATTAGCATAGAAGGATAGAATTACATCCTAGTTAAAATAAAGCTTTAGCTAGTATAAGGCGGTTTTGGAACCTAGGAAGCGTTAAACGAGACCGACGCTATAAAAGACGCTATAAGATAGCCAGCAAGGATTTATAGAACTCTTCTCTTATAAGAAACTAGGACCTAATTAGCTGCCTGCAAGAGTATCTATATCTTTTTTTATTATACCTTGGACTGACTAGGTCTGCATCTTCGTGGTACCCAAGCATAAAGTCTCTATTATAGAACCAGCTGCTTCTTACTTCTATAAGTTTCACCAAAATATCCCTCCGAGAACCTTAATAGGTCTCCGCCCACTTAGTATAGTTTATCTGTAGACTAGTTAGCTCGAGAGCACTAAGGCTAGTATCTAATATATCCACTAGATCTAACCGAGCGTCTTGAGTAATACTTGCCCTCTTCTATTCGTGTATTTCCTTCAGGCGAACTAACGTGGCTTATATGCTTAAAGTAGTAACTATTGCGGTGCTCTTAACCGTCCAAGCTCGGGACGCAAAGGTCGATATCCAGGACTATTAGAGTTTGGTATTGTAGTATTTTTCAAGGCTTCTTTCACTTCTTCGGCTATACTTAGTTAAGAGATGGCGGCTGATGCAGTCTAGACTCGTACTTATACGGTTGTATAGTTTACAGAAGTATACGCGGTAGACTTTAAGCTAAGGGTGCGCCGGTGATCCTTCTAGCAGTAAGAGCAACTTAGTTGGATCGACGAGCTAAAGTGAATGGATATACAACATAAAGCTCACCCGCATCTCCTTAGGGACTTTATATTCCTCCTACAGATAAGAGGTTACTATGGAACCAGTAACGGGAAGAGCACGCTTATATGTATCACATATAAGCGCGCGGTAATTCCAATCTATCCTCAGACCCAGTAAAGCCAGGCGGTTCGGATCGAACATAGCCAAGAACGATTAGTGTAGAAGAAGCGGTTAAAATAAGCTGACGTCTGAAGAAGCATTATGAAAAATAGTTAGGGTGATAATGGTTTATGGAATTGGATGGAAAACAAGTGGGTAACGCGCAACGCGTCGCGAACGCACGGGACACTTAAGGAATCGGGGGAAACCAGACAGGGAACGGGGAGGAAATAAGGCATGTACGGGCCAACATTTCCGTAATCCGGGGAAAACGGGTGTGAATACTTGTAGTAGGTCCTCGCGGTACCGTGATAGCTCCAAGTATGCTTCCTGCCTCTTCCGCTGTATTATTGCCGCCCCGGTGTGCGTCTTTGCTTCCCCTTCCTTTGCTCTTTCCGGCAGCGGCGGCACTACCTCGTCATGGCCTACCTTGCACACCTCACACGCAACGTCCTCCTCCTTCATACACCATCGCCGGTGCACCGGCAGATCCAGATGCTCACTAAGGCATGTACGGAAGCATTTGACGCCCCTGAGGTATTCTTGTATCGCTCTCCTCTCCCTCTTCTTCCTCAAACCAATGTCCCTTCCCGCGCCCTCCCACGCCTCGACGGGCTCCTCGGCATGTGGCTCCTGCTGCGCCTCCCAGCTTGCCGGCAGCATGACGAACGAGTACGCCTGCCGCCCGTCTCGCCCCGCCCTACCAGACTCCTGCGCGAAGTCGATTATCGAATCTGGCTCGTTAACATGCATCACCAGACGTATATGTGGGTAGTCGAACCCAGCCCCTAGCGCGGTGGTCGCCACCATACACGGCTGGTCTGCCGATCCGGTCCACTTCGTTAGCACCTCCTCCTTCTCCGTCGCCGTCCCAATCTTGGCCGTGTATATGGCGCACCCTAGTAGCACCGAGAGCTCGTCGGCTTCGGCTCGCGTGCGTACGTAGAGGATGATCTTGTCCCGGGAATGGTCGAATAGCCCGCTGTTCCTCCACGCCTCCTGAGCTTCGTACGCACTCTGCTCGAGCAGGTTGCCTCGCCTCTCCGCTTTTCGTACAATGTAAAAGAGGTTCGGCCGGTTGCTCGACGCCCTGATAACCTTGGGGTTCAACAGGTGATTCTGCTCCTCGAACTCCGCCTGCATGGCCGGAGGCAGCGTGGCGGTGAGGTACACAAACTGGGTGCGCAGGCTGCGGATTACCGCCAGGTCCACCATGCTCTGCCGATACTCTGCCGCGGTGACGGTAAGGTGACACTCGTCGACGACGATGCGGTCAAGCCTCTGGCCGGCCACGAGCCTCTGCCCGTACGCCATGAATTCTCCCGTTGAAGCCGCCTCTACCGTCACCAGCACCAGCCCTGCCTCCCGCGTCTCCCCCGGAAGCCAAACCAGATGGTCAATGCCCAGCTCCCTCAACCGACGTAGTAGATCTCCGCGTAAAGAGACCAACGGTACCACAAGCACCGTCACCCCAGCGTCTGGCAACGTGCAAGGTAGCATGAACAGCAGGCTCTTGCCGGAACCGGTGGGTAATATCACAAGCACCTGCTCGGTCCAGGACATGATGGTGGTCATAGCCCTCTCCTGCTCCGGCGACCTCCACGCCATATCCTCCTTCCCGTAGAGGCTCCTTACGCCACCAAGCAATGCAGCCGGCGACCAGGCTTTCTTCGGCCGATAGACCCCCATGGCGACTTTCTTGACCATTGCCGGGCCCTTTACCTCTTCTGACGCAAATCTCTTCTTGCCCTTAAGCACTACATCAAGGCCCCAGAGATCCTTCCATAGCGTTGAAGCGCGTAGGCTCCGCCTGATTAGGCCGTCCCAAACATTGCCAAAGTTGGCGTTGTTCTGGTTTGCGTAAGCTCGATTAACCGTCCGAGTGGTGTGGTTCCGCTGCTTGGTCATGATCCTAATGTCCTCGTCAATCTCCTCGGCGTCCTCGTCGGCTAGATCGGGGTCGAAGCAGCTCAGCTCGCTGGCGAACTTGGTCTTCACGATGGCAACCGTCATTTGGCGCCAGTTGGAGATATGCAGGCGAGGCGCCTCAGCCCGAGCGCATGCTCCCTCCATGCTACGAGTGAGCCGATTGTCCGCCCAGACCCCATCGTCCTTCCACCATAGATAGGGCGAGATTAACGCCTTCGGAGCGGACTGACGGAGGAAGCTCTGACGCAGTGGGATTACGCAAACAATGTAGTCCAGCAGGAGATCCCCCACCGCTGAGGGTAGGAAGCGGATGTTGTCCTTGTACGCGCCCGTCTGCTGCTGGCCCTTGTGGTATGTCGTGTGGATTATGACCCGCCCGTGCTGGATGGAGAGGTTGCGTCGCCTCTCGCCATTCCGCTAGGTGACCGAGAAGAGCTCTGATTCCCTGAGAGGCTGCCCTGCGCCTATATGGGTTATAGCCAGAGCACTCGCTAGGAACTCGTCCGCTGCTGTTTTATATAGTGCAATCGCTTTGTCACGCTAGACCCGTCCTCCACTGTCCGTTTCTGCGAGGAAAGTGTCCCTAAGCTGCTTAGAGTCCCGGATGACCGTTGTAGGCGGCGTGAGAAAAAGGGACGGGAATGCCCTTGTTTTATGAGACTGATTATATACGCATTTTCTTTGTTCCTACTATATTGCCTGTATTCATCTCCTTATCTAGCTCTGCACTGGAGAAGCGCTTACGGCCCTTCTCTCCAGTATTACCTGCCCCACCCATCGATGCATGCGAACAGTCTTGCCATAACGCTGGCAGCCCGTCCAGGGGTTTTGGCCGGCTGGTAAGGTAGACGCTGAACCCTAGGTACAAATGCCAGTCCCGACTAAGCGCCCTGTATTCGGAACGCGCTGACGCCACATGTCCCGGTGCCTCTTCAATCCCTCGTGCGTATATCAGGCCAGCGTGGGTGGAATTATGGCCTGCTTGCGCATCGGCGCGGCTCTGTACCTCCTGTGCATCGTAGTCTCGCTTGAAACACCTGCCCTTTGAATGCCTTCTTGAGATGGCGATGGCAGCATGCCGCCATAGAGGGATGTTTACGTGCGTCCCCAGGTGCGTTCTGAATTCCCGCGTCAGGACACCACTGAGCCGCCCGCTGTCCCACGGCTCCTTTCCCTTCGACCACAAGAATTGCGATGTCTTTTCTTTAGCATCGAATGCAAGCATCTTCAGCTGTCCACAGAATGGCAACACTAACCAGATGTAGTAAACCAGCAGCTCGCCTATCTCCCTCGGAAGGTAGCGGTGAATGATTTTTGTCGAGTTCGTAACGCTATAGCCTTTGTGATAAAAGGTTACGAAGCTGACGAGGCCGTCTTCAATGAAAACGTTTCGGCGCAATCCATGCACGGTGTTGCACCATTGCAGGCTCAACAACTCTGTTCCACGAGCAGGCTGTCCTCCGGTGATATGGACAAGCAGGAGTAACCGCTCAAGAAATGTGTCTACCTGAGCAAGGTAGTGCTCCACTGCTTGAGCCTTCCACTTCGCCGCCACCATCGATGACCGAGATGGCTTCATCCACTTTGGCCTGGCCAAAAACTCCTCCTGAAGCCATTCACATTCTAGCACCCGCCGTAGGAGCCAACGCTCATAGCCGTGGAGCTCTGCATTCCGCTTGTCGTCGATGAAACTCCACCCCTTCTGCTGAATGGTTGGATCGTCCCTGAGACGGCGCAGACATAGCGCCGGCACAATGTCCTCTCTGCTCTCGTCAGGGCGGATAAGGAGAAGGCCCGCAAGCTGTTCCTGCGCTAGCTCGGTCTCGGTACGGACGAGTCGCCGCAAGCCCTCCATGTCGAGCTCAAGCTCCTTATAACGCAGTCTTTGCCCGTCCTCCGACCAATCAATACGACCAAGACTAGTCGTGGTGTCGCGAATCTTGCTTCCGTACGTGCGGAGCTTTTGCGCCCAGTTGATTGGAGATCGACTGCCATAGACCATAAAGCGGTCTTGCATCTCCTCAAGGAGATCGGCCGGATAGTCCACTTCTCCCATATCCGCCGCAGCTACTGCTCGTTGAACAACAAGCATCTGCGCCATCTTGATGAGAGCGGACAAGTGGCTAGTGTACCTGCCTGCATCGTAGAAACCCAGCTCCTTCACGTTGATGCCTAGAACGGCAAGGAAGCCAACAACCACGCTATCATAAATATTTCCCTTAAGGCAGTGGTCTAACAACGACACGGAGAATTCAAGACAGCGGAGATCCAGCACGTCTTGGGGTACTGGCTGCAATCCACCGATGCTGCTTCTTTCCCTCTCTGTGTTGAAATTTGATTCTGCCCTTGCCGCATGGGCTGCCCTTGCCGCATTGATCATTTCGTCGAGGGCTCTGGATTGCGCGTTTGTGATGACGCAGTGTAACGATGGCTGTTGGTTCTTGCAGATCATCCGATAAACGAAACATAGCAGCCGCTTCCACACCTCTTTGTACTTTTTGTAGGTTCCATCCCGAAGCTTTGAGACGATCGGCCGGGCAGCAGTACGACCCCGAATGAAACTGTTGATGCGGTGCTGGTCGAACACACTCACTCTATCTTCCAGAATGGAATTCCGAGCCTGCTCGATCACGCGATCAAAAGCCGCAACAACCGCGAGAAGGCATCCGTCATCAGTGTTCGGATCTGGCAGCTCGACGAGCCTGGCTGCCACTCGTAAGTCCTGACCGCAAAGGTAGACAGACCAGCGGGTCATCTCAAGCCAAGGAGAGACCTGAGTGCGATGACCCCTCGAATTCAGCCCGGCTTCAGATTCCTCGAGCTCCTGAATCTTCCTTGTCAGCTGCTGCTCCACCTCTTCGGCCATTGACGAGAGAGCGAAACGCGGGTCTCCACTTGGCTTCTCCGCCTCGCAGCTATCGTGCACGACAAAGTAGTTGATATGTCGGTTCTCAGCGAAAAAGGTCTGGAGCAAACACGCCTTCCATAGGGGCCTAGCCCCATGCTGCTTGGTCTTGAAGCCGTGGTCTTTGGATACATGGCGCTTCATTGTCACCAAGCTAGTCGTAAGAAATTGGAAGCAGCTAAGACATTGAAATCCCTTGTGTCTTCGCAAGCCGTTAATGATAGGTATTACCGTCTTGGGTCTAATGGCTCGCTCGGGCGCCACGAGATCGTAGCTTCGAAGCAGCCGCAGCAAGCCAGCAAGCTGCTTTCCGAAGATTTGATGCGGTTTACCCCTAAGATGCCGTTTCCATGCCCCTTCGTGAGGCTGCAAGCAGAAGCCGCACTCGGGACATAAGAGGACGCGCCATTGGGGCAGATACGTAAAGCTCTCTTCCATAGCCTTTGATCGAAGCAATTCGAAGAGGGTAGCAGAACAGGATAATGGACATCATCTTTCGTGGTTCGCGGAGGACGCGCGAAACTGTCGCGACCTTTGAAGGGGCAGCAGGGATTATTACATAAGCCGGTCTAGCAGGGGGATGCGGACCAATGAAAGAAGGAGAACCGTGAAGTACGGCGTACTTCGCGGAGGTATATTGCTGCAGTTTACTAAAGATTTATAAGAGGTTTAAGATTTTTTTTATTAAGCTACTAGACTGCGATCTCCTTATTAAGCTTTAAAGAGTCTAATAGTACTAGCTCTACTACTCTAAACTAGCTTTACTAGGTTTACTAAAAGCTCATAAAGCTAAAGTAGAATATAAAGTCACTATCTACTAGGTTAGTTAGAAGCTTTATAAGGCTAGAGTATAATATAAAGCTACTATTTATTAGGTTAGCTAGAAGCTCTATAAAGCTAGAGTGTAATATAAAACTACTGTCTACTAGGTTAACTAGAAGCTCTATAAGGCTAGATTGTAATATAAAGTTAGGCTTTAAAGAGTCTAATAGTACTAGCTCTACTACTTTAAACTAGCTTTACTAGGTTCACTAAAAGCTCTATAAAGCTAAAGTAAGATATAAAGTTAAGCTTTAAAGAGTCTATAGCACTAGCTCTACTACTCTAAACTAGCTTTACTAGGTTAGCTAAAAGCTATATAAAGCTAAAATAAGATATAAAGTCACTATTTACTAGGTTAATTAGAAGCTCTATAAGGCTAGAGTATAATATAAAGCTACTATCTACTAAATTAGCTAAAAGCTCTATAAAGCTAGAGTGTAATATAAAGCTACTATTTACTAGGTTAACTAGAAGCCCTATAAAGCTAAAGCGAGATATAAAACCGTCTATATAGTATAAAGAAACCCGTCCGCATCCTATAAAGTCTATCTATAGGGTATAATATAAGTCATCTATATTCTATAAAGCCTCCCGTCCGCGTTTTATAATAAAGCTATAGTCTACTGTGGTTTAATAGGTTTAGACCATAGCGTAGCCTCTAGTATAGTAGTCTATATAATATTATCGGCTTAAAGTGCACGGATACTAAGAAGTAGATTTATTAGAGGGAGACTAGAACTAGTATAACTATTTAGACGAACGGATAGATTTTAGAGGCTATCTATTCGTTTTTCTTATAGTATTACGTAATATAAAGTTATTTATTTAAAGTATAAGCGTACTATACCTAGAATAGACAACTTTATATTACGTAATACTATAAGAGAATCGAATAGACAGCCTCTAAAATCTATCTATCTATTTAAATAGTAACACTAGCTAGAACGAGCTCTAATTAGATATTAAGACGTAAAGGCGCGCCTAATATTTAAAGAGATAGAGACTTATAATAGGATTAGATTAATATTAGCGGGTTTAGGTTTTTAAAGGGATAGAATTACTTTATATATACTTTTTACTTATAGCTATAGTTAGGGCGAGCCGCTTTTATATCTAGAGGTAAAATAGCTTATATTTAAAGGTAAAATAGTTTACATCTAGGTGTAAAGAGGAATAAGAAAGTAAATATAATAGTTTTATACTTAGAGGTAAAGACTACTAACATGTTTCACAAGCGAGTCGCCCACCCCAAGCGAGTCGCCCATCCTTCCAAGCTGTGCGCCTTTACGTGCAGATAACTTAACACTACAACAAGCTATAGTGTTGTTTGCAATCGTTTCAGACTATTTAAGATCTTCGCTATCTTCTGCATCTACAATTTTTGC
Source organism: Coniosporium tulheliwenetii (assembly GCA_030247845.1). Taxonomy (NCBI): domain Eukaryota; kingdom Fungi; phylum Ascomycota; class Dothideomycetes; genus Coniosporium; species Coniosporium tulheliwenetii. The sequence goes on along the minus strand of JAPDRP010000029.1, from coordinate 118,707 downwards.
CTGGCAGGTGCGAGAGTTGTGTCCAGTCTTGCCGCAACGCCCGCAGTGCCTCTCTGCGCGAGCCTTCTTCGTAGGCCTCTTACCCTCCTCCTGCTCACCAGCCTCATCAGGAGCAATCAAATCAAACACATCGCCTACTGTTAACGTCTCCTCACTCCGAATATACTTCCTCTTACGGCTTTTACGCTGCGTTGCTGCCTCAGCTGCCTGTCGATACTCAGCCATTTCCTTACGGATCAACACCACTTCGTGCGCCATTATGAGACTACTCTTTGTAAGCTGATTAACTGCTTCAACAATAGAAGCAGGTGAGGAGCTCTGGCGCCTTCGAACCCGATCGCGAATAAGCGTTGATTGAGCCTCTATCTCACGGGCATTGCTTGGTGTTTTGGCTTCCCATAGGGTGTCTTCTGCTGCAGGAGGTGTAGGCGTGCGAAGCTTCACGTCAAGCTTTGATAACACAGCCTCTGGGTCGTGTGGGACCAGCCCAGCGCCTCTAAAGCTTGCGCAGATGTTCTCCTTTGTAAACGCCTTGTTAAAGGCTGCTTTGAAGGCTGGTAGGAAGGTTTCTTTCTTGATCAGGTTGGTGTTGAAGCGTGCCAAGCCTGAGATTTCATCTCCATACGCCCGCTTCAACGGCGAGAAGCAACCCACATCAAGCGGCTGCAGCAGGTGCGACGAATGAGGAGGCATGCAGAGAAGGACAATGTTCTCCTCTTTGCAGATCTTGTGGAATGCGTACTTGTTGTGGCTCTCGTGGCCATCAACAATCAGCAGCCGGTGCGCGCCTACTGTACGCGCCTTTGTATGCTTGTTGAAGTGCTTCAACCACGCGATAGCAAGCTCGTTTGACGTCCAGCCGTTAGGGCTGACCTCAAGGACCCAGTTGCGGGGTAGTATACCCTCCTTATACCAGGAGTCGATCAGAACCTTGCCTGCGAAGATGATGAACGGTGGGACTGCCCACCCTGCAGCGTTGATGCCCTGAATCACTGTAACCCACTCGCGATTGCCTGGCTGAACTCTCTTCCGTTTACCAGCACGTCTCTCTGAGCCTGTGACTACTAGCTGAGACGAGATCACGCCCATCATGAAGCCAGTCTCATCAAAGTTGTACATGTCCTCGTCCTGGATGCCGTACTTCTCCTTGAAGGACTGCACAAGCGTGAACCACGGGCTAATAACCTTTGAATCTTCGGCGAGGGCTCGCTGGTGATCGTACGGACGGGTCCATCGAGTTTTAAGCTCAGGCGTACGCTTAATAAAGTTGGTCGCCCAGTTCTTGCCTGTTGGCTTTCCGCCACGCTCACTCAGCAGATCATTAGCCATATCTCCCACCATAGCCCTTGTAGGCGCAAGCCCTCTTAAATCCAGCTCAAGTATGTATCTGACAACTGCTTCCTCCTCTAGCTTAGATAGCTTCTTTGAGTTAGGCTCACAATCGCGTCGAGACGGGATTCCGGCGCGTCGGTCTCCGAGGGTCTTTCGAGGAACGTTAAAGGCTGCTGCAGCGCTTCGCTGGCTTAGAGTCGCATCGTTTTCAACTTCCTGGATAGCAAGCTGTAGTATCCCTTCAGTGTAGGCCTGTTGCACGTTGCGTTGTCGAGGCATTGTAGTTGAGAGTAGATAGTTGTAGCATTCTGGTGGGGTGGGCGACTCGCTTGGGGTGGGCGACTCGCTTGTGAAACACGTTAGCGCAAAATGCAGCTCAGCTTGTTATAGTATATCAGCGTGGTATTCTAGAGCCTAGAGCGACTATTATTCCGGGGCTGCGGTGGTGTTCTAGGGTGGTGTTCTTCGGCGCTCGGCGAATTGGTTGTTCCGCGATTACGTGAAACCACACTAGAGTTTCTATCGCGATCTGCTCGCAGCCTTTTCGAACCTCGTGCCTCGTCTTATATAATAGCTCAACCATCGATTCCGACCTCTCTGCATCAAGCCTTGACCCCTTGTAACACAACTAACTGCTTCCGAATGTCGCCCTGTCCGATCTGCAATGATTTGCAACCCAATCAATATGACAATACTACCCTAGAAGTCGACCGCATTCTTTTACGAAAGCTACTCAAATCTGCGAAACGGTGTCCAAGTTGCGATCTGATCTTGAAAGGCGTAGCTTTTTATCTCAAAGACTACCCTTCTCACGTTGATCTAAGACTCATTGTCCAGCTCTTTGGTTCTACTCAGGTTCCGTCCACTAGTTTGAAAATTCAAGTATTAGAAGATATATTGGACCCTTCCATGAGCCGAATCTTTTTGTCCCTACAGTTTTACACGGAAGACGGTGAGATACTCCAAGTTCCATACCTTCAATACTACTACGATTTGTTTGTCTCTGTCTTCGGCACGCACACTTCCAAAACCGTCAACCGTGTATAGCTCTCAGCTAATGTATTCAGGTCAAATATGTCCTTGGCCCGAGGTCAACGGACAAGGAGAAATCTTCCAGAGTTCGGCGTCCAACGATGCCTTGAATTTGCTCTCATGGTGGCTTCAAGGTTGTATTGATCATCACGTGGAATGCCGAGCACGAGATGCGAAGAATGACGGCTGGTTTCCCACACGCCTTGTGCACGTCGGCAATAGCACAAGCGGTCAAGATCCATCTTTATGCGAGATCAGTGCATTAAAAGATATCAGAAGGCCAATCACATACCTTGCACTAAGTTATTGCTGGGGTGAAAGCCATTCTATTTCTACCACAATGGACACCTTGGAACAGCGAAAGCAGGGTATATCATGGGACAGCCTGCCAAAGACCTTCCAGGATGCAATGCTTATCGCACGGCGTCTGCAGATATCCTACATCTGGATCGACTCTTTATGCATTATCCAGGACGACCTTGAGGACTGGGCCCGGGAATCTTCTCAGATGGCTAATATATACGAAAGGTCGTACTTAGCTATTGCGGCAACTGCAGCGACAAATAGCAGTCAAGGATGTTTCACGGAGAGAGACCTCCCATATTCCATTATGGGAGAGGATGAGAAAGGAGATGCGTATACTGTGTTCGTCCGCCCGTCAGTCCACCATTATCCGTTTCTAAGCCTGGGCTGTTTAGGCTACGAAGACCATTTGGAACACCCTTTGCTTAAACGGGCATGGACACTGCAAGAAGTTCTCTTAGCTCCTCGGTTGGTGCATTACTCTCGTCGGGAAATGGTTTGGCAATGCAACGCTGGTGTGCGGTGCGAATGTTCGAGCAACCACGGCTTCCTCACAAGTGTGCAAAAATGTCATCCCAAGGCCTTAGAGGCGAGACCAAGTCTCAAACATGAGTATGAGGCTGCTGTACACCCGAGCGGAAATGTTCAGAACGACCCGTCGAAAGTGTGGAGAGATATAATCGAAGTATACACATCTCGAGCATTGACCTATGATAAAGACAGGCTTCCTGCACTTTCTGGTCTCGCCAGTCGATTTGCACCCAAGATGGGGGAGTATTGGGCTGGTTTATGGTCCCAAGATATGCCAATGGCACTTCTATGGCACATAAAAGTGTGGGACGGGAGTGGAAGGAGACCGAATGTAACACATATGCCACCGTCCTGGTCGTGGGCCGCTGTCGAGGATATTGGGATTGAATGGCCGCAATGGCCATCTCAACTAAGCGAGATTAAGGCTCAGCTAATTGAAGGTCTGTCTAATAGGAGAACAGCTGACCCCTGGGGCCTAGTATCAGGAGGGAGGCTTTTCCTAAAGGGACCAGTCCTCCAGGTGCGGTTTCAATACAAGGCCTCCGTACAGACTAGATGGTCTGATGGCCCTTGTTTGCGCTATGGAAATAATGATGCACCGTTCATTTCGGATGTGCCCTTGGATTCTGGATTAGACAATATTGCAGACGGAGAAAGCCTTCACTGTTTGCTTATATTGGCGTCTCACGGAGGAGTATCAGGTCTAGTTCTCAGACTTATGGACCCCGCAGTGGCAGGTGACGCTAGCAAAGCACAAAGCTTGTTTCCTGGATTACGTTTCTATCGACGCGTAGGATATTTTGCTTGGGGTGGACTATTATATGAGAATTTAAAATACGTCATTGAGAAGATAGAATCGGCAGTTCATACGTTAGTTATAGTTATATAGCTAGTAGTTAATACACATTAGGGTTAACGGTGGCAATTATGGTATTACGCTGCTAATGTAGTATAAGAGGTCGCGCCCATTTCCACTAAGAATGCTCTAGTTCCGCTTCAATTCCGCTTTGCGGTCTAGTGTTACCACGGTCGGCTTATATGACCAAAGCCAACCGTTTACCCTGAGCTCCCTAAGGTAGTCGGACCGAATGGTCGGAGTGTCGAAGAGGGTTGTCGGGCTTCAAAGCTAACTTAAAGTAAGCACAGGTGGCGTTTCTTCAGTAGTAGGGTGTGGGTTAATAGACAAAGACAATAGGCTGTGATATTGCTGAGAAGTATTATCAAAACAATACTACTAAGTACATATAGCGAGAGTATTACCCAAGATTGAATACGAAGAATAGTGTCACAGTTCTGACGCGTGGCACGTGTTTGTTTACGCGAACCCCCATTTATTGTAGCCTGGTCCACCATCACTCCTGCTCCTTGCACGACCTCTTGTATAGTAGCCATCAATATGCTGTTATAGCATCAGCGCTTCCGTCACACTCCTAAAGTGTTAGGGTTCGAATTCTGCATCTTTCCCTCTATTTACAAGACGTAGCACGAAGAGCAAGAAGGGATCGAGGATCCGCCCGTACAACAACAAGCAACGGAGAAAACAATGTCCGTTCCAGATATATCGCGGACGCGCCTGGTCATCGCGACCGCACGTGACGTTCGCCTAGGTCCGTGACATAAAGCCTCTTTTAGCACTGGAACACCGCTAGGCTTATATCTTTCTCGACTTTATTATAGGTCTACTAGCTAGCACTAATACTAATAGTAAATTCTATAAGAACATTCTAGTAGTGGTGGACCGTCTATCTAAAATAAAGCACTTTATACTCTATAACTCTATAGTAAAAGAGGAAATAGTATAATTATTCTACTAAAATATTTAGAAGCACCACAGCCTATCTAGTATAATTATTTTAAACTAAAGAGCCTAATTTATTATCTATTTTTAGAATAAGCTATACTCGCGACTTAGTATTAAACTCTTACTCTTTATAGCCTACTACTCTAAAACCGATAGCTAGATAGAGAATGCGAATACCTTTTAAAATAGTACCTCCGCGCCTAAATAGTATACCTATAAGACGACTAGGTTTCCTAGCTACCTAGTACTAAATTTATTTATAATAACTATTTCTTAGAGTCTACTTAGCTATCTCCCTTCCTTACTAACTATAAATAATACCTATATATAGAACTAGAGCCGCGAGAGCTATTAGAACACCTAGAAAACTCTTTATTAGGTAAAGACTATATTTAAGCCGGGGCTTTTATAAAAAAGATAAACGTTATTAATAAAAAACTCTAATAATAGATGCGGCTCGCCTAAGCTATTTATAAGAACTTTATTAACCGGCACCGCTAGCCTACGCTAGCTTACTAAATAAGAGACGAAGTCTACTTAAACGCCTAAAATCTATAAATAGACCGCCTAAGCCGGAAACTTACTAATAAGTACTAAAGCCCCTTCTAGATTATATAGGTTATAAGCCTCTAAGCCTACTAGCTCGCGGTCTCTAATAATTAGGGAGTATATAACGTCTTTTATACCTCGCTACTACGCCTCTTCGCGAATAATCCGCTACTAGACTAGGCCCTACTAGCTCTATTTCCTCACTCTAGCACTAAAAGCACTAATATATAGGGTATTAATACTATTTTAAACTCTTAAACTAGGCGCGGTTAAGTCTAACTTTTAGTTAAATAGGAGGAAAGTAATAAAGATACCTAGCAACCCTTAGTTAACCTATATATAGCCCCTAATACTATTAATAGGTTTTACTAATAGTACCCCTAGAAATCTAGGGCTACATAATGGCGCCAGCTTATTAAGTAGAAAGACTCTAATTTAGATAGTCTATATAAAGAGGATACTAATAAGGCCGTATAGGAACTTAGCTCTTAAGGGAACTACTATTATAGTCTAACTATGTGAGGTTTAAAACCTAAAACTAAAATTATTTTAGGACTATAATAATGTATAGAATTATTATTTTATGGCGTTTAGTAGATAGTTATTTTGGGGTCACGTGATATTATACTAGGGTTTTATTTCTACCCTAATTATAAACCTTTTAATCTTCGTGCCTCGTTTTATAAGATAGACTAGTTATTAACTTCTATTAGTTCCGTATCTAGTCTTGACCTCGTGATAATATACTTCTTTAGCTTCTTCTAGATTAGTTTAGATGGGTCTATATAGGCCTTTTAATAGTTCTACTAGTTAAGTTAAACTTTTTTAAAGTATAATATCCTAAAGTAGATCTTAGCTACCTTCTAAAGGAATTTATTTAGTACTCTATTAAAGTATCTTTTATAGCCTTAGGTCTATTAGTCCTATTATTCTCTAGATTAGCCCTTAAAGGTTATTAGTGGCTCTAGCTTTAGTAAGGGAAGGGAGTAGCCCACCGGGTTAGTAGTTATAGAAGGTGCTAGTTAATTTAGAAACGCGTCTATCTAAGCTTTCTCTAGACTATTATAGCCTCTAATAGGTAGTTTTAGGTTAGACTAGTCTTTTAGAGCTTATTATATTATACGAAGCTATTTAAAGTGTCTTTATTTCTCTTTAAGCTAGATAAATCTTTAAACCTCTTTAATTTCTTAATTAACTTAGATCTCTAATTAAGTCACAGTAGTCTTCGAGGGGTTATTGTCAAGGCGCGTCAGGTCATAAGTGCTGTATTGACTACGGTGTTGCACAAAGAGCTATGTACAAGTAGAAAGATATGTTTATAAACACAGAGTTCGGGTTGCTTAGTAATCGGCTTCTCATCAGTTGCCTGTGAAGGTAAAGATGATGGTAATCCAGTGAAGCCATGACATCACCCCCTCTAAACCCGCTGGAGCGCCGGCGACAGCTGTGCGTCAGTGTTAAGCGGCGCTATCACCGAGGGCTCGCAGGGTCTCGTCTTAAGCGCAGTTAGCGCTAGGCAGGCCTGTTGGAGAGGCGTCGGCGAGCGCGAACGACGGTTTGGTGACCAGTCGGGCGGCGGTGCGTAGTTGGCTGGCTTCGGTTTATCCGGGTACCGATGGTAGAAGTCGGCCAGCTTATCAGCGCAGTGAGTCAAGTCGCGTGCTGGTTGCCAGGTGGATTCCTCGTAGCATCTCCATTTTATCAGGTATCGCAGCCCGCGGCCCTGCCTCTTGACGTCGAGGATCTCTTGTACGAACCACTCGTCAAACGTTGCGCCAGTCTCATCTTCGACCTGGATAGGCGGCTCCGGATCTTGGTGCTGCCCAGGCAGCGGGTCTGCTTTATCGAGGTGCAGCAGCCACGGGTGAAAGACGGGGTGGATCTTCAGCCAGTGAGGTAGTTCCAGTTCATATGCGGAGCCCTGTCGTACGACGCGAACGATCTTGTACGGTCCCATCATCTTGTGGTCCAACTTCTTCACCTCGCGGTCCGTCTTGATGTTGCGCGCGTCGAGGTAGACCATGTCGCCAACCTTAAGCTGCACAGCAGGATCTCGCTTGCGGTTGGCGTATTTAGCCTGTTTGGCCTGCGCCCACTCAATCTGTTCCTGGAGATACTGGTTCAAGCGCGCTCGGCGCGCGACAATCCGATCTGCATGTAGCTGTTGGGCAGCGATCCTTGGCGTGTTGCTTACTGGTTCGGGCGGCTTGATGGCCGTGCGCGGCTGATAGCCCATGTCCGCGAAGAAGGGTGTAACTCCGGTCGTGGCCGACTCAAGGTCGTTTGCGAAGAACTCGGCTTCTGGGAGGTGATCAACCCAGTCGTCTTGGGCCCAGTTGATATAGGCGCGCAGGTACTGCTCCAGTTGCCCGTTGGCGTTCTCGGTCTGGCCATCCGTCTCAGGATGAAAGGCTGTTGACAGCAGCAGGGTTGCCCCAGTTCTCTCGCAGAGCCTCTGCCAGAACTCGGAGATGAACTGCGTGCCTCGGTCGGAAACGATGGTCTCAGGGTAACCGTGGTTGCGCCACACGTTAACGCGGAAAGCCTCGGCGGTTGATAGCGCATCTATGGCGTCCATTGCCATGTAACGCTTGCGTTTGGTGAGTCTGTCAACGACAACAAGACAATGCTTGTAAACACGGCCGTCTCGTACGCAGTCAGGTAACGGGGAGATGAAGTCCATAGAGATGTCTGCCCAGGGCCGGTTTGGTGCTTGTAGAGGCTTCAGAAGGCCGCCATACTTGCGGCGGGGGCTTTGGTTCTGCGGCATGTGCGGCAGCTTCTTACGTAGCGATCGACATCTTGAGTGATGTTGGGCCAGTAGTAGTGCCGGCATAGGTAGACGAATGTTGATGACCTCCCCGGTGGCCTCCGGTAGGCGTGTCATGAGCCTCCTGCAGCAGCTTAAGCTTCAACTCGGGATCGTCTGGTATGAAGAGCTTTCCGGCTACGTAGAGCCTCCGGTTCTGAACCGCGACCTCGGACATGGATACCTTCAAGCCTTGCTTAATAGCCTTAGCCGGCAGCTTGCGGATGCCGTTCTGATAGGACTCGATCAGCAGCCGTGCTTGCCGGTCTTGCTCGTATGCGTTTTCGACTGCATGGATGAAGTCAGTGTTTGCCGGCGCGGCCGCGTCGTCTGTTTCCATCGGGGCGAGCGCCGTCTCTGCGGGAGCCATTCCAGGGCTAAGGTTGTGGGGTTTGAGCACCAGCTGGTGCTGGTGCTTGATCCTGTCGTCGTCGGGCGAGTGGGCGAGGTCTGCTGAGCGCCGGGTGAGGCTATCTGGTTTGGTGCCCTGGACACCGGGTCGGTATTGAATTTGGAAGTTGAACTCGGAAAGGAACTCGTTCCAGCGTGCTTGCCGACGGTTGAGCTTCTTGGTTGTCATGAAGTACTCAAGGTTTTTGTGATCGCTCAGGACACGAATGGGCTCGTCCAAGTCGAGTCCCGCTAACTCTGGTCTCCATTCCTCAAACGAGACTACAATAGCCATGAGCTCCTTGTCATAGATCTCGTAGTTGCACTCGGTTGGTGTGAGCTTCTTCGAGAAGTAGGCGACCGGGTGAGTCTCGCCTTTCTCGTCGATCTGCGATAAAACCCCTCCCAGCACCTCGTCTGAGGCGTCGCACTCAACCAGAGTTACTAGCTTGGGGTCAAAGTGTCGTAGTACTGGGTCCTTGGTGAAGGCCTCCTTGAGTTCCTGAAACGCTTGCTCGGCGTTAGCCGTCCAGGTGAACTTGGGCTTGTTGTCCTGGCCAGTCGTCTTCATCATGCTGGTGAGCGGTCTCGCTATCCTGGAAAAGCCTTGGATGAATCGTCGGTAGAAGTTTGCAAACCCCAAGAAGCCTTGGACATCTTTAATGCAGCGCGGGACGGGCCAGTTTATCACCGCTTCGACCTTGGCTGGGTCTATCCTGATGCCCTCGGTGGTGAGCAGCAGCCCCAGGTACTTTACCTCGGTGACCGCAAACTCGCACTTGTTGATGTCCACCTGAAGGCCTGCTTCTCGCAGGCGTTGAAGCACTTTACGCACCGCGGCGTAGTGCTCCTCCTTGGTGTCTCCGGCGAAAGTAAGTACGTCATCCAGGTAGGCTGAACAGGCGTCATCCAAGTATTCGCGTAAAGCGCTGTTGATATAGCTCTGGAAGGTACCGGGTGCGTTACAGAGCCCAAAGGGCATAACCAAATACTCGTACTGGCCGTAACGGGTACTAAAGGCAGTCATCCACTCCTGGCCTTCTTTGATCCGTAGCTTGTTAAACGCGGCGATAATATCCAGCTTTGTGTAGAACTTGGCCCTAGCTAGGCGGTCAAGGGTCTCTTGAACAAGTGGAATGGGATATCTGTTCTTGACGGTGATGGCGTTTAGGCCCCGGTAGTCAACGCAGAATCGGAGTCCTCCTCCAGGCTTCCTGACCAGTAAGACTGGTGCGGCGGCTGGTGAGCCGCTGGGCCGGATGAACCCTTTCTCAAGGTGCTCGTCTATATACTTCTTAACGGCTGCCAGCTCCTCCTATGACATCGCGTACGAGCGTTTGAACGGTGGCTCCATGCCAGGCTTGAGCTTGATCTCGTGATCCTGAGGCCTGTGAGGTGGCAGTGTGTCGGCGTCCTTCTGGGAGAAGACGTCTACAAAGTCTTGCAGTTCTGGTGGTAACCGAGCGCGGATCTCATCCTCCGAGAGCGTTGGCTTCTTCTTCATGAACTTGTCAAAGTCTTCAGGGTTTACCGCGTTGAGGCTTAGTTCGGAGCTATCTTCTGGTCGGAAGATCGCCACTTGGTGACCTGCCTTCTGGGCTAGCCTAGTGAAAGTGTATGGACTAATCTCGGCGACATCAAGGTGATTGTCCAAGAGAGGTAACGGCGCACTGTGAACCTGTCTCTTGCCGGAGCAGTTCACGTAAACCGGTTTGCCTTGAACAAGGCAATGTTCTCGGCAGTACTGGGAATCGAGCCAGAAGGACTTCTCCTTACCGACAGCATGAACGTCATGTAGTTCGATCCAGGTCGTGCCTAACACTAGCGGGTATCTCCCGAGTCTAGTAACGTAACAGAGCAGTTGTTCCGAGTGGACTGCTTCGGAAGCCTGGTCTGAGATATGCAGGCCGATTAGCGCAGCGTGAGTGATCGTCTGGCTGGTAGTGGTTCCGTCTGCCAGGTGCAGGGCTCTAGGCTTAGCCAGTGGTACGAGAGATATCTTGTGTTGTTGCGCGTATGAAGAGTCAAGGAAGCATGCAGTGGCACCCGAGTCTTTGAGAGCAATGGCTCCGGTCGAGCCTATCTTACACCGAACTATCCAGTGGGAGCCATTCATCTTGTCCTGTTGCTCTTGAGTAAGCGACATTGAAGAGATGGTTGGCTTATTACAGCAGGTAGGCGATGCGGGAGTAGGTGTAGAAGTAGAACATGAACGGGATAGAGGAGGTGACAAAGAATGTAGACTGCTCGCTTTTCTAACTGCTTCACGTGAACGCCCTCGGCCGCGACCTTGACCAAGGGCTACTCGTTTCCCTGTTCGTCCAGACCCATGGCGTTGTTGCTGGCCTGGTTCTGGTTGCTAGGCTGGTTGCTGGACTGGTTGCTGGACTGGTTGCTCCCTTCGTTGGTAGGGCAGTCGTAAGACATGTGACCAACCTTGCGGCATTTGAAGCATGCGCCCTTGGCTGAGAGCTCGCGCTTCTCGTCCTCGGTAAGCTTCTTCAATCGAGGGCCTCGATAGGGCGCCGATCTATTGCCTGAGCTGGTGTTGGTACTGGCGGCTTGACGCGTAGCGTTGGTGGCGGCAGTGGTGGATGGGGCCTGAGTTCGATTGGTGCTTGGGTAGGAGCGGGCGCCGGATGGGCGCGCGTTCGTGTTGTTCGTGCGAGGGTAAGTCGTGTTGAGGTCGGCCAGGTCGCGGTCAATGTTGCCAAGCTTCTCATTGAGTTGCTGAAGCGTCTTGATGCTGCTCCACTCTCCAACCATCCTATTCTTGTGCTGGACGCTGAGCTTGTTGTTACGGATGGACGAGATGGCTGGCGCGTCGGGCCACTGTAGGATCGAGTTGATCCTCATGAAGCTTGACCAGAAGTCATGCCACTTGCCTGGCTGTGCGATAAGCTTGTTAAACTCGGCTTCGGCGTCGGCCGCCTTCTCGTAAGAGGACCTGCCAACTATCGGCTCGAGGTAGTCGATCATCTGTTGGTGGGTCTTGAATCCACTGGCGCCTGTCGTGTAGGGTTCAACGTGTCTGTAGGCACTGTCACGCAGGTGGCCTCGAGCGTAGATGAGCTTGTGCTTCTCCGTGGGGAACTGAAAGTCGTCGACTTCGAACTTGTCATTGACTTTCTGTTTCCACTCTTCCCAGCTGACCTCATCCTTGTCCTTTTCTCCGTAGTACCTCGGAATGTCTGGTATGATAGGGCGACGGCTGGCCGTGCTGGCAGGCGGCGCCGGCTCGGCGCGTGTGAGGGTAGGCTGAGCGTTCGGAGTGTTCGCAGCTGGCTGCTGTCCGACAGCGGGTGCTGGTGCCGGTGCCTGAGGTAGGCTGCCGGCTTGGGTCGACGCTGGCAAGTCGCTCTCGCTGGGCTGGGAAGTGCCCGAAGCTAACGGGGTGAGAGGTGTCGCGCCTGATGTTGATGGTGTGGCTGTGGCTGTGGCTGGGTTCTGGCTTTGGAGTGCGTTCAACTGGTCGCGGAGGTTGTCGCGTTCCTTGGTGACAAACTCAATCGTGCCTTCTTGTCTGGTCAGCTTTAGCTGAGCTTCCGATAGCTGATTAGAATGAAGCGTATGAGCTTCTCGCTCCTTCCTAAAGTCGCGTTTGAGTTCGTCACGTTCAATAGACACGTTCTCGACCGTGTCCTTGAGGGCAGACAGCAGGTTCCAGTAGAGGATTGGATGAGCCTGAACCTTGGCTACCATGTTGCTCGGTCGAATCTCTCTGCAATCGTTGGCTTCTGGAAGCTCAGTATCGTTGCTCACAAACATCGAGAAATCCAGTTCCGGATCTAGGTCGTTGTCTGGGTGCGTGTCATTGCTATCGCTGGGTAAGCTGTCTTCATTGCTGTTATTGCTGGCGAATTGGCTCTGGTGATTCTGGGTGTTTGTAGGTAAGGATTCTGGTGTAGTTGACGCTTGCGTGCGGGATCGGGTGCCGGCAGCTGGGCCAGCGGGTCCGGTGTTGGTATACATGTTTGGTGACATGTCTAGTATTGTGCTAAGCACTCTCTGGTAAGTCTGGTAGGTGTCTGGTATTGCGCCACGCGCTCTGATGGATCTGGTGAGTCTGGTACACGCTGACGCGTTCCGGTGGGTCTAGTAGGTCTGGCATGCGCTGACGCGTTCTGGCAGGTCTGGTTTCTGGTAGGATCTGGTGTGGGTTGGTGCAACACACTGTCAAGGCGCGTCAGGTCATGAGTGCTGTATTGACTACGGTGTTGCACAAAGAGCTATGTACAAGTAGAAAGATATGTTTATAAACACAGAGTTCGGGTTGCTTAGTAATCGGCTTCTCATCAGTTGCCTGTGAAGGTAGAGATGATGGTAATCCAGTGAAGCCATGACATGTAACAAGGTTATAGTGAAGGTAGGGTCCTGATCAAGGAGAAAGGGAACAGTGCCAAGATATAATTAATAGAGTGAGGGTTGATATCACAAGTGAGATCAGATCAAGTTACAAAGAATGTAGGATTCTTATTTGAGTTGAGCACACCGTTCTAATGAACGAGAACGGTGCTGTCTATATACATATTGGTCTGCTTCTCCTGCTAGCGGTGGCTAGTAGTGCTAGCACTGCTATCCTCTGCTAGCTATGCTATCTATTCTTTAGTCACGCTTTTTTGTTCTACTAGCAGTGGCTAGCAGTCACATGACTGCTTGTTAGGGTTCGAATTCTGCATCTTTCCCTCTATCTACAAGACGTAGCACGAAGAGCAAGAAGGGATCGAGGATCCGCCCGTACAACAACAAGCAACGGAGAAAACAATGTCCGTTCCGGATATATCGCGGACGCGCCTGGTCAGCGCGACCGCACGTGACGTTCGCCTAGATCCGTGACAGATGTAAATGGATATCTAGCTTAGTAATTATAGGACTAGTTGGAAATCTCACGATGCTATTGATGTTAAACGTAACTCCAGCGGTTGTAGTAGACTGATCTTCCGCATCGAGGTAGATATATATGGGCGTTAAAGTAGAGCCTTCCTCGGCTAGTCTATAATATACCCGCCGTTTAGCCGCCGCATTTATTCGTCCGGCTAGATTCTCTTCCTAGGTTGCGATGATCCCAGACCCTAATATATTAGGGAAATCCACGGCTTGCCTTATCTGGTCCAGATACTCCTGCAAGCCGAGATAGCGTACGTGTCTTTCTGCATGTTTATCGCGGTGCTGTCTGTGACAGTGGCTGCAGCATCCTTTATGTTGAATCAGTTGATCTATCAGTTAACTGGCAAGCTTTTCGACTTTAGTAACATTGCCATCGCTCGGCACGTTAGGAATAGCGGTATTTCCATCTTCACTCATAGCGCCAGATACTACCATACCAAATGCTGCGGTATCTTCATCTCCGCCCCTGCTGCTTTCCTCAGCGCCTTCAACGAGTCCTCCCTCGTTAATATATATTAGCAAGTCTTCGGATATGTCGCTTAGATCCATAGACAAGGACCGTAACGAAGGGCTAGGCGGAGTTCTAAGAGGTGGAAGCAGCGATCCCAGGTCGTTATTCTTAATAGACAAGACTAAGCTGCCGCTTAGTCTAGATGCGATGATTCGGGGTTAAGCTGCAGCTGCAGCATCCGCAAGGATATTAAGACTATATAGTAGCTGCGGAAGCGCTTGGGGTATCGGAACGGGGAAAACTGGCGCAGCCTGCATTTGTTGCGCAAGGTAATATTAGTCGAATTGGATGTTTCGCTGTGCCGCAGATAGAGCTCGTCTGTGAATCAGTTTTCTTTCGGCATCCGCTCGCTTTTTCGCTTCCTTAGAAGCATGTCTGGCCGGCCGACCTTTTTTTTTAGATACTTTAGAGGCAATTGGTGACATAAATATAGATAGAGTGCCGACCTAAGTACGAGACTAAATCGAATTATAAACACAATAGAAAGTCACACATGGTATATATGTAGACACTCTAGGAAGCAAGTGTAAATATATTATCAAAGGGGTTAAAGGAAGGCTGGGGTATAAGGGGGATGACCCGTGTCGCGAAATTTCGCGCGTTGTTCTAAAATAGGTTTAGATCTGTCCACGAAATCCGGAAAAGGCTTAGGTTAGCCGGAGAGATTCAAAACGGCATATTAAGCGAAGGGCCCAGCTCCATCCCTAAAAACGATCCCAACTTCAACCCTGCACAGGGCAAGAACCGTGAGAGGTATAAAGATTCAGTTTCAAGAGCGTGAAAGAGCTGTACCAAAAACATACTCCTCCAGATTCTGAGGGCTTGATCCCGGTGCTGTGCGTTGAAGTTCTAGTCATGTATCTGGCTATGTAGACGACTACATTATGCGAGAATGCATTCGAGGGCGTTCGCAAGGCGCATTATGTGGACGCAGTGAGGCCTCCAGTCCTATCCAGTGGATGACCAAGGCGGCATCACCTCATGATCTGGTAAATCCCTGGGCGAGGATGAAGTTGGCATACTATTAGACAGCGCCAAGCGGGCTGAGCGAAATCTCGTGTTGCATGCTTGGGAGACATCTTCCTCATTTCAGCTGCAAAACAGCGAGGTGTACTCGGCTGAGCTTCCCGCTGTTGGTTTTCCTCAGCTCTGCCCAGTCTCTGCTGACCGCCAAGGGTGTTTGCCAAGGGTCAAGGCTCGAGCGCTCGAGCCTTAAGGTTCTTACTCTTCCTTGGCTCTGTAGTAAATTACCGTGGTCGTTGTTGTCTTCGCTGTCGTCTCGCCATCCCTAAGCGCCTTTACCCAGCAGCAGCTCTACCACCACCTTATAGCCCCTAGCTGGTGCCGCCTGTAAAGCGTTGCCGTACCTCCCGCCTTGCGCGTTAACTCAAAGGAGCAGTGCTATTAACCGCGAAACCTTCAACCCTCGTATTTTGCCTTTCAGCGGCTTGGCATGTCAGGTTAAGCCATGAGAAGTCGTGGAGTATGCAAAGGCAGCATCGAAGTGGCGTGATTTGGCTGATGCAAGAAGTAAGCTGTATGCCCTCGGAACGCATCGAGGCATGTCACGGCGACCAGTCATCGTAGAGCGTCGGCACGATGATTGTTCGCGGCTTAGACCTGCAGTTCAAGACTTGCATGAAGAGGGGCTCAAAGGCAGGCATCGTGGTTCAGCTCGTGTCCAGGCAAGGCTGTCAGCTTGCGAAGTGCGGGGACTTGTGCTTCAGCAGTCTGCCTCGTCTGCATGCACAAGACGTGTTGAGCAGCGGGAAGGGGGTTAGTAGAAACGGGCCGCAAACGGCAGAGGCCAAACCAAGAAGCGGAATTGGGGCATTCTCAGTGAAAGTGGAGCCGACCTCTTGTTCTAGGGAAGTTTCTACATGATCCATAGGCCTCCTCTAGGCCAGGCCAGGATAATGGATACTCGAACACTATACATCTTTCGTGGTTCGCGGAGGACGCGCGGAACTGTCGCGACTTTTGAAGGGCCAGCAGGGATTATTACATAAGCCGGTCTAGCAGGGGCATGCGGACCAATGAAAGAAGGAGAACCGTGAATTACGGTTCACTTCACGGAGGTATATTGCTGTAGAATAGCCACGGAGCATCTATATTCTCTTAGGTAAGTGTTAGGAACCTTCGACGGCCGAGAACCATTAATCGCGGTAGGTATAGACTGCTAAATAAGTCTAAGGAAAGCTTTATGCGATAGATCGCTAGACAGCATGCCTCTATCCGCTCTCTAATAGTAGCGACCGGAGTATCGAGCTCTAGAAGCCTTATAATAGTGCTTATGAGATGTAGAGGAAGTCTTTAAGATATCACAGCATTAGTTTAGGGTGTTGGTGATGCTCTAAAGCTTTAATTGAACGGGCTATCTAAATGGCGATACTAAGAGGTGCGGCGCTTCCCGCGGGGTGGCGTTGTAAGCGTTAATATGAAAACGAGTTTAGGCGGTTGCAGGGATGCGGGTTTTCCACGAGAGTCTTAGCATTCGGCCAAATCTGACACCGCATCCCAATATTTACTTTAGGAAGGCAGCATTCTCAAGCACAGCTCGCGGATGCAGACATTTGCCGTCTTGCCAAGTATAAGGGACGTGGGTTGGTGCTTACATGCACGATATGCGCCTTCCTGTCCTACTTCGACGCCTTCTTGTTCCGCTTCCCACCCCTTCATCCCCTCTATTCAGCCAGGCTGCGGCACTGAGCGTGTCGTCTGACAACCCGCTGACAAGTTTATTGACGTTCTGGGACACCAGATTGGCTAAGTCGTGCGCATGTCTCCCAGCTCTCATTCCAGCCTTAGCGGTGAACTTGGTAGGGCTGACTGTGTGAATCAAGCTTAGGCGCCGCTTCATCGTTCTCTCCTTTGACCAGCTAGCCTTGAACGTCGCAAAAATCGGGAACATCCGACTACTAGCGACGAGGCAGATGAAAACAGACCTTGTAATGTGGCAGTGGCAATCAAACGGTGAAGATGCACACCGCGCGTTGTTCAGCCCAAACATGAAGCCTGCCTCGATACGGCCCATTAGGCTTGCGTTCATATAGGCGGGATAGACGGCTGACATCTCCAAGACACGCCAGGGCTAAAAGCTGTTGCGTAACTAAAGCCCTACCGGTCAGCCATTCTCAAGCAGATCGAAGCAACGAGGTTAGATGCAAAAGAGCTGAAGCTGAAGCCTGTAACTGCGCCAAGTATGCTAGCCAGTAGCCGCTCAAGATGCAGATACCTACTTGAAGTGCACCGAAGTCAAGCAAAACAGCCGTTCCAGTTGCTGTTGTGAAGGTGATTGAATCGTTTAATTCCAAGTCTCGGAGACAGCTTTGTGGTTTACCTCTTACTACCAAGCTATTTACCTTCACAGTGCCTCTATCAGTGCAAAATGCTATTGTAGGATCTATTCCGGGCGCCGGGTTTCCAAGGCGCAGGCAATGGCTGCGCTGAGGGGTTGTCATAGCCACTGAATTTTGCTCGTCGAATTCTACTCCAGGTGTACTTCCTTAGACTAGTCAAAAGCTGAAAATGCATCATATCACTCAGCGCTCTCAGCTCAAGCCTTAACCCCGCACGCTAAGACATGCCCTGTGACCATTGACAGTACGGTGCTTTAGACACTCCTTTGCTCGATGCGTCTTGGAGGCTGGCTTGAAATCAACCGGCCCCGAGCGATGCCATGACTGGCGCTAAGCTGAGCTGACCACCCTCCAAACGAATATCCCTCACAAACGTTTAAGATAAGGTCCTGACTCCCACCCGCTGCGTTCTCTTCACTCTTCCCAGCACATTCACTATCTCCTGATTTTGTTACCGCACAGTCAACTCTTCCCAACCACAATATCGAGGGACAGGATACCTATGGCACAAGCCAGAGTTCTAGGCAACCTCCAATACAAAGAAGCGGAGCATGGCTGGGCATTGGACGTGGGCAGTTTTCTAGCACGGTATGATCTACTTCAGAATGATTTCACCGATGAGACTATACCGGGTATGGAAGCTGCTCGCCGCGATACCGTAGAGACCATTAACGACAAGTTGGCTGCACACAATGTCCATTACAGCGTTCCAGCTATCACCGCCGGTGCAAGGGTCCAAACTAGTCGTATCGTTGTTGGCTTACTTGACCGCATGAAAGAGGAGTCGTCTCCCTCTCAGTCAGCCTTTATGCTTATCGGCAATGCCGCCTACCTGTTGGGCATCCGTAACGCTTCTTCAGTACCTGGAGCAGATGTCGAATTCATCAGGCTGGCCCTAAACCGGTTGGAGTTAATTCAGGTCCAGTGTGACGGCATCAAGCTTGACCCCAATGGCCTCTTGATCCGGCTCATGGAAAGCGACATCTCTCCAATAGGCCTACGAATTTTACTACGGAATCTGCCCGATGAAAAGATGAGCATCCTGATTGTTTCGGCGGACCCAAGGAACGAAGCACGCCTGCAATTACAAGAGGAGCATCGTCAACTAATGGATGCTTTGCGTGCGGCACAACTGCGGGACGCCTTCAAGGTTGATATTCTCCCCAGCTGCCGCCCACAAGACTTGGCGCCTGCGATTCGCCGCACTGAACCAACGATCATTCACTTTAGCGGGCATGGGTCATATCACGGCCTGTGCTTCGTGGACGAGTTCGGTAATGCGCAGGATGTTGACCCCACGAACCTGGGGAACCTACTTGCTCTGGCTCACAAAAAACATGGATTGAAAGGCGTCCTCATGAACGCCTGCTACGCAGAGACGCAGGCTACTCAGATTGCCGAAAAAGTTGGATATGTGATCGCGATGGAAGGTGAATTGAGCGACAAGAGTGCCATAAATTTCGCTCGTGAGTTTTATGCTGCACTCGGTGATGGAGTTGACTTCGACACCGCCTTCGAATGGGGCCTCCATGGGGCTGAACTGATGACTTCTGCTGGACCATTGAGACCGCGTCTGATCAAGTCAAGAGCAAGGTGAGATACAACGTCCTTATCAAGTATAGGTTACTCATATCATTCGCAGCTCTGGGATGCCCTCTACCGGATCGAGTTACGATATGAAGACACGCTTGAAGCCTGCAACAACAGCCGACACCTATGATGACGACCTTGACACCGAACATCCAGCTGCAACCTCGAGCAGCTGGCCAACTGAGGACACGGTAGATACTCTGATTCCAGGTATATCTGGCCTCCTGGAGAGCTCGCAAGGGAAGAAAGCTCTTCCTCCTCCTCCACCGCCGAAGAAGAGATCACTTACCAAGTTAGCCATCGAATCTATTCCACCCTCTCCACGTGGAAAGATTGATTTTGCTACGAGCGCGGTGGTACCACCTGTAGCTTCATCCTCAAATGAAGCAATCCCTGCAAGCAATCCTACCAGGTCGCCTCTGCGTGTGAACTCAAAGGGGAAATGAATTATGAAGCAACTAGAGAAGTTTATAGGCAACTCAAATTGAGAGGGAATTTTTTAATCTTTATCAAAACAAAGAATCTCTAATGTTATAACTGCTTATCTTTAGTTTTCTTATTCAGTGTTAGCTATTTATAGTATGTTAACTCTTATTATTACTTCTTTTTATTACTATCATATCGGCTGGTGAGCTGTGCACCTAAAACGTAGCCCGTGCATAAGCTATCTTAGCACTACTCTATACTAATATACGCGAATCGGATGGGCCGGATACCATTAAGAATGTTAGTGCTGTAATATTCATATTCTTTGTAACTTGCATCATGGGGGCTGATACTATTGACCCCGTTCCAATCAGAAAAAGTGGTCGGATTTGCATCAAATCAAAACATAGTATAGAGCATATCAATGCGACCAACTTTTATATAAAATTTAGAGTTAATATTCGTTGTGTGAATTGAGATATTTAGGTTAATAGAGTAACTTAGAATTAAGCTAGTAAGATAAGGATTAGAGTAACATAATCACTCTACTGTGATAATAAAGAGGAGTTTTTAGTAGTAACTTAGTAGCAGCCTCGAACTTCAATAGTCTCGAGTTAATCTCTAAATCCAGCTATAAAGCGATATAATAGTATCTTATCACAGTATAGTCCTATCTAAGAATAGAATATGTCATGGCTTCACTGGATTACCATCATCTCTACCTTCACAGGCAACTGATGAGAAGCCGATTACTAAGCAACCCGAACTCTGTGTTTATAAACATATCTTTCTACTTGTACATAGCTCTTTGTGCAACACCGTAGTCAATACAGCACTCATGATCTGACGCGCCTTGACACTTCTCTCCTTTAAAATACTTTCCTTTTTAAAAAACTTCTCCTTTTTAAAACCTTCTCTCTTATAAAAACTTCTCTTTTCTAAAAACTTCTTTCCTTTAAAAAACTTCTTTTCTTTAAAAACTTCCTTTCTTTAAAAGAAAACCTTTCTCTTTTGAAGGATTCTTTCTTCTTCAAAAACTCTTCTTCTTTAAAAAACCTTTCTATTTTAACATCCTTTTATCCTTCTAAAAAAAAAAAAAAAAAAACCCTTATTCCTTGAAGAAAGAAAATATAAAATAAAATAAAATAAAAAATAAAAAATAAAAAATAAAAAATAAAAAATAAAAAATAAAAAATAAAAAATAAAAATTAAAAAATAAAAAATAACGTGTTTCACAAGCGAGTCGCCCACCCCAAGCGAGTCGCCCACCCCACCAGAATGCTACAACTATCTACTCTCAACTACAATGCCTCGACAACGCAACGTGCAACAGACCTACACTGAAGGGATACTACAGCTTGCTATCCAGCAGGTTGAAAACGATGCGACTCTAAGCCAGCGAAGCGCTGCAGCAGCCTTTAACGTTCCTCGAAAGACCCTCGGAGACCGACGCGCCGGAATCCCGTCTCGACGCGATTGTGAGCCTAACTCAAAGAAGCTATCTAAGCTAGAGGAGGAAGCAGTTGTCAGATACATACTTGAGCTGGATTTAAGAGGGCTTGCGCCTACAAGGGCTATGGTGGGAGATATGGCTAATGATCTGCTGAGTGAGCGTGGCGGAAAGCCAACAGGCAAGAACTGGGCGACCAACTTTATTAAGCGTACGCCTGAGCTTAAAACTCGATGGACCCGTCCGTACGATCACCAGCGAGCCCTCGCCGAAGATTCAAAGGTTATTAGCCCGTGGTTCACGCTTGTGCAGTCCTTCAAGGAGAAGTACGGCATCCAGGACGAGGACATGTACAACTTTGATGAGACTGGCTTCATGATGGGCGTGATCTCGTCTCAGCTAGTAGTCACAGGCTCAGAGAGACGTGCTGGTAAACGGAAGAGAGTTCAGCCAGGCAATCGCGAGTGGGTTACAGTGATTCAGGGCATCAACGCTGCAGGGTGGGCAGTCCCACCGTTCATCATCTTCGCAGGCAAGGTTCTGATCGACTCCTGGTATAAGGAGGGTATACTACCCCGCAACTGGGTCCTTGAGGTCAGCCCTAACGGCTGGACGTCAAACGAGCTTGCTATCGCGTGGTTGAAGCACTTCAACAAGCATACAAAGGCGCGTACAGTAGGCGCGCACCGGCTGCTGATTGTTGATGGCCACGAGAGCCACAACAAGTACGCATTCCACAAGATCTGCAAAGAGGAGAACATTGTCCTTCTCTGCATGCCTCCTCATTCGTCGCACCTGCTGCAGCCGCTTGATGTGGGTTGCTTCTCGCCGTTGAAGCGGGCGTATGGAGATGAAATCTCAGGCTTGGCACGCTTCAACACCAACCTGATCAAGAAAGAAACCTTCCTACCAGCCTTCAAAGCAGCCTTTAACAAGGCGTTTACAAAGGAGAACATCTGCGCAAGCTTTAGAGGCGCTGGGCTGGTCCCACACGACCCAGAGGCTGTGTTATCAAAGCTTGACGTGAAGCTTCGCACGCCTACACCTCCTGCAGCAGAAGACACCCTATGGGAAGCCAAAACACCAAGCAATGCCCGTGAGATAGAGGCTCAATCAACGCTTATCCGCGATCGGGTTCGAAGGCACAAGAGCTCCTCACCTGCTTCTATTGTTGAAGCAGTTAATCAGCTTACAAAGAGTAGTCTTATAATGGCGCACGAAGTGGTGTTGATCCGTAAGGAAATGGCTGAGTATCGACAGGCAGCTGAGGCAGCAACGCAGCGTAAAAGCCGTAAGAGGAAGTATATTCGGAGTGAGGAGACGTTAACAGTAGGCGATGTACTTGATTTGATTGCTCCTGATGAGGCTGGTGAGCAGGAGGAGGGTAAGAGGCCTACGAAGAAGGCTCGCGCAGAGAGGCACTGCGGGCGTTGCGGCAAGACTGGACACAACTCTCGCACCTGCCAGGCAAAAATTGTAGATGCAGAAGATAGCGAAGATCTTAAATAGTCTGAAACGATTGCAAACAACACTATAGCTTGTTGTAGTGTTAAGTTATCTGCACGTAAAGGCGCACAGCTTGGAAGGGTGGGCGACTCGCTTGGGGTGGGCGACTCGCTTGTGAAACACGTTAAAAACTTTCCATTTTTAAAAACCTACTTTTCTTTTCAAGCTTTTTTTCTTATTAAAACACCTTTCCCCTTTAAATCGAAATTGTTTCTCTCTTTTGGAAACCTTCTTTTCTATAAACCCTTTGTTTTTCATTTGTTTAAACTTTTTCTTCTTATACATTTTTCCTCGAAACTCTCTCTTCTTCTTATTACTTCTTTATTTACTAACCCTTTATATCCTAGTGTAGAAACTCATAGTATTTTGTAACCTAGATTCTACTTTCTAGCTTTTCTTCTCTCTCCAAAACTTTATACTATATATTTCTCTTAATTTCTTCTCTCCATATATAATATTAAATTCTATTTTTTAAGCTCTACTAGATTCTATCATCTTATCTGATTTAGCTGATAATCCTTTAGAACTGTAACTTCTGATCTACTCTAAATAGCTATGCTATCTCTTTAACAACTCCTGAGCACCGTTCTATCCAAATGCTGTCGTAACTATGAAAAACCCGTCCAATAAACCTCCCCGCATCCTTGCGAAGCCGAAGTAGCTCTTTTCGCATTCCTAGCAGCAAGTCCACATCCTGAAGCCTCAGCTCGTTATTCCGTGGACTATCTCGATTCCCTGCAATCACTTTTACCCACCCCAGTTCCCGTAGTACCCGGTTGCTCACGCCTTTGTGCTCTGCAGTACAGCGTGATGCTATTAGCAGCTACCCCATCCATCAACTACCCTACTACCCTCTAAGACTTACCGGTCTTCTTTGTCATCTCCGAAACTCGCAGCACCGAGCCAGAATCTGCCTCCCAGGGGAAATGCTGCGGTCGAAGGAACCACAGCATCCGCGTCACCAAGTTTACTGCCAGCAGTCCCGGATCTTTCCTTTTCGCCGCCGCACCGAATCCATTTGACTTGGGAGCCACTTCTGGAGTTACCGACGATGACGCAAAAGTTAGCGCTATCATCAACAACAGGTCGCAAAGGGGGTCTCCCAGGCACTCTTCCAGGCAATGCCGAACCACCTGGTAGTGCTCCAAAACCCTTCGGTCTCCTCTCTTGAAGTTCCTCTCCTGCAGCCGGAAACCATCCTCGATTATGCCTGGGATCCTGGTGAATGGAATATCGCAGCCAAAGTCGATCATCCGCCTCTTGACCGGACGATCCGCCCTACACTCCGCCTCGATCGCTGCTCGCTTTAGGCTACCCGGCCGCGCTTGTAGCGCCAGAACTGATGGCGAATGCCCGACAAGCCTGACCGCCCTACGGCATGTAACTCTCGACCGGTACGAACCCGGGACGCATTCGATGCCATTTGATGCCATTGAGGCCGCCAGCGCCCCAGCCCACTGCTCCTTTGTTACCTGCCCTATGTCGGTGCATTTGACCGCTGCTCGGAGCACGCTGAACCACGTCGCGTGAAGCGAAGAGAAACGCTGGGTTGCGGCCCGGTCCCCGCCTATACAGCTGTCGTAGAGCTCCTCGCAGTAGTCGCGCCGCGCCCTGCTTGAGACTGATGTTGACAGCGGTACCCTCTCTGATATAAAGAGACTGACGATTCGTTCGTAGTTCCTACATAGCCCCCAACGTTAGCCACAGAGCTCGGCCATCCCGCTCGTCGGAAACATTTAACGCTAGAAGACAACACCTACGCCCAAGAGAAGGGATGCTCCGACCGTGACTAGCTCTCTACCAGCGATCGTTGGTGCTCCAACAGCTCCAGCTCCCCTCTTGTTCTTTGGCTGGCATGATCTCGGTTGCCTCTACCGAGTGCTCGATCGAACCTGTACCTGACAAAAGCCGTCATCTGCGGTATCCACATGTCGCGAAACAACTCTTCGAGGTATCTGGCTGCGCCGAATGGTCCGCCGATGGACATGCCACCAAGCTCCCTAAACCATACGTGGCTGTGCCGGCTCGCCGCAACCTCCGGTCCGTAGTGGAACGCGAGAGCAGCCACGTGCATGAGCAGAGGTCGACCGTCGCCTCCTCGAGGCCACCGAGCGACGTTGAGGCTCCCTTCACCCTCTTGGAGGCTCAGCATGCGCGGATCGATGAACGGCCATGCCCCCTGTTTGATGGCGTCTATGGCGCCTAGCGGTTCGAGCACCGAGCCCATCAAAGCCTTAGGGGATCCGGTGAAGCAATAGCTACCCAGGCGGTCCAATGCGGCCACCCCTTCGGCAAGGGCTGCCCCCAACCCTTCCGAGCCTCTTGCCTCGAACCGCCGTTGCATCTCCTCCATTGCAAGCCCGAAGATCCTACCGAAGGACGCCAGCACCCCGGGAAATATTGACGGCCGAAAACACCGAAGCAGGTGCGTGTACGAAGGAGCTTCTTGAAGATAGAATCGGATGAGCTGGAAGATCGGACGGAGGATTGTTGAGAAGGTACGGTTGCGGTCGGTTAACCGGGACACATGGATGGAGATGACCTGCTCCATCCGGAAAGCAAACTCCTCACCGGCGATGGCAGCCTCGACACGTCGCTGCTCGCGCGCAAACGGCCTCGACGAGTCCGGATCCTCTGGCGTAAGCATCCCCGGAGATGGTGGAGCAGACGCTGCCGCTTGGCCTTATTCCTGTTCGACGTGTTGGCCTCCGACTCAGGGAGGGTTAGTGCGGCCGTGGCGATGCCCTTGCTCGCAAGAAGGTCGTCAGCTCCGTGACGGATCGAGCGCTTGATGTTTGAGTACGCCTGGAAGTATCCGCAGCTGAGCACATCTGCGCCATCGTTCTGGAAGCTCATGTTGTCCCTCATGATGGCGAGCACGTTGTCTGCCAGGAACGAAGGCGGCCGCGGCGAGGAGAAGTTGCCGTATGCTGGATGGAAGGCCAGGGGTAGAACGTGAACTCCCGCGGCCCGCCAAACTCTCGTGAGACCTTGTTGCGGTCTGCTAGGAGGCAAAACGCAAGCTTGCTGTCAGGGTCAGGCGACGCTCCGTCAAGGCAGTTCAGATCCACCGCCAAAGCATAGGAGATGGAGCTGATATTCTCCAGCCTGTACTTCAGTTCCAGCTCGGTCCGCAGCTCGTGGAGACCCTTGGTATAAAACACTTGATCGTCAATGCCGCTGGGGAACTCGGCTTCCTCTTCCGTTTCTGGGCTGAGTCTCTGGGTCGGCCTTTGGCTCGACGACTGTCCCGACCTCGTATCCGCCTGGGTGCTATCTTCCTGCTCATCCACATCCCCGTCTGACTCGGAGTCGGAGTTCTCGTAGCTTCCCCGTAAGCGCGTCTCCTTCGGGAGCGATTGCAGCTGCTCATTCACCTCGATTTCGATGTTGGCTCCGTAGTCATACGCGTGGAATGCTGGTTGGTTCTCCGTCCAGAAGGAATCACACGAGTGTTCCTCGACATACGCATCCCAGTCCTCCATGAAGCGGTTCTGGAACGCGGTCCACTTGTTGAAGGTTATCCTCTGCGACTGGGGCCCGTCTAGCTTCCAAGACGGCTCGATGCCTTCTCCGAGAAGCTCACTGATGAGAAAAACCTGCTTGATGTATGCCGCCAGGAACTGTGCGTGGTGGATCCGCAACGCGCTTGATTGGATCGACTTCTCCCGCCGCTTCGAGCGCTCTCGCCGCGAAGACGGAAGCTCAGTGACAGGCGCAACCACAGGATGCATCACGATGTACCAGGACTCCCTTGTCGCTGCAGTGGCTAGCCGAAAGGTTCGATTATCCAGCTCAAATGGCAAACCGTGCGAGTGCTTGACGGCGTACGGAGCCCGCCAATTCTTGAAGCTAATGGTGACATTGTCGAAAAACCGGGCGCTTGGCTGCGTGATCGGCTTGAGCGGACGGCCGACGAGGATGATCAGGTCGAGGAAGAAGCCGGGATAGTATTCGTCTTCCGCGGTGGCAGGCCTGGATCTGTCCTTCCTGCTTCCATAGTCTATCGTGTAAGACCTTTGCAGCATCTCAATTGCCTGTCGGCCGTCGAACCCAGCAGAAGACGTCTTGGTGATCAGTTCACGAGCTGCGCCCCTGTTAGTCTTCTTGCAACCTTCTTGACCGCCGGAAAGCTTACCCCGGAGCTTATGGTCGCCCTTCGAGTGGTCAATCTTCCAAGAATACGCGTCTGACGCGACAATGACCTGGTCGTCGTCATTGCCAAAGCCGTCATCCTCAAGCTCCGGACCGGCATCGCAAAGGGTGTCTTCATAGTAGAGGCCGTCATTGTCGTCGGAATCGGTATCAGCATTGACATCTCCAGGAGATGTGACGTCGAAACGCAAGTCTTCATCGGACGAAATGTTGTCTACCTCGCCGGCTACGATTTGCTCCGCATTGGCTAATTCATCCGCGTTGAGATCCAGCAGGACTGGATCCGATGGTATCTCGCCGTCCAGAGGGCTACATGGCACAATCTCATCGTTAGGAGACCTATCCATCCCGAAAAACGCAGCAATGCGGACAGGCGAGGGCTTTTCCATGGCGCAGTGGTTGATCGGGATATTATAGAACTGCAGGACATCTTTCTTGCGTGCATGTATCTCCCAGGTGCAAGGAAACCCGAAGCCAAACGCGTTCTTCTCCATATTGTGTGCCATTCACGCACTGACGCATGCCCAATTACAGCATAGCCCCAGCCCCCGTCAGGCAGTGTTGGCAAGAAATGAAATGTCAGATTTCAGAGGGTGATTTCATTTCACTACCATTTCAAGGAGGTGATTTCAGTTTCATATGAAATTTCAGGCCTGCGACAACAGAAAGGGAGGGGTCCTCAGGCCTGCAATCATCTAGAGGTGTATGGAGGTGGTGCAGCTGCTAGAGATGCTTCCGGAAGAGACAACTGGACTGTGTGAAGGCTCTGGTGCTTGCTCCAGCTCTTAAGACACTCCGTCTGGCTAACAACCTTGCCTGACAACCGTGCTCTATCCCATGAGATGGTCCTCCGTGCTCCAGAGAATACCCTCTCTGAGTCAGCAGACATGGCCGGTATCGAGAGGATGTCAATAGCCATCTGCGAGAGGTTTGGATAGTCCCTTTGCTGAGCTGGTTCAAGCCACCATTTCAGAGCTGAATCATCGTAGCTACAGGGCTCGCCGGTAATAAACGCATCGAGCTCATCTTTTGGTGGCTGCACAGCAAGCCTGTCCTTGAACCTCTGGTACTTTGTTGGCTCAACAGAAGGCGGAGAAACTGGCTGCTTTGGAGAAGGCGAATGCCTGTCCTTATATTGGCTATTATAAAGCTCAGTAACCTTATCGATTACTGGCTGGATCCATGCCTTTTGCCAGCTGCTCTTAAGGTACTTCTTCCGCATACTAGGGTTGAGAAGGATGGCAGCAGCGTAGGCTGGGTTCTCGTCCGTTTTGGCATACCATTTATCAAACGCATACCAGCTTATTGTGATTGCTGCGCTGAGCACAGGCCGACTAGCGAATTTGTTCCAGCAATCCGTGTAGTGAGACCTTAAGAAATCGAGGGTTTGAAGCATCTGATCCAGGGCAACATTGTCACCTTCTGTGTCCTTTGTTGCCTCTTGGAATGGTGCCAAGAACTCCTCGGTATCTGCAAGCAACTGCCACTCCTCCTTACTGATTCGGAAGGGAGCACAGTCTGTGAAATTCACCGGTGAAACGGTCGGTAGTTGTCGCTGTTGCAAGGCCTCTTCGGATCATTTCAAGCCATGAGTTCCAACGTGTGTCAGCTGGTAGGATTGGCGTGAGTTTGGCCTGCTCAAAGAAGGCATTGTAGCGAAGATGAGACGCTCTCAGATGCTTGAAGAAGCTCCGGAGCTTGACAATTGCTGGTTGAGTCTGCCAGCCAGGTCCTTCGCCTAACAGCTCCTCTTCAATGTCAACCCCTGAGCGTTGAGATCGCTGTGTAGCTACCTCAATTGCCCTCTCATCTGCTGCAGTCATAAAGGCCTGAGCAGCAATTGCAATTAGGTGGCCATTACAGCGAACTCTACGCTGTGAGGCCGGCCATTTGATGGCGGGTTTGAGTGCTCCAAGCTCTCTCTCAATAGCCGCTGCCATTGTGTCATTACAGCCAGCATTATCCCCTGAGATATAGCCAAGCTTTTGCTCAATGCCGTATACCTTGATAGTCTCCAACACTCTTGGCGCAACCTCCTCTCCAGCGTGGCCATCATCCAGCTGTGGAAGCGCAATCAGTGCTTTTGAGAGCTTGCCTTCAGAGCTTACAAAGCGAGCCGTAATTGCTTGAAACTCCAGCTTATTCGGCGCAATCCAGGTGTCAGTTGTAAGGTGAATCAAAGAGCGGGCTTGGTGGAGCACGGTCTTCATCTGTTGCTGCTGGAGTTGGTGTTGATTCTCGATAAGCGTAACTACGGAATTGTGCGAGGTTGGCAGCGCGTGAAGAGCCTCGAAATTACAGCACCTGAGTAAGGCGTGAAACTCTGGCCATTCGACGATGGAGTAAGGCAAATTGCGGCGAGTGATGAGAGTAACAAGAGCCTTTTCAACCATAGTCTTGTCGACAATTGCTCTGAGCTTTCCACGAAAGCATTCATCGGCATTGGACTGCTGACTTCGTCGCTGCTCATCGAATAATGCGTTGATAGTAGTAGTCCTCTCTTGCTCAGCTTTTGAGGCCTCCTCTCCGATGAGAATGTTATGAAAACTAGCGAGGTGTTGACGAGCATTCGCAAGGTTGGTAGTGCCGTAGCCTTTGCAGTGTTTGCAGTACCAGTATTTGTGACCATGGCCGTCTCGTTCAGGCTCAGTGAGAGTCCTGTTACGCTTATGAGACCATGTCATCTTAGCCCTCACAACGTCGATCTTAGGCGTTCTTCTACGGTGATAACGACGCTCCAAAGCCTGACTATAAAGAGCGTGCTGTTGCTCAGGTGGAAGGTCTTTAAGTTCCTCTTCGTTGTTGTCAACTTCGATGACTTCTGCAGGCTATGCCGCTAGCTGATTGTGGTTAACAAACAGAGCGCTGTCAAGCTCAGAAAGGCCGCCAGATATGGTTGTTTTGGTGTCCTTAATAGCAAAGTAATCCATTGCGATGATTTGGGTAAGTAAAGGCTATATAGTAAGCGTGTGATTGGTGAAATGATAAGGGTAGTTGGTAGGAGAGAGTACGCGTCGTGAATTCTGAAGGAGTTCGCGAAGCAGCTTTGGGTTCAGACAGGTTAGCAGATCTTATCTTATCCGGATCTAAACTGCAGGGCAGGCTTTGATTCTTCACCCGCGAAGGCCGCCACCACTAGCTTCTATACCACATCCAGGGGCCTATATACAGCTTACTAAGGTTTTTTGAAATGTCGATTATTTCAGGCGTCAATTTCAGTTTCGTTTCATTGCAATTTCACCTCTTTGATTTCATTTCACGATGAAACGTTTCATTTCTTGCCAACACTAGTCACTCGCTTATCGAATACGTTAACGCGAGCACGGACGTTTTCTTTATAGTCTAGTAGAATGACCGGGGCACTCGAGCAACCGAAATGAGAGCACGGACGTTTTGTGGGGTTCTGGCAGAACACGGGGCGAGAATGTCGGGTTCTGACAGGAAACCGGCGAGACTTATTACAGTAGTATAACTAAAATGTAACTAATACATAGTACTTGGCAATATATAGAGCAGGGGATAAGCAGCGGTATCTATAGATTAGTTAGCTAGTTCCCCACGTGGGGCCCTTCTATAGCCCCGTCGGGTGTAGGAAATTTACTATCTTGCATCTCAGAGAGGCGACCTTTACGCGCCCATGTGGATGTATTGTGCCCAAGAGAGTGGTTGTTTCTCTAGGCCAGAATTAGAGCGAACCCTTAACACGGAGTCGTAAATTGCGGCCGCGATAGCTCTGTTACTCTGCTTCGCCCACTCGTTGGTTGCGAGATGCTCGTAGAAGCACTTAGCTACCTCAACACAGATGCTATCGTAGGAGGGCCACATAGCCCCAATCACGTGTCCAAATCCAGCTACCTGAAAGCCACTGGCAAGGTGGATGACCTCATCAAGGAGCTTGTCAGTCCTGTTTTCAGCCGTTGAGCAAGCCGAAAGGTAGGCAATGTGAGCATATTTCAGATCACACTGCGAGATTTGTCGAACTGTGAGCATGTCCTGTTTTGGTTCCGATCTCCCGTCAGGATCGTTTTGTTGGAGTACTAGATGGCTGTTAGATGGGTTCGCATAATCTGTGAGGCCATGACAGGCGAAGTGGGCGATGGTGCATCCTTGAAGACGCTCCAGCACTTGGCTCGTACTGGGGTGGACCAATGCTTGAGCGAAGAAAGCTCCGTCAACCTTCATCTTGACATCAGACATTTCCATCTCAACTCCTCGCAATGGATTCAAACCTGGGGTCGTGGGCATTATCACCACCAAAACAGTCCGCTTCTCGGCTTGGGAAGCTCGCGTGATGGATGCTCTCTCTCGAGCATAAGCCAAGGCTTTGATTGTCGGTGTGTAACTGGAGATCGCTCGTGAAAAGGTATTATCTAAGGATCCGCGGGAAGAATGATCACCAGCCGCATGGAACGGAAGGAAACCGGCGATTCCAGTTCCAACCCACCATATTCGAGGTAGGCGGTCAGCTACAGATGGCTCATAGTCCAATTCTGCTAGGACGAGCTTGACACAATTTGACCACAACCATCCTAGGAACTCTCGGTATTTGCTATTTTGCCCACCAAGCTCTTTTCTAGGCTTGGGAGAAGTCATATCGTGTTGATCCCACTCCTTCACACGCTCGAACGTTAGGTGGGGCAACTCCAATGCTCTAACGCCGGACTCCGAAACTATGATGGCGTCGCTCCGAATCACCGTAACGTTCACTACCACTATCGGTCCCTCTGTGGCAATGCTCATGAGCTCTTTCGCCTTTGGTCCAAAGAGCAATCCTGGATTGTGTTCTATGGCACGAATCGCCTTGATGCATTCGTCCAGTTCCTGCGCGACTGCATTCCGTCTCTTTAAAATCGGTCGTGAGTAACCAGACTCTGCGATGCTAAGGTCAAGATTGCTCAGCTCAGTTCGAAGTCGGTCAAATCTGGCGGCCTCACGAGGACAGGATGAGTTCAGAGTTGACAGATCGCCTCGCTCATCGATTAGGAAACCCAATATTACGCCTCGGCCATTTTCTAGGCGTTCGAGAGCGGTAGCGGCTTCGCCGCCGACCTGTAGTAAGAGCGAGCACGCAAGAGAAGCAATGCCAGAGAAGCTTGACAACAAGTGCTGTTGATCCTCGCGTCTCAGAGAACGGTTTACCACTAAGGGTAAAAGCTCCAAAGCTCGTTCAGCAAGTCGGTTTGCTCCCTCCCAGTCGCTGCGGCTTCGTAACAGCTCGATTGCCTCGGTGGCAGCGATCACCCGACTAAGAGGAGATCCGGTCTCCAATTGTGCTGCTCGGTCGAGTAAGCTCCCTGCCTGATCATTGTCTGAAGCCCTTGGTGATACTCTGAAGGCATTTGCTTGGTTAACCAGCCGAACCGGGAGTTGAGGATCGTGTTCAGGAGTTAACTTGACAGCATCGCGCAAACGAGAAACCGCTTTATCTAGGTCCTCTAGATCCCTATTCAGCTCATATCGTCTTACGTACAGGATGCCTAAATTGTTCAATCTCGACGGGAGATCGACGTGTTCAGGAGGTGTTAACTCTACTGATAGCTGTAATGCAGAAAGGGCGTTTCTCAAGTCCGCCATGTCTCCAATCTGCTCGAAGCGCGAACGTAGGAGGTTGCCGAGATTGTTTTGTATTGCTGGGCGAAGTTGATGATTTTCTGGAACTACCCGAGCCGCCTCCTTCATTGTTCGGATCGCTTCTTCAAGGTCACATGTTTGTCTGGTCCGTTGATATTGCCTTTGCATCATAGAGCCGAGATCGTTAAGCCAATTATAAGGGCTGTGGAATTGCGCCCTGGTAATCTCCACCGCTCGCTTAGCCTCGCGAATCGCCTCGTTCAGGTCATCAATCCTTTGGGATCTTTCGTACTCTCCCAGATAAATTTGACTGAGATTGCCGAATATTTCCGGGTTTATTAGACATTGTCTCCGCGCCAGTTCAGCGGCTCGCTCCGCCAGATTAATGCATTCATCTGGCAGCTCTTTAGAGCTAGTCGCCTTGAATTCGAGGTAAATAAGGCCGCTGAGGTTACTAAGCCGTCCTGCCATCGCTTTGCTCTCTTCGGATAGGCCTTCTACGGCCTTCCGGGCAATTGCCACAGCAATGTCCAAGTCTTTCTCGTCCGAAAACCGTTCGTACCGTGATCGAAGTAACTGGCTGAGGTTGCTGAGTCTCATTGGCAAGTTTGGGTCAGCTTCAAATTCGGGACCGGTAGTCTGTTCAAGATGGTTGATTGCTTCCTCCATATCCTTGCTCTCCCCTAGAAATTGATATCGAACGTGAAGCGTACATGCAAGATTATTCTTCGCGATTGCTAATTCCATTGGGTCCATAGAGGCGACCTTAACCGCTTCTCTATCCGCGCGAATCGCCTTCTCCAAGTCATCGGCTGTTTGGGTTCTTTCGAATTTACGACAGAGAAGTTTTCCGAGGTTGTTGAACAGCACGGTTTTCTGGGAAAAGTCTTCGGGCGCAATTTCTTTTGCTTGCTCTACTGCGCGGATAGCGTTACTCAAATCGGGTATTTTGCCGCTCAGGTCGTACCGAGACTCGAACAAACGACTGAGTTGCATGAGATCTAACAAGTGGCGACCTTTTGGCAGAAGGTTCACCGCCTTCATCCGACTCAGTACAGCTTGATCCAGGTCGTCAAAGGTTTTCGTCATCTTGAAACGCTGCTCGTACATATCTCCAAGTGCATGGTAGATGGTGGGCAGCTCAGAAAAGCCAGCTGCAGCACCTTGTACGGCGCTCTGCACGCCAAAGTTGTCTTCGTCATTGTCATCAAAGGCCTGCTCCATCTTCAGACGGCTTTGCCATTGATTTTCCCAAGAATCAATTGTCAAGGCGAGCTGTTGATCATTTCGGAGCAAGATTGTTGCAGCTCTTTCATCGTTTTGTATTGCCTTATCCAGATCGGGACGACAGTCGTTTATCTCAGCCCGACGCGCTAGAACAGCAGCGAGATTAGTCAGGAGACAAGCCAGGTGAGGATAGCCATGAGGCGCAGCTGCACGCGCCCTCTCCATGCTTTCGATGGCTTTGTCCAGTTCCTCAGGGTGTCCCAGTTTTTGATATCGCTTTTTGTACTTGATCCCCAGTTCAAAAAGCGTTGCAGTGTAGTCAAAAACGTTCTTTTCCCCAGCTTCTTCTGACTCTTTTGCTTTCTCGATACTCTTGTCCAGATATTCAACCTCCGAAGTGCGGTCATACTTTTCCTCGAGCATATTGCTAAGGTCCCTCAACCTCCATGCTAGATCACTGCTATTGCGAGGAGTTTCTACGACAGCTTGCTCTGCAGCCCGAATGGCGTCTTGCAGATCCTTATCAAGATCTGTTCGATGGAAGCTATCCATCTTCAGAGTGGCGAGCTCAGAGTAGCATGAGGCTCGATCTGGATCTCCAGGTGGAACAGACTCCAGGATGGTTTGAAGCATCATGATTTGAGGCATGCTGGTTGATAAAGGATTGGCCATGGTATTACAGGGTGAAGTGTGTACTTCCCTCCAAAACGAGGCAAGGACTCGTGAAAAATGCTATTGCCCTGGTTGGTCAGCCTTTATGTGCAGGACACTTCGTCCCGCTGTATGCCTCGTGACAGCAACAGGTTTTCAGCCCTTCGCTTAACGTAGTTGACAAGCGAGTCGTCAGTACAAGCGAGTCGTCAGCCCCACCAGCTTTCTACACCTTTGCACGCATGTAGTTCTACAACGCATTAAGATACAGTAAAAATAATAACTATCCTAGCTTAAGAAGCCTCCTTAGTATCTTTTTGACACGTACGAGAATTGTGCCCTGGCTCCCTACAGCGACTACAGCGCGCTGTAGCCTGCCTGCTCACACCTGATCGCGCCTTGCCTTGACGCGTTTCGCCCTCAAGTTGCTCATCAACGTCCTTTTGAGCAATAATTTCCTCGCCCTCTGCCTTTGTTAAGGTGCCTCGCTTCTGAATCCGCTTCTTTTTGCGCTGTTTACGCTTTGTGGCGGCCTCATTTGCTCTCTCGAGGCTCGCAATCCGATCGCGCATTAACACAGCTGAATGCATCATCATCTCAGCGCCCTTCTTAAGCTGATCGATTGCCCCAATAATCGAAGTAGGGGAAGAATCTTGATGTCTTTGAATCCGATCGCGAATTAGGGTCGATTGAGACTCTAGTTCTCGCGCGTTGCTTGGTGTTTTTGATTCCCATAGAGCAGCCTCTAGGGCAGCTGGTGGCGTTGGCGTACGAAGCTTCACATCAAGCTTCGATAGCACCGCATCTGGGTCGTACGGCAGTAGACCAGCTCCTCGAAAGCTTGCGCAGATGTTATTCTTCGTAATTGACTCGTCAAAGGCCGCCTTAAAGGCTGGTAGGAACTCAAGCTTGGTGATATGGTTGATGTGGTTGC
Source organism: Coniosporium tulheliwenetii (assembly GCA_030247845.1). NCBI lineage: Eukaryota > Fungi > Ascomycota > Dothideomycetes > Coniosporium > Coniosporium tulheliwenetii. The sequence continues at coordinate 83,693 of JAPDRP010000029.1, read as the reverse complement.
GCGCCAAGCCCTCGATCTGGCGCCCATATGCCCTCTTCAACGGCGAGAAGCAGCCCACGTCAAGTGGCTGTAGTAGGTGCGACGAATGTGGCGGCATACAGAGAGTAACAATATTGTTCTCCTTACAGACCTCTTGGAATTCGAGTGAGTTGTGGCTCTCATGGCCGTCGATAATCAGCAGCCGACGCGCGCCTACTGTACGGTCCTTCGTATGCTTGTTGAAATGCTTCAGCCACTCAACCCCAAGCTCATTTGTTGTCCAGCCGTTCTCACTGACTGAGATAAGCCAATCGCCAGGTATATCGTCGCCCTTGTACCAGGCAGAGAGGTGGTACTTGGCCGCGAAGATAATGAACGGTGGGATCGCCCACCCAGCAGCGTTGATCCCCTGGATCACCGTAACCCACTCACGATCGCCTGGTTGTATCGCCTTTGGTTGATTGCGCCTCTCTGAGCCTATAACGACTAACTGAGCTAATATCTTGCCCATCATAAAGCCAGTCTCGTCAAAGTTGTAGGTGTCTTCGTCAATAATGCCGTACTTCTCCTTCGTGCGCTGTACAAGCTGGAACCATTCGCCAATAACCTTAGGATCCTCGCACAAGGCTCGCTGACGATCGTACGGTCGATTTAATCGCGTTTTAAGCTCCGGAGTCCGCCTAACAAAGTTCCTTGGCTAGTTCTTGCCAACCTGACCAGCAGCGCGCTCAGCAAGCAGTTTATCAGCCATATCCCCCACTGCGCTTAGAGTGGGCGCAAACCCTCGCTCATCTAGGTCTAGTATGTGTTGGACAATCACCTCCTCCTCAAGCTTTGTAAGCTTCTTTGAATTGGGCTCACAATCGCGTCGCGCAGTCATTCCGGCGCGTCGGTCGCGGAGCGTGGTTCGGGGACGTTAAACGTTGATGCGGCGCGCAGCTCACTATGGATCTGGTTCTGATTAATAGCTAAGATAGCAAGGAAGAGATCTCCTTCATTGTAGCTTGTTTGGACGTTGCGTTGTTGAGGCATTGTAGGTGATAGCAGACGCGTCGCGTAAAGTTGATGGGGGTGACGACTCGCTTGTACTGACGACTCGCTTGTCAACTACGTTACAGAGAAATAAGGTTTTCAAGGGTTAGCTGTGGACCAACCGAAGGTCCTCAAGCGTAGCAACCCCGCTCGAAGTATTTCAGCTCGAACGCCACTTGCTTGGCAGTCTTGTGAAATCTTAAGAATTCCCAAAAATAAATTGGAAACGGGAGCTGCTCCATCATCAATTACGCTACTCATCTACTCAGTTCTATCTTTTCGGTCGAGCTGTTTCTACAGCTGTAGTTCTAACATCATCATGGTTCTCAGGTATATTCTAGCAAATATCCCATATACACTGAGCGAAGTTAAGCTGGGCAGCCTTGTGCCTAACATTACTTGCCCCAATCAAGACGCACTTGTCCCATCGAAGCAGCTCAAAGAAGGAATCGACTTCAGTTGGCGAGATCAGAAGAACTTCAGTTTCACGCTCGATCAGGAGCAATCTTCATTGATTCGCGCTCAAATTACGCGCCTCGCAAAACTCCACGGTCATTCCCTGAATGATCAACACAACCAGTTGTGGTCCAAGGAAGGCCGCATATATGAACTCACTCAACCAGAGCAGCTCTTTCAAGAACTGTGCAAGGACAAAACGATCGAAGACTCGATTCTGAAACGGGATGCCGAAGGCGAAACACTTCATTTTGTGGTCGGCTTGCGCACCTTCTATGACGCTACCACCGTAGACGAGGAAGTCCGTGACTCAGGCGTCATGGGGAAGACGAATCTACCGACCGGGGAGGTAGCAAGTGGTGGGGCCGCAACAGGTGATATCTTGGACATGGGAATAGAAGGCGGAGCGAGGAGTGGCCGCCGCAAAGTCGAGTCTTTCGAGATTCCGGGGAGCGCATTTTCGCTATCTGTTACCGGAAAGTCAAGCTCAGTTGGCTCTTCGGAGACGATATCAACGCTGCCCGCCTTCGGAACAAAAATGTTTGGACAGTGGTTTCGGGTATGAGAAGAGGTGGGCCTATCAAGGAGGAAGCTGTAGAAACAGACCTTGAGGATGAAGATCAGTTCCCAAATATGAAGCCAGTTCTAATGGAAACGGCGGAATATTATCTGGCGCCTTAGTATTACTTTTCTTGCTGGAAGGGGTATCCTTCCGAGTTTTGGTATTGTTGGTTGAGACACGGGAGAATCAACCCAATAACTGGTGCGGGTTTTCAAGTGAGATATTTTCACATATAGGTCGCGTCAATCTTGATTATTCTCTCAACTCCGCCGCAAGATATCCCTAGCACAAGAGGCTCCGCCCGTTGCTACTAAACGGTGCCTTAATGTTACGGAGCTGCCTCGCAATAATGCGGGGTCAGTCAATGTAACTAACGGATCGGCAGGGAAAGTAATCGGTAATCTCGGCATGCCAAGGACACAGAGCAGACGCTGTAATACGGCTGCTCTGACCCTATGGTTCCGGTATTAGGCTGTCTATTCTTACCAAAATCACCCCTGTCCTCGCCTATTGTTGCTTAAATAGAACCTCATTCTGTCAAGGTTAGGCAAGGCTTGGAATAGGGTTTGATTGATTATCATACAAGCTACAGAACGAGGCACAAGGAGCGGAAGTGGATTAAACGGGCGCGCGGGTGATATGCTCTGATGGAGCGTCACGTGGCTCCGGGACAACCTTCCTCTCGACAAAGAGCACCAAACCGTGACACATTCTCTAGAGAAATATCAAGAATTAGATTACTAGTAGCTTTAACCCTATTCTTCTACTAATACTACAGTTATAATGTTACAGATATTAGACTCAAGATAAATTACTTAAAAGCCTATAATAATAGCTAAACTAAATTGCATATACTAGCTATTAAAAGATTAAGCTTATAAAAGCTTAGAGAGATTATTCGGAAAAAGGTATTTCCTAATTAGTAAGCTTTTCTGGCTATTCTAGATTAAGTCTAGTTGATTTATAAGCAGAGGATTCGAGAAGATTCTATAAGGTTCTATAAGGTTCTATAAGGCTCTATAATCTTCTATAGGTTTCTATTATCACCTAATACTATATAATAATTTCTAATTATATATTATTAAGTGGAAGGCTCTAGAAAGCCATCTCTATATATATAAAAACTCTTCTCTCTCTTCTTGTTAGGGTTCGAATTCTGCATCTTTCCCTCTATCTACAAGACGTAGCACGAAGAGCAAGAAGGGATCGAGGATCCGCCCGTACAACAACAAGCAACGGAGAAAACAATGTCCGTTCCAGATATATTGCGGACGCGCCTGGTCAGCGCGACCGCACGTGACGTTCGCCTAGGTCCGTGACACTTCTAGAAGGAAGACAAACCAATCTAAAACTATAATAATACTATGTTCTATACTATTATACTCTTTTATCTATATCTATATATGTCAAGGTTAGGCAAGGCTTGGAATAAAGCTTGATCGGTTATCATACAAACTACAGAACAAGGCACAAGGAGCGGAAGTGGGTAAAACGGGCGCGGAGGATAAGCTCTGATGGAGTGTCACATGGCTTCGGGACAACCTTCCTCTCGACAATAAGCATCAAACCGTGACACTTAGAAGCCTTATATACTATTACGTAAGTCGTCCTTAACTAAGCCTAAGTCTACCTCTAGCTGCTAGTTATACATAAACCTACTATAAATTATCGCTGTAGATTTAATAATCTTATAGGTAAAATCCTAAAATTACTGCAGTATAATATAGTTCTTACTATAGTAGAAGATCTGGCCATTGTCGCTCCACTAAACTATAAATATTAGAAAGTTAGAGCGACCTAACACCTATCTAAAGTCTTATAAACTAAGAAACTCTTTAAGCGAGCTTAGATAGCCTTAAAATATATACTCTAGCCTAATCTTATTTAGCTTTATAAGATAATCCTGTTAAGATCTCTACTTAATATCTATATAGCGGTAGGCTTTATATAGAAGAGTATACTTTAAGAATAAAACATAATATAGGTAAATTAGCCTGAATAAAATAAAAGTGTAATCTCTTACTCTTCGAAATGTTCTTTTATTATCCGAGAATCCCACTATCTCGCTAAAATAAATTAGCAAGCTTAACTACAGTAAATTGTTTATAAATCTCTTAGTTATAAAGAAAATACTTAAGTAAAAAAATAAACTTAAAGACTTTATTAACTGCTAGGTCTAAAATTAAGATTATAATAAAAGGAAATTTAGTCTCTTAATCCTCTACGCTTAAATATAGCCCTAAACTTCTTAACCTAGTTCTAACTATATCTATATTCTTATCTACTTTAGAGTTATATCTAAAAATATCTTCTTTACTATTACTATTAATACCCTTGTTACTCTTACTTTTATAGTTACTCTTATTCTATGCCATTTTAGGCGTATCTTTACCTAACTAGTAACCTTCTATAATATTTTAGCAATAGTTCTTTTAAACTTCTTTAAGCTATTTTAGCTACATCTCTATTAGCTATATTCTTAGCGCTAACTATCTTACAGTGCCGGATATATAGTAAATCCTAAAAATAAAGGTAATAAATCTTTTCTAATAGCGTTAATAACAGCAATAACTTACCTCTTACCTAAGGAACTTAAATAGGTAGGAATAATATTTATTTAGGTAAGCACTTTTAATCTAGTAGAGGATTAGTCTGTCTATACACTGTATTATCTTTTTATACTAATTAAAGACCCGATTAGTTGCCTATAAGAGTATTTATATCTTCTTTTTATTATACTTTAGACTAACTAGATCTATATCTTTGTAGTGCCTAAGTATAAAGTTTCTATTATAGAACCAGCTACTTCTAACTTCTATAAGTTTCACCAAAATATCCCTTTAAGAACCTTAATAGATCTCTGTCACGGTTCTGGCAGGCAATGCACGGCTGCTTAGTCAGCTAGTGGGGTATAAACACCAACATCGCCTGTAAACATAGCCTTTCCTCTCTTTGTAGAACGTCTTCATACTGTAGCTAGCAAACTGGGCTCTTACGCCTTTAGCTTCTGCCACAATCTCCGTCTACTTAGTATAGTTTATCTATAAACTAATTAGCTTAAAAATATTAAAGCTAGTATTTAATATATTTACTAAACCTAACTAAGTGTCTTAAGTAATACTTACCCTCTTCTATTTACATATTTCCTTTAGGTAAATTAACAGGGCTCATACACTTAAAGTAGTAACTATCGCAGTGCTTTTAACTATTTAAGCTTAGAATATAAACATTATTATTTAGAATTGTTAAAGTTTAGTATTATAATATTTTTTAAGACCTCTTTTACTTCTTTAGTGTGGCAGAAGCTAGAGGCATAAGAGCTCAGTTTGCTAGCTACAGTATGAAGACGTTCTACAAAGAGAGGAAAGGCTATGTTTACAGGCGATGTTGGTGTTTATACCCCACTAGCTGACTAAGCAGCCGTGCATTGCCTGCCAGAACCGTGACATTTAGCTATACTTGCTTAATAAATGGCAGCTAATATAGTTTGGACTTATACTTATACAATCGCCGAGTTTATAGAAGTATATGCGGTAGACTTTAAGCTAAGGGTACGCCGGTAATTCTTTAGGAGTAAGGGTAACTTAGTTAGATTAATAAACTAAAGTAAATAGATATATAATATAAGGCCCGCTCGTATCTTCTTAGGGACTATATATTCCTCCTATAAATAAGAGATTACTATAGAACTAGTAATAGAAAGAGCACGCTTGCATATATTATATATAAGTGCGCAGTAATCTAATCTATTTTTAAACCTAGTAAAGCTAGACGGTATAGATTAAATATAGCTAAAAATAATTAGTATAAAAGAAGCGGTTAAAATAAGCTAATGTTCAAAGAAGCATTATAAAAAATAGTTAAAGTAATTATAGTTTATAAAATTAGAGGGAAAATAAGTAGAAAACGCGCGACGCGTCGCGAATACATGGGACACTTTTGAAATTAGGGAAAACTAGACAGGGAACGGGGACAAAATAAGGCACGCACAGGCCAATATTTCCGTAATCTAGGGGAAAAATGGGAGCGCTTACTTGTAGTAGCTTGCACTCTACGAAGCTAGGCTGGAGTCGATTCGGTTTCAGACAAATAGCTTAGGAGAAGCTCTTCCCCGCATCTGACATGCATGAGATTACGTGCTGGATCTTGAACTTTCTTGCCGATACGCAGGTTAACAGATAATATTTGGGAGGTTCAGCCACTACGTATTCCCCGCACTCAGCTTCTCTTCGCTTGAGGGTGCTTGGCAGAACCGCGCTGCAGCTGAAGCTGACCACCACTCTAATTTTAAAGCGCGATTGTTCTTTATAACTTACTCGTGTGATTCAGTTGACTCGATGCTGGAAGATGTATTGATCTTCTGTATACGGGTAAGGTAGGCGAGAAGCACGTCACATTAGCTCTACGTCTCCTACTTGAGCATCATAGTTTTTTACAGCATTCGTAATCTTAGCGCGGAACTAGATGTGATGTTGCTGATCATCTTAGAGAAGCAAATTGATCTCGTCCATAAGCCGGCACTATTATCATCCTCCCGATATCTGTCTTCCGCTAGGCTTGACATGGGACTTGCCAAGCAGATGCGGAGACCGCCTGCAAACGGCAACCTATCTCGTTATTAGCTTCGACATCAGCTCGTCTCGTATTGAAGCCCAAAAGATGGCTTGCCAAGTCTACTAACCGGTGTACGCATGCGGAAGAGAGAGTGGCCAATCGAAGTCGTCCAGAGATTGTGGAGGGCGAGCATATATCTGCAGCGATAGTCCACTCGAATTCCTAGACTCGCCTCCAGGACTGCTCAATCTCCATCATCCACGACACTAGCGCACACTTGTACCTGTACGGGTCCCCTAAAACGCTTGATATCTTCTTTCTTGCAATTTGCTTCCGCTTTCTGTATTCCCCTCCCCCTCCGCACCAAGAAAAAAGATTGCTCATATCTTGATCTTTGGCCATGTCCACTATTACTATCAACGGGAACACGCTTGAGCCAGTCGTCACCGAGAGGCCAGGCGTACGGACCCCCAGAGTCCTAGCCGAGGATGCGTCAAAGTCGAACTACATTCTGATTCAAACCAGAGGCGGGCCTCTCAGCAAGACTCAGAAGCAGGAGTTAAAGAACAAGAATGTCGATATCCAGGAGTACGTTGGAAACGCCACATATCTTTGCGGCTTCAAACCTGACAACTTGCAACCAATCCGCTTGTTGTCATTTGTCAGATATGCAGATGTCTATCAACAGACGTTTGTTGTCCAGCCCGAAGCCCGGTATCCATCGTCTGCAGGAATAAAATCAGAAAAAGAAGAAAAAGAAGAAAAAGTGGACGTTATCTTGCATCATGACGTGGAGATCTCCGATAACCTAATCCGTCAGATCGCAATTGCCGCGCACGTGCCCAGGGAATCTATTAGTCATCTTGCCGGCAAGACCGGCAAGGTAAGGCTTAAAGTCTCAGAAGAATACCTGGATGACCTCGCTGCTATCGATGAAGTCAGATTTATCAAGAAGGTCTATCGTGCAAAGCTGTACAACAACATTGCCCGCCGGATAATTAACGCAGAAAATGTGGTCGTCAACAACACCTCCTACAAGGGAGAAGGCCAGATCGTTGCCGTTGCTGACACTGGCTTCGATAAGGGAGATCCGTTAGACGTTCATCCCGCTTTTGAAGGCCGCATCATCAAGCTATATGCTCTCGGCCGCCCTAACCAATCGGACGATCTAGACGGGCATGGAACTCACGTCTGCGGCTCAGTTCTCGGGAGCGGCCAATCTATCGCTGATGGAAAAATAGAGGGCGTAGCTCCTGGTGCCGATTTGATCGTGCAGTCCACATTCAGTCGCTTCGAGAGTGACGCGAACGGCCGAGATCACGCCCGACTCGATGGTATTCCAGACGATCTTCAAGAGTTATTTCTGCCGCCGTACGATGACGGTGCTCGGATTCACACCAATTCCTGGGGAACAGGGCCACACCAGGGCTCCCCCGAGACTCAGCTGCCTTACACTAGTGATTCAGAGGAGATTGACAGGTTTATTTGGGGTCATCAAGACATGACCATCCTGTTTGCGGCTGGAAATGATGGCATCGACCGTAACAGTGACGGTGCTGTGGACATCAGGTCAATTGGGGCAGAAGCTGCCTCGAAGAACTGTATCACCGTTGGCGCTACTGAGAACGACCGGCCAAGAATTAAATATAGAGGCCAGAGTCCTCAATTCAGCTATACATACGGTGACTTCTGGCCTGCTGCCTTTCCTGCGGATCCTGTGGCAAACGACCACATGGCCAATAATCCGGACGGCCTAGCTGCCTTCAGCAGTCGCGGACCTACCAAAGAAGGCAGGCGAAAGCCAGATGTTGTAGCACCAGGCACAGCCATCCTCTCAACGCGCTCCAGGAACATGCCTGACAGTCGCGCTCCTTACTATTACGGCCTGTCGGCCGACACGCGATACATGTACAGCGCAGGCACCAGTATGGCCTGCCCCCTCGTTGCCGGATGTTGCGCTGTGCTGCGGGAGACTTTGGTTGACAACGGATATGCGGATGAGGTGAACGGCGTGATCAATCCAACTTGCGCATTGATCAAAGCTCTGCTTATTAATGGTGCCTATCCAATCACAGGCCAATACATGCCAACTGAGGTGATATCCTTACCCAATAACCACTCGGGGTTCGGCCGTGTCAATCTGGCTGGCTCCGTTATCCTACCAAACCAGGGAGCTCCAGCGGGATTCCACGTCGGCATAATGGACGATGATCCGATCAAACTTCCGATCCCTATTCCGAAAAAGGAGCCAACCGTGCATCTGCAGGATGGCGAAGCTCCTCAGCCTGCCGCGCCGACTACACCGCTCACCTTGAAAGTGACCTTGGCGTACTCTGATGCCCCCGGAGCCGCGCTCCAGAACGACCTCAACCTCATAGTGGTCACAGGCAACAAAGAGCGCCATGGCAATCAGGGGGCGCACGAGTACAATGTTGACTCCACGAACGGCTTTGACCGTGTCAACAACATCGAGCAGGTAATTTGGGAGGGTATTACTGGCGACGAAGCTGTCATCGTGATCAAGGGATACCGCCTTACCACGGACCAGCAGCCATTTGCCTACGTCTGGAGGTTTTATTAGTGGCAGATTCACAACAGGCACATGCGGAATGCTGCTTACGAGCGCGTAGGGCTGCAAAGGGTAAATTGTCAGCTGTCGAGATTAGCAGGTTAATAAGGTGTCTCTTTGGAAACAAAAGTTCTGTGAAGGTCCTTACAGACTGATTGCACGAAGGGCCCGGACGTAGTCATCCAAGTTGGTATTAGCGAGAACATGTGACAAATATCTTTAGTTGTGTTACGTGCATATGGTTCGTGATCGTCAGCTCGGACACCCCACCTCCCCGGACACCTTTTTGGTGAGAAACACGTATATTAGCAGCGATAGTATTACAACAACGCCTCGTTATTTTAGCTAGATAGTTTGGGGGCCCAGTATATAAAGCACGCGCTTTAATTTGCTAAAGAGATAACGTGTTTCATGGGCTCGCGGGCCACCCGGGCTCGCGGGCCACCCCACCAAGTTTTCGCGCCCCATCAACTTTGAACTGCAATGCCTCAACACCACAATATAGAGCTGCCCTCTTACGAAGCTAGACTTACCCTAGCTATCCAAGCACTTGAAAAAGACGCGTTTCTAAGTGAGCGACGCGCTGCAGCAATCTACAACGTTCCTCGAACCTCTCTCCAGAAGCGACGCGCCGGAAGTACGCCAAAACGCGATTATACACCCGTAGCAAGGAAGCTCACTAAGCTTGAAGAGGAGGCAATTGTTAGATACATACTTGAGCTGGATCTAAGAGGGCTTGCGCCTACAAGGGTTATGGTGCGGGATATGGCTGATAGACTGCTAAGGGAGCGTGATGCAGTGGTGCATTGAATCCCGGCCGCTTCAGTACTGATTCATTGAATCTGAATCACATAACTGCTTCAGATTCAATGAATCCTGGCCTGATTCAGATTCATAAGATTCAATGATGTATGGTCATACACAATTGTGGCAATGAAGACCACCACCTGGTAGTTCAATTGGACCTGTGACTCTTTCTACACCTTGCGTGATGCATTGAACGCTGGTAGATTTCACTAACCACGCTAACCACGTCCAGAACGCGTTCAAGCGCGTTCCACAATCCAGCAACATTATCGTACCATGTTATCCCAACACGACATGGCAACCGAAACAGCTGTCCTTGCGATGCCGAGCGAAAGGGAAGGCTCTGTAATCTCCGATTATTCTCCTTCCACGCAACAAGACGGTTCTCGGGAAAGCACCGACACCCTCAGCTATCAGACAAAGAAGCGTCCTCGTGGAGTTACTTTAACCGACATTTGGGCAGCAGCGCGAGAGGTCAAGGATGGAGAGGGAGTTCGAGATGAGCACGGTCATCGATGGTTCTATTGCTCGCTCTGCGAGTGGAAGGGGGCCGCTTCTAACCGCATACGGACGCACCTTCGATCGCATAACCTACGGATTGATGACGCTCAGCCAGCAGCTAAGAGACAGACCATAGCAAAGTCAATTGCCGGTTTGCCTGGCTTTTTTGACCGCCAGAAAGCCATCAAACAAGGCCGTGATCTTGCGGAGGAAAAATGTCTTCGTAGTGCGATCAACAAGCCCGCGTTCCTGGAGGCACTAGTTCAGCTTATCAGCAGGCACTCGTTACCACTGAGCATCGTCGAGTTCCCAGAATTCTACGCCCTCCTCAGCTCCATCGACTACGTGGCCGCAGATGTCATTCAAACAAGCCGCAATAAGGTTCCAGATCTCCTTGTGTCAAGCTTCACTATCCACAAAGAACAAGTCAAGAAACGGCTCCAAGAAGCGCTCAGTTGGGTCCATTTCTCGGTCGATATGTGGAGCGCTCCCAGCAAGACCGGCGTGCTCGGAGTTGTGGCTCATTTCATTGACAAGACTTCAAGGAAGGTGGAGAAAGCCCTTCTAGCTCTTCGGGAGCTGCCTGGTCGTCATTGTGGCGAAGCTCAAGCTGAACACGTTGTGCAAGTGATCAGTGAGTACGACCTTCAAGATAGGGTCGGTTTCTTCACGCTTGATAACCATGGCGCCAATGACACGATGCTATGAGCAGTTGCACGCTCCATTTCTCGTGTTGATCCCGTACGGCATCGAATTCGCTGCAACGGGCACATCATCAATCTTATTGTACAAGCGTTCTTGTTTGGGAAGAACCAAGAAGCTACCGAGGAAGCCGTCCGACAAATCGGTGAGCTTTCAAAGCAAGAGCAACGAGGCAGCAAGGAAAGGCTACAAAGCGCTGCTGAATGGAGGAAACTCGGTCCGCTGGGGAAGCTACACAACCTCGTGATTTGGATACGTTCTTCCACCATACTTTATCAGGCATGGGTTCGGCTTGCCGGCCGCATGATACCCAGAGACAACGAGACGAGGTGGAATTCGTGGTGGTTAATGATACATGTCGCCCTTGACCTGCGCAAAGAGTTGAATAACTTCGTCCAGGACCATTGGTCGGAGAATGAGGTCAAAGAAGATTACCTAGATCCTGACGAATGGCAAGAGCTGGTCGAGATTCACGACTTTCTGCAGCCGTTCTGGGAGATAACACAGGGCACTCAGTTCGATGTTTCGAGCCTGGATCAAGCGCTTTCAGCGATGGATTTCCTACACCTTCATTTCACATTACAATCTGCTCTGTACAAGGGCCGCAAAGATCTCGCGATGGAGAATCGGCTGGTCATAGGTTGGTACAAGTTTGGAGAGTACTACAAGATGACAGAAGAATCTCCGGCATATGCCGCCGCAATCCTCCTACATCCATCGCTGCGGAAAGCTTGTCTGCAAAACTCCGATTCTTGGAAGAAAGCCGATATCAACAAGGCAATTCGCGAAGTGCGAAGGCTATGGAAAGATCACTTCAAGCCGGCCACCGACCAGCGTCTTATTGAGGAGAAGCTAGAAACACCCTACGAGCGCTGGAAGCGAGAGAGATATCTGCACGCGGGTGTCAGCAGCGCGAGTGGTGACGATTTCGAGCGTTTCATAACGGTATGATTACCACCCATCTTCCACGATTTGAGCTAAAATGGATCTGCAGGCTACCCCGTGTTGCATCGGTGAACAATCTCCCCTCGAATACTGGCTCCAGCCATCACAGCAGAAGACCTATCCCGAACTTAGCTTAATGGCTATCACCATATTCTCAATACCCGCGATGTCTGCAGAGATAGAGCGCGTATTTAGTGGCTCCCGGCGGACTGTTTCATGGGGCAGGACAAAACTTTCGATCCAGATGCTTGAAATACTCGAATGCCTAAAGCATTGGATCAGGAGCGGACTCTCTTATGAAGCTTTTCTGACTGATGAAGCGGTAGCACAGGCAGTTCAGGCTATCGAGGAAGAGGCTGCTCGACCAGAGGTTGAACTAGAAGGGAGATGGTCCTGGTACTGTAACTCCACCATACGTCATGCATGAACGCTTCAGAGTTTTGAATCAAACTAAATCCTAGCCTCTGATTCAATGAATCAAACCGAAGCAGACCCTGATTCAGATTCGAGCTGCTTCAATGCACCACTGTTGACGCTGACTTTGCTTCTTAGCATAATACTACTGTCTTGAAGCGGGAGATGACGACCCGAATAGGAAAATGACGGCCCAACCCTCCTAGGAATAGTATGAAGGAGCACTTAGGATTTAGTTCCTTATGGAGAAGCAGACACTATGTGATGAGGCGAGTCTGGCGGTAGTCATGTCATGTACACTTTCAATGTTGTCGAGATGTTGTGTTGTTTTCCAACCGGGTCCCGTCAACTGCACTTATTCTATGATTGCCATACAGTTGACGGGCCATGGGCCCACCGCATTACTAAGCTGGAGTGGAACGGAAGAATGGATTAATCCGAAAGGGAATGGATGAACATGGGGTAGGAACACGAAGTGGTCATTTTGGTCATTTGGATTTCGCCAAGATAGCCCGGAAGATGGCCGCCAAGATGGCAGTCAAGATGGCACTATAGACAACGCACAGCGCTACTTAAAGGCTGGACGCACCTTTCATTTCTCTTTCGCTCTCGCTTCAGAGCTTCTCTCTGCTGCGAGGTTTATAGAGTGCTTCCATTACATCTGTGTTTGCAGCGACTGCGAAACTTGCCACTCTTCATTTATTGCCGTTTGCTGCGACGTTCATAACTGTTTGTCGAGATGGCTTCTACGACTCGGTCGTTTGCAGCTCTTTGGGCTCGTCAAAGCCCTGATGGTACCTGGTCTGCCTCAACTGTCGTTCTCCAGCAGCGATCTTGGTCCACGGTTACGCAAGGTAGTGCTGGTCGGTTATCTTCGTCGACTGGTGCTGAGAGTACTGTGGAGATGCCGAGAGGTGCTCCGAAGAACGGAGGTTCTCAGATAACGCATACGGTTCAGCCGTTAGCGGCGACGACTACGACCTCGGCCAAGACCGTGAACGGACGGTCGGTGTCCTCGAGAAAGCGGTGCCGAGGTGATGTGGAGCTAGGCGGGTTAATTAAGGATTCGGAGCGCCGTTATGGTGCGAAGAGGTTCAAGTTCGATGGGTTACATTCCATGGTGGAAGATTTTCGTCGCAGATGGGATCCGGATGGTACCCTTACCTCGGCGGACCTGAAGAAGATGATCGCGGTGCAACGCCAGAGGGTTGACCTGGCTGAGATGGAGTTTTTGAGGTCGACGATGGAGGCGAAGGAATCTCCCTAGGGTGGCTCGATGGAGGTTGAGCCTGAATCTGAGCCGGGAGCCCGGTCGGTGCCGGTGTCGGTGGAGCCGTTGTCTCGTGGATCCGTTGGCTGACGGTTACTCAGTTATGGACGGTGGCAGTTCGAGTGGTTTGGCGGTTTGCAATTTTGGTCTTCATCAGTCTTTCCTAGAAGCGCCCGGATTTGGTCAATTTTTCGATTTGGGTTTCCCGTCGATGCTTGGTGTGGATTCGATGTCGTTATCGACGTCGATGCCTTCCTATTTTGTTGATTTGCTTGATATATCTTCTTGAGCGGTGATCTAAGTGCTAGGCTCAGTGCCTTTATTGCCAGTGTTCTGGCTAGTATTCGGTTGCGGTTCGCAGGGAGTGGTCTGAATGATCCGAAGCGGCAGCGGAGGGGCTCACCCAAGGTACGATGGGAGAACTAGAATTGCGATGTACTTCGAGGAGGTATATTGCTGCAGTTGCTGTAACACCAGGGATGATAACACGCTGCCCGGGTGCGAAAGGCCTTTTATCCCTTGCCCCAAGATCGTTTGCATGCCCTTGCACCCCAACACCATGCTTGCTTATCCTGACACGTTGACCCAAGAAAATCATCCATGAACGAAAGCATTATCTTACACATCTGGAAACACAAGCCCTGGCACGCCGTACTTCAACATCGAAATCCTCCACTTGAACCGTCTTTTTCTCCTTCCCTTTCCGCTTTCTCTTCCGATTCGGCGTGATCATGCCCAGAGGCTGGCGAACTCGCACTTTAGCCCGTTCAAAGTCGACCAGCATTAGACGGTCACAGCTCTCGTCAAACAGCATGTTGCGCGGCTCTGCGTCGTCATGCAGCACCTGGAACTTGTGCAGCGCATGCAGTGCTTCAGTCGCCTTGTCGAGAAGATGTGCTTCGTTATCCCGATTGATGTAGTGGAAGACCGGTCGTCCGGCCCAGCTGAGAAACAGCATACGAACGTACAGCCCGCAGTCGTAGTAGTATGGCCGCTCGAGGTCAACAGCTCCAAGGCAGACAGGAACACACATACCCTGAAGAGGGCGTACTTGCTCGTAAACTCGGTGTTCGTGACGAAGATAGGCAAGATTAGGCTCCTCCATTCCCTTTGCGACAAACGTGTATCCATGCGAAGACAGCCGGATCTTGAAAAGCGCTCCGCGTGAGCCCTGGGTGTAGAGTGGCTTGCAGTCAGCATCGCGCCCCCGGTCTTTGGCAAGCTGTGCCCGCACGAGGTGCAGGAAAGTCTCTCGTTTGATGTGCTTCGTCCTGTGATCTTGGAGGTTGGGGCATTGCCTGTCCAGAGGCCCGCCGTGCGCCAGTCCAAGCAGACACTGATGAGTGCAGTATGGTCGATCCTCGATTCTCGGTCTCGACGCCGCTCCAATCCGCTTCCGATTGCCGTTGTTGCGTTTGTCGGCTCCACTGCTGGTTCCGCGGCTGGCTTCTCGTCTTTTGGGGGTTGCTCCCTGGTTTCCGCGCTTGCCGCGCCGATTGTCCTGCGCGGGTGATGGCGTGCCTGGAGCTCGCTCATCTCCGTCATCGTGGCCATCACGGTCGCCCCTGCTACCCTCATCATTTCCGAGTTCTTTGCAGGCCGGGACTTGCTTGCGACGGCGTAACACCATCGGAGAGTGAAGATAGGCGCTCACGAACTTCGACTGATATTCACTGCCTTTGTCCCCGCTCTCGGAGGGGGTTGGTGGGATATCTTTCAGAACATCGATATACTCTTGAGGCCACGTCGATAGCTTTTCCGCCTCGTCACGCCACGATTGACTTGGCGCCTCGCTGTGCATCGCGCGCAGAACGAACGCGGACGCCTCTGCTACCGCCGTCCTGTATGGGCTGTACTCGTCGTCCTCCTTGCAGTCTAGTTTTGGTATCGAAAGGTGGTAGTACACAACTGAAGGCTCGTCCGGAATGTGCAGGAAGACATTGGCTTCTCCCGTGCAAATGTAGCCCCATCGCACTCCCTTCCGGATCATGTCCGAGAAGAGCTGCGTGATCACAGCAGCCGCCAGGCATTTCGACAGGAATTCGAAGCTTTTGCCGTCCTTGCCGATCACATCTTCGGCCGGTCGAATCTCCCCATCCAGTCCGGCGATCACGTTGTCCAAGGAGAACTTGTGAGGCGCCTTGTATTCAATCAGCATGATTGCAGCCTTTCCGCCGTCCGGCATCTCGAGTATGCAAAATTGATCCGATGATCCACCTCTCCTCCGAACACTGCTCTTCGAACCGCCTTGATTGGCTCTCCCTTTGCCCTTATCTGCTTTCCGCCCTTGCCCTTGCCCTCTCGCCCTTCCCCTCGTTTTAATCGGTGTACTGGGCCCAGCGACGGTCATTCGCTCCATCTCCTCTTCAATTGTTGTTTCGCTCAAATCCCCCACGTTGGTGTGACTTTCGAAAACCACCTTCCCCCGAAGCCCAAGAACGTCCCGCAGTTGCTCATCTTCGTACACTTGTTCGATCAGCGTCCGTACATGGTTTTCGATCGTCTCACGTGCGTAGTCTCGAAGGCCATTCTCTGAGCTGATCGGGCGGAGGTTTCCGCAGACGTAGTCCAGCTGATGGGAGGTCGGGAATGTTCTCCGCGAGTGGAAGTCCGGGTGGACTGAGAACCGCTCCCAGATCTCATCCTGTCCGGTTATGAAGTCGTCCCAGGGAACGATATGCCGTGGGAATTGTCTGCCGGTAGGGTCCGTAGTGTTACCCTGAGTTGTCGAGGTCTTGTCGGTGACAACCGTGAGCGCGTGGAAGGATCTGTGACAAGCTTTGAGATGTTCGAGGAGTGTGTGGGGCCTGGAGTGTTCTGCACTGGCTTCCGCTTCCTCGCGGCGGCGTCGCTCCTCTTCACGTAGACGTTGCTCCTCTTGACGTCGTCGCTTTTCCTCTTCGAGTTGTCGACGTAGCTCTGCAAGCTGCCCATCCATCCTGATATGAAGCTGGCGACGTTGTCTGCTTGACGACCCTCTTGTTGTTTACACTTTGTGTACACCTCGGATCAGAGCTCCCGTGGATCAGCCGGGAATCTAACCCAGATAGTTCAAGCGAAGCTCCTGTCTGGGCAAAGCACGTACCAACGCTATGACTCATTGACCCCCTACACCCAATTACATTTTGTGGAAATATGCAACCAAAGGACGCCCCAAAGGAGAGACGGAGGCCTGACTTGGATGCGGTCAAAAGCACAGTAAGGTTTTGCGCAAAGGACTGCAAAGCTGGTGCCTCAGGTAGTTATTGCTGTCATAGAGGCGACGTGTGCATCTGCAGATATTATCAAGTATATTCGTTAATAGCTTGTTAATGCTCTTTTTCCAGAAACAAGACCTGGAACCCATAAAAGTCCTCAGGCTGCGAGACCCCTTTCTCCATCAACAACTGCTCTACCTCTCTGTATTCATTGAATGCCGCTAGTTGGAGGGCCGTGTACCCGCGGTTGTCCTCTGCATCCATATCTACCATATTATCAAGCAGGATCTCCACCAGCCGCTTGTGCCCACCCTCTGCAGCCAACAGCAACGGCGTTCGACCAGATTTGGTGTCCTTGGAATTCAGATTGATGCCCTTTTTGGTTAGTAGCAGTTCTGTGACCGCTTCGTGCGCATTCTCTGCAGCCCACCACAGCGGCGTTCTGCCATACTGATCCTTGGAGTCCGGGTCAACACTCTCCTCCCTTAGCAGCAGTTCCACTACCGCCTTGTTTCCGTTCGCTGCAGCTACCAACAATGGTGTAAGCCCATAGTTGTCCCTCGAGTCCGGGGCGATGCCATTCTTCGCGAGGAGCAGCTGTATTACTGTGGCTGCACCGTCTCTGTTATGTGCAGCGTAAAACATCGGTGTCCGCCCGTATTTGTCCCTTGAATTTGGGTCGATGCCGTCCGTTGCGAGCAGAATCTGCAGAACCGCCTCATGGTCGCCCTCTGCGGCGATCGAAAGCGGCGTCTGACCGAATTCGTCCTGAGAATTTAGGCCGACTCCTTCTTTTCCGAGTAAAAGTCTCACTACCGCCTCGTGCCCATTCGCTGCGGCCCACCACAGGGGTGTTCTACCGTCGCGGTCCTTAAGGTCCGGTACGACAGCGTCGTTCGCGAGCAACAGCCGCACAACCGCTTCTTTCCCCTCCTTCGCAGCGCATAACAGAGGCGTGCGACCACACTGAGTGTCCCTCAAGTTCGGATCAACTCCGTCCTTTTTGAGCAGTGCCTTCAGTACAACCTCATGCCCGCTCTCTGCCGCATATAACAGCGGCGTCTGGCCATACGTGTCCTCGGAATTGGTATCCGCACCGTGGTCAAGCAACAGCTTTACAATAGCCTTCTGCCCAATCGCTGCGGCCAAAATCAGCGGCGTCCAACCACGAGCGTCTTTGGAGTTTGCATCAACGCCAGAGTGGTTAAGCAGTAGTCGCACCGCTGCCTTGCGTCCGTTCTCCACAGCCCATGAAAGCGGCGTCCGACCATTAACGTCCTTAGAGTTGGGAGCCACCCTATCCTGCGCCAAGAGCAGCTGCATCACCGCCTCGGACCCGCCCTCCGCAGCCCATGAAAGTGCCGTACGACCATCGTTGTCCTTAGAGTCAGGATCAACTCCGTCATTCAATAGCAACAATTTCACCACTGCCTCGTATCCGTTCTCTGCGGCCCATGACAGCGGCGTCCGGCCAGATTCCCTGTCCCTATAGTCCGGGTTGACACCATCCTTCGCGAGTAGCAACTTCACCACTGCCTCGTGCCCGTTGCCGGCGGCATACGACAGCGGCTCCCAACTGTCAGTGTCTTGGCACTTGATATTACGGCAGCGATCAAGCAGCAACTGTACCACCGCCTCGTGCCCATTTTCCGCTGCTAATAGCAGCGGTGACTGGACGCTAGAGTCAATTTGGTTGGTGTCGACGGTTTGGCGCTTAAGGAGCGATCGGACAACCGCCTCGTGCCCGCCCTCTGCAGCCCAGGATAGCGGCGTTAGACCAGAATTGTCCCTTGAGGTCAGATCGACGCCATCTTTCGCAAGAAACAAATCTACCACCGCCTCGTGCCCGTTTCTTGCAGCCAAAGACAGTGAGGACCGACCGTGAGTGTCCTTAGAGTTGGCGTCGACGCCTTTTTGTTCAAGCAGCAACTGCACTACCGATTCTTGTCCGTTTTGCGCGGCCCATGACAGCGGTGTCCGACCATCGGCGTCCTTGGAGTCGGGATTGATGCTTTCATCCAGAAGCAGCAGCTTCACTGCTCCTTCGTGACCGTTCTTAACGGCCCAGAAGAGCGGGGTTCGACCAGAAGTGTCTTTCAGGTTCGGATCGTGTCCATTCTGAAGTAAGGTTACCATCGGGTCCCTCAGTCCGAAGTATGCCGCAAGATGAAGTCCCGTTATTTGCCTTGGTACTCTTTGACTATAACTGGAGAAGCCTCTGGAAGCGAACATGGCCTGACTGGAGCTAGAGACCTTAGCTTCAGTCTCAAGGAAATCCCGTATCAATTGTTTAACCTCTCCCGACACGCTATAGGCATGATGTCCCCAGTTTTGAGCAGCATAATCGTAAAGTGCATTCGATTGAAGTCGTGCTTCGAACTCCTGGTTCGTAGTGCAAAAACCGGTTGCAAAAGTATCGAACGATAGATACGTAACACAGATCCTCGTGATGTCAATCTGAGCATTTGGAAACCAATTACTCTGCGTCCGTTCAAAGTATTGCTGCGTTGTGTAGTGGACCAAGCGGATAATATCACTCTCTTCGTCGACTGTGACCAAGCCAGCGCACACAGAAACCATGTCTTCAGTTTCTGGGAGACTCTCTTTGTCAAGTTCGGGCGCACCGATTTCCACGGCAAGGGCATGTCGAAGCTCCAATGTGGTTAGCGGTCTCTTAGCACAGGTGATCCATGACAGGACCTGCTCCGCAAGCTCTCGAGAATCTGCAACCTGGGCTTCAATTCTCTCCATGGCTTCTTTATACGCATTGCCATACGCGTCAGACCCTGTCGGCAGCTCTTTCAAAGCAGTTCTGATAGCCTTTGGCGATCTCTTCCCGGTTAATGAGCCTAGATGGAGCTGCGCGAGGAGGAACCTGAAGATATGTTAGCTCACTTTATCCCACAAGATACTAAGAAGATACGTACATTCCGTCGACTGCCGTTGCGATTGCAGTCTTGATTTGCTCTTGTAGATCAGCATTGCGTGAGACGAATGATGGCAGCTGTGACATATGCCCTTCCAGGTATCTCCTCACATCATCACCACTGGCACGGATCTCCACTGATATGCTTCCTTCAAACTCCTTCTCGATCTCCGGAATGAATCGTGAGGTTGCAAAGATATTTGCCGCCGTCTTGGTTTGAAGGTTGAAGATCTCTGATAGAAGCTTTCTCCGGCGTCCATCAGAGACTTGATATTCGTCTAGCGCATCAACAATAACAAAGGCCCTTGAATAACCAGCGACAACAGACTGCAACGCTTTCGAGATTTCGTCAAACGAGGGTCGTGTTCGTTTGTCTTTGTGACGAGTGTAAAGATCCTTCACGCTTTCAGGTATGGAAGGCCGTTCCTGGACGAACTGCTTTAGTAGACTCAGGAGTAAATCGGTGGGCTTTTGCTCGTGTTCTCGTCGGAAGTTGCAATACAGGTATGCGATGCCGATAGTACGGTCATTCCAGAACGTGGTGTGGAGGTGGTGGACAACAATAGATACGAGTATTGTCTTCCCTGCTCCTGGAAGGCCTGGGCAGAACAACGTCTGCTTGGGTTGGTTGAGCCATTCTTGGAACTCATACGAATTCAACAACCACTGTCCTGTTCCTTCCTGTCGTCTGCCAATGCAATCGCTCTGCTGAGTAGCATAGTCGAAGGGGGTGAGCCAGTCGAGGATAGCCCGATGCTCTTCACGACGTTCATGGTTATCTTGCCGCTCATGCAACCGATCCACACCCTCTTTTGTCACCAATGTGAGCTTGCTGGCAACAGTCAGCATATTCGTAATATTTTGATTGGACACACAGAGAGCCACCTAGTTAAGCTTCCATTAAAAGCGTTCAAAAGTCCAACATTTAAGGTAATGCGTAAGCGAAGGTCTCGGATGTCGTTGGGCTCCCAGTTTAATCTCTTCAATACCTTTCGCGACTTATCTCGTAAACCTCGGGGGTTAGACGTCTTCAAACAATAATTCTCGTCCACTACTTTTCCTACGGCGATAAGGACGTTGTGGCATTCTTGAAGAATTGGCACCAGATCTCTCTTCTGCCAGTTGGTAAGCTCCTGCTGGGATAGAACACCCTCGATATCTCGTAGGACATTCGAGAGGCCCGTCGCTCTATTGATTTAAACAATCAACTATCGGTAAATCTGCCGATGGAGTGACCTACTCGTTCAATATCGCCTTAAATTGGCGCGGACAATCAGCAAACCGCGTCCGGATCTCGTTCGCAAGTTCAAGAAGCTTGATAATGTCGCCTATGCTAGAGCCAAAGCTCATCGTGGTCCGAGTACGTAGTTGTCATCAATGCGAAAGGGAAAAGCTACGTAGTGGAGAGGGGAAGTTGATTCCAGATTGCGGAAGTTTATAAGTCTCACTAGGCAGCCATGGCGGAGTCGAGTGGCTGTGCACACAGGCACGTGACCCCATCAAGATTAGCTTCACGCTGCATGCTCAGCCGAAAGCCGAAAGCCGAAGCTAAAATCCTCGGAGTCGTCCTGGACCGAGCCCTTCGATACAGACACCATACGACAAGAGCCGCCAAACGAGGCATCAGAGCAGCGCTGGCGCTAAAGTGAATCACAGGGCTAAACCCAAAGACAGCGAGGCAGCTCTTCATAGCAACAGTAATATAGCTGGGGAGTAACGTACTCAATAAGCGAGTTGGCTACCCCACCAGCGCGCGACGCGTCTCTCAGAGACATTAGCAGCAACAAAATCAAAATATAAGCCTACTGGTCGTCATCCAGAAGCGAGCTTCACCTAGAAGCGAGCCGGCGACCCCACTAGAATCGCGACCAACATTCCCATCAACCACTCAACGCAATGGTCCAAAACTCATCAGAGCTGTATCTGAGGAAGGCCATACAGTCTCTCCAGACGGAAGAATGCCCCACAATCGCAGCCGCAGCGCGAAAATATGATGTGAATCGTGAGACACTCCGCCGCCGCTATAACAGCCAGTCTCTAAGCCAAAGTCAGGCTCATGAACCCCAGATGACCCTTAACGCTAGCCCAAGAATAGGCAGTAGTACAATGGATAGGTGCTTTAACCGCCAAAGGCTTCTCTCCCACCCATGCACTGCTTCGTGCGCGGATTGAAGCCGTCAAACATGCGGAGAATCCGGAGGCCCGCCGCTTGGAAAGAACTACATCACCAAGTTTGTCGCCCGCCATCCTGAGCTTAGTGCTGCTGTTTCCGACCGACGGGATAGGCAAAGAGCTCTCATGAGCTCTAAAGCAGTATATCAGGACTTTTTCAGCAAGGTTGCTTCACGAAGATCCCCTGGATCCGACTCGTTTGACATTCTAGCAGTTCCATGCTGCGACTGAGGAATACCACCTTCTGCCTGGGAACATCTATAACATGGACGAAAAGGGGTTCCTGCTCGGCTTGGGAATGCGCTCGAAGATCATTTATCACAAGGACTTCGGTGGGAAGCAGCTAGTCTAGGGTAGAAAGGGTTACTACTTACTAGACCCGGGTCTTCACGGACGGCTAACCGATCTGCAGACGGAAACCGCGAAACGGCGACTGTTATTGAGTGCGTCTCTGCCGCAGGAAGAGCAATCGCCCCCTTAGTGATCTACAAGGGAAAGCAGCACCAATAGAGCTGGTACGAGGGGAAAATTCGAGCAGTACGTTGTCAAGAAAAGCAAGATCGAAAATGTAGCGATCACTGGAATCCGAGCCGGGTACTTGAGATTGATTCTTGGGAGAGATCAGTGTGGCCGTATGTGTCGGATCTTAGGACTAAGCTTTTCCCCGCATATGGTCTGCGCATTCAGACCATTCAATCGATAGCCCAAAGTGCTGATTCACCTTGTCTTTGAACAGCCTGCAGTAATCGCAAATTATAGAGCTACCAGAGCTGATTAGGATGACTGGTTTCGTCAAAGAAATCGGTGGCGGACTTTCCGACATATCGATCAGCCTTTGGTGGAGGGTTTTCCTTTGTTCGTGACCTAGTAGTTGATGCTCTAGTTCTCTTATCTGCTTCATTTCAGCGTGTAGCTCCAGCACCAACAGTTCCTTCTTGACCATCTGGACCTCGGCCTTCAGTTGCTTGACCTTCTTCTCGTCATATTCGTCCTCACGAAGCGCATCGTCCTCATCGAACAGCTCCAATTCCAGCATTTCCTTCTTTCTTTCCAAATCGTATAGCTCTCTTACTACGGCAGATGAGTAAGATATGTCCATAAGCTGCTCTTCTGCACGCGTAATCGACGATTCTAACTCCGCTCGAGGAGCTCGGTCTTGTGGGAGGAACACATGCCGGTCGATGAAGTACGCAATCAACTGCTTCTCAGCATGGGATGCGTTAAATTGACCTTGCGAACCTCGGTCTTTCTGGAAATCCGGAGTCAAGGTATGTCCGACCACGGCTGCTATGCGAATTACTTCATCCGTCCAATCTCTTCCACTGACTCGGATGGGAGGCCATTCAGAGTGGCTCACCCACTCATGGCTGCGATCGGCGGGAACGGGCCGCCTCTTTCCAATCGTGCTACTGTCTTGACATTGCTCGTCACAGGATAGTTCGCAACGGGTCCACAGAAGACAACTAATTGATCGTTGGGAGATCGCCTGAAGGAGTAGTCTTTGCACTCCGATGCTGTCGGCGGAGAGCCATATATAGTCTTATTCTTAACGTCGTTGCCAATAAGGAGCCGCGCAATTTCCCGCCGATCAGCGTCTCTATTGAAAGTGTCTTCCTTATATATCGCCTCACGTTGAGAGATTCCAATGCTACCACCCGCGCGCAGGTGTCTCTCCCGCTGGTTCTTCCGCGTTGGCTGGGCGAGGTCGACGGCGCGACGCTTCTTGTTGTCGCGCAAACTTTTATCGGCACCTTGGTCCACCAGCAGCTTTGCGTTGTCGAACCTGCCCCATAAAGCGGCTTCCATAAGCGCACTTCGGCCTTCGTGGTTGACAGCGTTCACGTTGGAGCTGTGGTCTAGAAGTAGGGAGACCATGGCCGAGCTCTTTTCTCTCGAGGCCATGATGAGTGTTGTATCACCGCTGTCATCCCTTCCATGAAGAAATTTTGATTGGCGATTCGGGCCTTGTCAGATCGAGAAGCACCCCGTGTGGATGAACCTTGCAAAGCCTATTCGGCTTCCTGAGAATGATTTTCACGAGAAATGTATAACAGGAAAAAGCATGCGTGGAATTGACATGCCTCAAGTCAATACGTTGATTGCAAAGTAATGTGAAGATTAAGACGGAAAGGTGTGGGGTAACGAGGGGTAACGTTGACTAAGCTGGATAATGGATGTATATTGTTCCGATGCACGGGTGCTGGTCCAATGTCAGAAGCAAATGATTGGCATAGTCAGATCCTAGGATAGCTTCTGATAGGGAACGAAGCGTGTCTGCTATCTCGCTTGACGAAATGAGCGTCCTATATACATGCAGAGAGAGTGGCTTGCGTAATTATCCCATCGCCTCAGGACGGCAGTGGCGGATGGAAGGAGAGACGCTGGCACCTCGGCACGAACAAAGAGGTAGTGGACGCCGAACTGTACGCGATTGCAGAGGCGCTAAAACCGGGGCGGGGATGGCGATTTCAGCCAGAGACACGCGTCATTAACATCTTCACGGACTCCCGGGCAGCGCTCCAGAGGATCACAAAAGGCGTGAGCAGCGAAGCAGGGCAATGGCTCGTACGGAGGATCGTAGAGCGCACGGAGAACATACGACGAGCTGGTGGACAGGTGACCCTCCGCTGGGTACCGGCACATAGTGGAATCGAGGGCAACCAGCGAGCAGACGAAGCAGCGAGGAGCGCCGCGAGTCAGGTCAGAACAATACCACAGAGCGACAAGCTCACAACGCTGGCGTATGTAAGTAAACGCTGCGCCGAGAAGGCCCAGCGAAGCGCGGATGAGTGGTTTAGGCAGCGGCAGAGAGCGGGGTACAAGGACGAGCAAAGGCCTAATCGCACAGCCATGAAAGCGCCGAAGGCCCTCGCGACCCGCTTCTACCAGCTGAAGCTGGGCACTCCGCCCAACGCGGTGTATCTTTGCAAGCTGAAGCTTCGAGACGACGACACATGCTGGGACTGTGGGAGAATGAGGATGACGGTTGAGCACTCGATGCGTGACTGCTCGCTGTGGAAGGAGGAAAGGAAGGTGATGTGGCAGGAAATCAAGGCAGCAGGAAGCGTAGCGATGGAAAGGAGCCGGCTAAGAGATGTCTTTGCGGACTACAAGACGACACCAGCGATTCTGAAGTTCCTTACCAACACGGGGGTAGGCCAGAGACAGCGAGCGGATGAAGAAGAGGCTAGGAGTAGAGAGGAGGACGAGATCAGAGGGTGGGTGGAAGAGGAGGAAGGCGGAGCGGAGGAAGGCGAGCACGATGAGTAGACGCAGAACAGAGGCTTGAAGCCGGAGAAGGCAAGGAGAAAGGCAGCAGCATGCGGCGTAATGCGAGGTTTTAGGCTTTGGAACACAAACTTTACTGTCATAGGCGACAACGCCTGATTAGCTGAGATAGGTACAGCTGAATACAGAATGATTAAAATAAATAAATAAATCCCATCGCCTGCCAGAGCGCTCAAATATTGGTCCAAGGCTTCCAGGGAAGAGTCGTGGCGCTGCTTAGTTTGATTTAATTCGACAAAAACTCACCACCACCACCAATACTACATATTTTATAGCCATTCGAACGCCAATCGATGCCTTGTACCTTTCATCATAATGCGCAAACCTCAAAACGTTGATCCGGCCTTAATCGCGCCATCAAGCGCGCCCGCGAGCGAACCCCTGAAACCCCTTCTCCCGCAAAGCGTCAAAAACGCGTTGAACACCCTACACCAAAGAAAGCAGAAGTTAAAGGCCTACGCGAGGCTGGTATTAGCCAGACAGATATCAAGAAGAAGACAGGAGTCTCTAAACGCACACAGCAGCGCTGGAAGAATGAGAATACTGGGCCTGGCAAGACTCTGCGGCGGTCTGGTAGAAACACGCGTTCAGGACGGCCAAAAGCGATACCCGATAACCTTCTCGATTGTATGATTCGGTTCGTAGAGAAAGACTACTATCATCGCGCCTATAGCTGGGAGGATCTACGCCTTGAGTTCTGCTCCGATATCGTTGGCAATTGGGAAACAGTCAAAGAAGCCTTCAATCTCCGCGGCTATTTTCAATGCAAGGCCTGCCAGCAGCAATACATCCGTGAGGATAATAAGCCGAAGCGCCTAGAGTTCGCAAAGAGCAAGCTATTCGACGAATCTGGTCACGAGCTATCTGAAGACGAGCAGAAAGCTAACTGGCGTACCGTCTTTTTCACCGATGAGGTCCATTTTCAGCTGAACTCTCAGCGTACCGCGTTTGTGATTCGAAGACGCTCTGAACGAACACATCGTAGCTGCTGCCAGTTCAAATACAAAGGGGAAGCTGCAGTACTCCATGCCTGGGCGATGGTTGGCTATGGCTATAAGGGTCCCCTTGTGTTCTACGGCGAGGACATTGTGCCCGATCAAGAAGAGCTTGAAGACAAGGAGGCCCAGGATCAGGAGGCGCATGGTGGTGAGGACCAAGAGGCCGCGCAGCAGCATATTCAGCAGCAAAGAGCTACTTGTAAACACACCTGTAAAGATAAAAGCACGTGCAAGCATATGGACTGCTGCAAAGGAGTAGAAACTAAGAAGCTAACTGGCGGTAACCTCACTCAATCGCGCTATCTCGAGCAGATCTTTAAGCCCTATATCGAACCTAAATGGCGCCGCTGCCGGGCAGAGCATAGAGGATTTATTCTTGAAGAGGATAACGATCAAGGACACGGCACCCGCAATTTTACAAGAGCTGTCTTGTGCCCTAGCATCTTTTCCATAAGAATTTTCAACACTTCTATCTCATAATGCTAAAAGGAAGCACCTGGGTAAAGTTTGGTACCTCCGTTACGTTCTTTGTTGCCGCCATCTGCTGTGCGGTGTTGGGGCTTCAGGTGCTTTAGAATCAGAATAATACAAAGGCAGGAATTGCAACCTTAAGTGTGAGTATATACCCCTCTCTTATCGTTTTGTGATAGGTTGAGTAACAGGAAATTTAGTTCAACTTTACGGATAGCTTGCTGAGCAATCCCTCTGTTATGCCACGTGCTATTCCAGGGGGCGATATTCTTCAACCCTTTCAAAGCGAAGCTCAGAGCGCCGCAAACGCTATCGCAACGGCGGTCCCCGGTGCTATTAGCCAGGTTCAGATTGCCCTAGACGCTGCTGCTACGGCCATTCCTAATATCAATGCGGTCAAAGAATTAATTCCTAGAAATTGCTCGATAGGCACAAAGCAATTCTGTGTCGGGTTTAACAATCGTACGGAATGCAACAACTTACCAATGAACATTTCCAGTGTCACACCGGCAACTGTTCTAAGCTTCCTCGACGACCAGGTCCGCGCCCTTTAGCCTCTAGAGAAGATATTGACGAAGATTACTCCTGCAAACATCCAACTCTGTCTAATATTAGGGCTGATTATGACGCTGATTATAATCGCGATGTTTGTCTGTTCAATGTTTAGGGGACTGCTTTGCTTCGGGTGTTTTCTTTTAAAACTACGTACTATAACCAGTGTGATAATTGCTTCTGGTCTAGCATGTTGCATCCTCCTCCTCATACCTACTGCGATTCTATACACTGTACAGTCGAAGATACAGTCGAAGATGCAGGATCTGGGGTCCAGCATAGGGGTCGAAAAGGGCGATATAAGCGATTACTGCTTCGGTGCTCTCGGTGAGCTGTTGTAATGCTTCTAACCGCACTTATACCGGCGTTTCTCTAACAGGGAGCATACGGATGATAGTGGCAGAAAAATTCGCGATGCAAAGAATAATAGGTGGAAAACGATGTGTTTAAGTATTCCCTTAGAGATCTAGATCAATGGTTTTATAATGGATTATCAACAAGACAACCGCAACATCTGTACGCGGAGAAGACTATTGTCGCTTCTTCTAAAGCTCGCCAGACGCAACTTCGATGGCCTCAAGGATTTCACTGCCAAAGACATATACCATATAGCTCGGCACGACGAGCCACGCGCCACTATACTCCGTCAGCACAACGGGTTTGCCTTACTATAAGCCTAATAAGGCATAGTGAGCACACACTTCGGAATTATCCATAGAAAGAAGAGGGTGTATGTGGATATTTAGAGGCTGCTTGTGACAATTGAGGCGGATGATCATTGCGTGGGGGAGAGTCTCGTCCCCCCCACGGGAACATGTTTGAATAGTGTCGAATCCCTGCAAAGCGGGTCTCGCTAAAGTCTCTTCACTAAGGTGTTAGCGCTCTGTCGTACCATGGAAACTGAGTCTTACATCGTGTTATCAACAACTGCTACTCTATAGCAGCAGATCCTCACATCTTCCGTTGCAGGTTTTGGAACACATTGTTTGTTGACGTCCAGTATCAGGTATGCTTTGCCTTTGTCGTGGTCTATGTTCGACGGCGTATAGATGTAGTCATCTTTCCAGCTAAATTCTCGTTGGAAGAAACGCTCCATGAAAGCATTTACAAGAGTCAGCGGCCGTGCACAAGGCTCGCCGGGAATCTGCTCGACTCGGAATCGGAAGCAAAAGCGGGAGGCATTGCCTTTATCGAAATCTGACTGAGAGTTGAGTTCCATCTCTGTACTGAAACGTGATATACGAAGTAGAGCACAATGTAATGGCCGATTCGGGGAGCGAAGTGACTGGGAAACAAATGCAGGTATCTTCGGGTACACATTCGGCCGCCGCCGATGCGGGGTCTATGCTCCCTCCATCGTTCAAAGGTTGGTGCGAGATCTCCTCTTGCCACTCCATCATATTTCTACCTGCCACCGAAGTTAAACTAGTACTTTTTTATTCAGCACAGTGTAACTCGCGTTAGGGGAATATGTGCGACGACCAGTACTTCCGATTCGAGGGCTGTGGCTGCGATCGAGCGGTTGAGATCACTTGGTGTGGGGCTGCCAGAGCGAGAGGACAGTGCTGTCCGGCCCCGCAACGTGGACGAGCGCAACAGCAAGGAGAGACGAAGCCAGGCCTGTGTCCTGTGTGCGCTGGCTCTTCGCCTGCGTCATCCAATTAGGAAATGGGCCCATACGAATTTACAGATGAAAGATCGGAAGGTCAGATCTATCCGTTAAGTCAAAGGGAAAATCTATTAATGTTCTATTAGGGCTGTTTTATCGCGCAACGTTGGCGGGAACACATATATATGGTTGTGTGTATCTAGCAGTGAAGTCGCTCCGGAAATGAGGATAAGAGCGTACAATCTGCTGTTTTAGCAGCTTCGCATCACGCAAATCAATCCGGCACCGGAACAGACATCGTTGGTACCGGCAAAAGATGCAGTTTGTGTCCATTCCTCTCACATTCTCTCCCGATATTGCTTGACAGCTCTTTCTCGCCTCCCACCATACAAGTGCTTGGCTGCCTTGCTCTCCAACGTACAAAGCGTGCTACAACGTCTGCTACAACGTCTGCTACAACTCATCAGTTTTCCATTTAGCATCTAACCAGATTATGATTTACTATATCCGTGAAAAATGGGTTTTAGACCAAAAAGAAACTTCGAAGTCCATTCGCAAAATAAACAAAAATGTGGTTTTGACATCTTATTTTCCTGCAACCTGCTCTACCTTTCAACAGTAAAATCAAACAAGAAGTCTATGATCTGCTTAAAACATGACCTAATACAATCCTCTCCTCCATCCTCTTAGGAGAGTCTCAAAACAACTGGCCCTGCCAATGTTGCAAGAGCCCGGTCATTAACATTATCTGGCTGCTGGGTTGTGACAGCCGCAAAAACTGCTCCATTCATCCCATCTGGGGCAGCTGCGGTCCCCTTTCCCTTCTCTGTTATGTTCAGCTCCGTATATACCGGCTCATTAAGCTGGTTAACCCATCCAACTAGCAGTGGCTTACCAGCTTCAGCGACAAACGGCGTTTGCATCGGGTCCCATGTAAACTCCCAAGTTGTGTTCGCATATGTTGAGATAGACGAGTTTGAAACTAACAACGTTGGGAGAATAGGCACAGGAACTTCAACTGAACAAGATCCAGGTACGATGAATGAAAGAGCGAGATTGTATGCCCATATGTCGCTGATGCCGGTGTCGAGAGGAGTTGGATTTGGCGCGTAGCAGGGCTTCTATCCATACGCCATACGCCATACGGGGCCGTATGGAATATGGCGTATGGCTTAAGCCTCGTATGGAGCCATATGGAATATATATTCCATATGGTAGTTGACGTCATCTATCACCACTTTCCTCGCTTGGTGTTGTACTTCCTTCCTGCCTGGAAACGCTTCCAACCAGGAACTGTTCCACTACATCAACTGGATGGCTTCGCGATCGCTGGACGCGTCAGAGATATAAGAGGACATTAAGAGTGCCACTGCAAGCAACAAATAACGTACGTATGGGTGTAGTGCTGGTAGTGATGATGGCTAATAATCAAAGCTTCCTGGAGCTGCCCCAGAGCTCTCCCCTGCAACAACTAGCCGGGACGGAATAATACTATTCCGGCGTATTCCATAGCTTATTCCATAAGCCTCTGCTGTATGGATATGGATATGGCGTATGGAATAGCTCCGTATGGATTATCTTATTCCATATGCGTATGGATAGAAGCCCTGGTAGCCTGATAAAATCAATCAATCAGCCATGAGTTAGGCAGGCAGCTGCATCCCTCTAACACTAGACGAGGAAAGCGCTGCTCGGTACATGTTTAATCAAGCGGCCCCAGGCGGAATCGACTTGTACCAAGTAGCCCTTTGCAGGGTTGGCATTAGTAGGAAAGAGCTGTTCGTTACACGGTTTGGGCGCCTCATCATCTCGTGCATACGTTTCGTTACTGACAGCTAAAGCCGGAACAGCCACTGCGTACCCCGAAACCTTTGCGCTTTATCCGCAGCCACAGTACAACCGATCCCGCAAGCGTTCTACATACGGGCCAAGTCATTGTAGGAAGCGAAATACTTGAAGCTTAAAATCAATCCCATGCGGCCGCTGGCTCGGGAGAGTGAGAAGACAGCTTCACTTTCCTTCTCATGTTCCTTGACAACCCGCTATTCCAACTTTCCCACTCGCTCAACTCTGCCCTAAGCTGTCGAGCCTCGTTCTCCTTTTCTTCGCATTTGGTCTTCCACGCAACGATTTCGATCTCGAGCTCACCAATGCTCAACAGTCGGTTACACAATTTGTGGGACAAATCGTGTGCGAGATCACCTCCTTCCGACATCACTGTCTTGAACTCTCCCTTCATGAGGGACGTGAAGTTGAGTGCGACAAAGTGGGACATCAATTTCCGAGCGGGCTCTTCTTGGTGTGTGCGGGCAGCCGTGTTCTCGTATATGTGACGGATTGTATGTGCGACCGCTGCGGATGCCGCAGATTGCGTGCAGTCGACCAGCAAAAGTACTTGAGTGAGCCGTTGCAGCGCAAAGCGCTCTAACTCAGGCACGTGATGGTAATGTGCAAAAGTGTACACTTTTGCATGCGCAAGTATTGCCGCATTGAAGTCATTGTAGTTGGCCGTAATATCGCCCTCAGCCAATAGTCCCGCTTCGGTTTGGGTGCTCATCGCTGGTAATCCGACATCGAGGCATCTACTTATAGGGGTCAGAGGTCGTTCCAGACACTCTGCGATAGCTCCGTTGGAATTCGACAGCTGCTCGTCTGGTTGAGATACTGGGCTTCTTGGCCGTTCAGCTTCGATGGCGTCTCGTTCTTCGTTTTCCAGGACCACATGGCATGCAACTTGTAATCCTCTGAGATCTGTAAAAGGTGAGCTTTTACGGCTTGTACTCCGTGAACCGCTACTCTATCGATCAAGAACAGGGAAGGGGCAACTACCTTCAAGTGGCATAGATCCGTTCCAACCCCATCTTGTCCATCACGTTTTGTGCCATACAGCCGTTGCTCAGAAGCACTATAGTCCCCGGTATAGAGGTAATCCAGGAATCGCGCAATAGTCTGGTGATCGAAGTGGGTCCAGTCAATGACTCCTTCACACGATTCTTTCCAAGCGCCATTAATCAAAGCGCTCAAGGCGATTTGCAGGAAGATAAAAGCGTCGAATGGACGTAGTACAGCTGCTTATCGTGTCCAGCTAAGATCTTAATGGGCTCACCCATTAAGTAGCTCCGTGTTCGTTAGCGGATTCGGTCGTGGGGAAAACCAAACCGACCTTGCGACCCGGTCCCTCTGCGGAGACATAGATAAATCACTAATGCGATGGAGATTCAGCGCGGTTCTACCGGAGCGCAGATTCTAAAAACTTAAGATGAGGACGGCTTTCGGTAGTGAGGTGGTTGCTAGATACATGGCGATCGTGGAAGATTGACTTAAGCTGTTTGTTCAATCGTTCACAGGTGCGGGCAATATTGTAAGACTGGTCCGCTAACATCGAAATACAGCCCTTGATTGCTTTCCGGGAATGACAAAGACGTGTCAACCTAGATGTGCTGTGCCAGTATGATTGGCAAGAAATTGTCGCAATGCCGGGAGGGGCTTAGGCAACAACGTTTGCCTTGATCATGCGGAAATGCATCAGAGGTAGGGAAATCCTCGGTATCTGCCAAACTTTTCCAGCAACTAAATCGTGCGTGAGGTCAAAGCGCGTTTGACCTCGTCCGAGCATGCCGCATCGATGGTGACCAACTCTCTAAGACGGAGGAGCAGCGGTGCCTCTGGGCCCACACTGAGCGTCGTACGAGTTTGCGGGCGGGCTAAGTCCGGGAGCCAAACAGCCCGCACAGTAGTAGTAGTAGGATTTATTCCGCCCGGCTCTAAGCCTAAAGGGCACTAGTTCTATTGTCACATGATTCGCTTCCTTCGATTCCGCCATGATCTCCTGAAAGCCCATACATTTACCTCCTCCAATGCTATCTAATGCCAATTATGCCTTTGTCTAAGAGGTCTCGTGTGTGATTAGTAGCAAGTAAGCTTGGAGCAAACTCCTCCAAGTGTTCAATGTCCTATGTTCGGCGATTAAAGCGAGGCCTGCTGGGGACACGAGGATGCGTGGGGGTTAGTCGGGGAATGAGAGGGGTTGGGGGTTGGGAGTTCGCCTCTGTTGTTTATCGGGGTTTCTATCTCCCTGTCGAGTCGTCTGGTGGCCATTGCATATTCGACTGTTGCTCGAACCGCGTTCATGTCAGGGATCCATCGGTCTGGATCAGATGATGTTTTTCCCCCAAATAGAAGGAGAGGTTGCCTCTTCTTGTGTCTGTCTGCTCTAGCATTTGTATTCGGTATGCCTCCCATCTCGTGCATCTGAAGAGGAAGTGTTTGACGGTTTCTGTTGCCTGTCCGCAGGCACATTGGTCCGATTCCGCTACTCCGATTCGGTGGAGGTATCCATTGAGTCGTGCCATTCCTGTTCGGAGCTGTGCCAATACGCTCGCTTCTCTCCTTTTGAAGGTGTCGTACAGGATTCGAGTGTGCTTGCCTGGCAGTGCTGTGTCCATGTCTCTTGAATACTTCCCCACTCCTTCCGGTAGTGTTTTCTTCTGTCCCTGCTTTGCCCTTGCGATCTTTATGATTGTAGACTTGGCTTGGCGGCATTGCCCTTCTGATGACCGGCCATGCTCGGTCGCCTGTCGTGCTGCTTCCCTTGCTCTCTTGCCTAGATCGAAGTCCCCTTGGGATGGGACCCATACCATGGAGATAGAATTGCCTCCTTTTCTCAGCGTGCAAGCGGCCTCGTAGATCTCTCCAATGCTAGCTTGTCCTGATTGAGGTTTTGGCTGGCTCACCGCCAGTAGGGCCCCTGATTGCTCGTGAGAATAGTGATTCGCCTTCCCACCACATGTAGTGGCAGGCGCTTCATTGCCATGGCCATCGCTGCGAGTTCCGCTGTGTATGGGTTCTGTTCCGTTCTCATTCCCAATGTGATTGAGTACGTGATCGGTTCTCTATTTGTCACGATGCCGAGGGTGTCATGGATGGCTCCCCCCATCCCCACCATCCCCTTCCTCTCAGACGAGCTTGTCGCAATCCGTATACCGTGAGTGGCGTTGGCGGTCTCTATGGCCTTCTCCTTCTCGGGGTCGATCATGGCGGGAAGCCGTTCCTCCCACGGAGCTACCACATAGGGTTGAATGACCTCCATCCTGTCTGTTGGCGTGCGTTGGTGCGCGCGGGCTATCTTCTGCAGTGGTGAGGTGAACCTCCGGCGTTCTCTGGTGCCCAGCTTCGAGAGCGGGTTTGCCCCAGGTAACGCACGGAGGTTGACCCACAACGTCGTGGCCCTCTCTGCATGCCGCTCACCTACTGTGCGTATGCTGGCTTCGGCTTCTGCCACCGCGGTCGCCACTGTCCGAAAAGCCCCCGTGATTGCCTGTGCCCCCACTCTTTGTACTTTGTTCATTAAGGCCATGCCCTTACATCCACAAGCGTGCATCCAAACGTTTGAAGCGTAATCCACTACTGGCGCTACCGTTGCTCCAAACAACTGTCTCGCCGTCGGGGGAGAAACTAGTCGCAGTCGTTTTAATGCCATAGCGGCCAGGAGGCCCTTAGTCGTTGCCTTTGCAATGTGCTGCTTATACCGAAGTCGCGAGTCCATAATCACTCCCAAGATCTTTGCGGTGTCCCTTGGTGCAATTGCTTCCCCTTTGATCATGAACGATCTAGTGCTGGCTCGGTCCGACTGCCTGGTGAAGTGAATTATTGCTGTCTTCTCGCCTTCGAACGTGGCTCCGCTCCGCCTCTCCCAATCTATGGCTCTGTCGATTATGGCTTGAATCCCATCTCGGTTCGCTTCTGCTGATGGCCCTGTGACCCACGTGCTACAATCATCCACAAACGCCATTGACCCTCCACTCGCACTCAGTTTGTGCTGGACTAGGTCGGCATTGAAGAAGAGGAACAGTATCGGTGAGAGCGGTGATCCTTGTGGTAAGCATGCTTGTGGCAGTGGTTGTTGTTCAGAGGTATGACCGTTGACGAGTATGGTTGCCGTGCGTCCAGAACAGAAGGCGCCAATCCACCGCACTACGACCGGCGGGATGCCCCTTGCTGCGAGTCTCTGTAATAGTCTGTCCTTATATACCCCGTTGTATGCGCCTTTCACGTCGAAGCTGACCAAGCTGAGTACCTTTCTGGATCTCCACGCGTTGTAGATGTGCTCCTGCAATAGCAGGAGTGCCTGCTCCGCGGAGCGCTGCTTCCTGGCTCCAAAGTGATTCGTGGGGAGCAGACCAAAGCTCTCTGCTGCGTGGGATATTCTCTCAGCAACCACAGACTCGAGTGCCTTCCCTAGTGTGGAGAGCAGCGAGATCGGCCTCCACGCCTTCGCAACCGTGTAATCACCTTTGTCCGGCTTCTTTAGTGGTATAATCTTGGCATTCCTCCATTGTGCAGGGAGTTCACCGTCATCCAACGATGTCTGAAAAAGAACCAGTACCCTCTCTTTCACCGCCGGCCAAAGTTGCTTCCACACCATGGCTGGTAACCCATCATCTCCTGGTGCTTTCCATGATTTTGCTGCACAAATTCTCCGCTCCACCTCTTCCATTGTCAGGCGGGGCAATGGTACCGCGGTTCGCTGCGGTCGTGGACCTTCATCCTCTATTCCCGCTGGTAGTGGCGGGAAGAACGCGGACAACAACTCCTCCGCTTGTTCCATTGTGTCTTTTGTGCAAGATCCGTCCCTCTTCATCAACAGCGGTATCTTATCAAATGCTGAGCTGCCATTAGGGTCCAAGTATTTTACCGCTTGCCAAATATTGGTATCGTCTGCCAGGAAATCATTCCAATGCGCCTTCTTCTGCCTCCGAATTGCATCATGATATTCCTTGGCAGCGTTATCCGCCTGCTGTTCCAGTTCGGGAAGCGTGTGACCCCTTCGCCGTTGCGTTCTTGCCTGATTCCTCCAGTATGTGTAGACTCGCCGGAGCTGTGTGAGGTCCTTGGTCCACCATCTCTTCGCATACGGTGAGGGTTTGGCCTTTGGAGTGAGTGCATGAACTGCTTCCAGCACCACTGTCATCAATCGGTCTGTTTGCTGTTGTGTACCCCCCTACTGGGATTACGTGGAGAGCGGCAGCAGTCCTAGCTCTTATCTCGGACCACGGAGCGTTCTTGAAGAGCAGTCTTTCTTCGGTGACTCGTTCAGGGGTCGCGACGTCAAACGTTGTTTCAATTGCTCTATGGTCAGATCCGTGCTCAGTCGTGTGTATTGTACATTTTACCACCGATGTTGCCAGCTCCTCCGAGGCCAGTATCAGATCGATTGTTGATTTTTGGTTACCGCGTTGCCATGTCGTCGTACCCCTAGGCAGAAGGGTTCGGAGGGCATGATCACTCATGAGATCGATGATCGGATCAGCTTCTCCTTGCCTGTCCTGCGAGGTCTCATCGCCTCCCCATAGCTGGTCATGCCGGTTGAAGTCCCCTGCCAGTATTACATCCACTCGTGTGCCGATCCTATCCCGTGTTCCCTGGATTAGATGGTGCAATTTGCTCCTCGCGTCCAGGAGTGCTTCCGCGTGATGCGGCTCAATGTATACCGATACAACGAGTATCGACCGGTCTGGGAGTCGCAATACCGCCGCAGTGAGGTCTGGCGACTGCACCGACACCTGTTCTGCTTCGATGTCCTTCCGGATCCAGAGCATGCTCCGGAACGCCCACCTTTCCCCCGCTGGACCGTCGGTATCATCTTGGTCCAGTTTGGGTGTCCCATGGGGACTGTGACCACTGCGTTGTCGGTCGTCCACGCATATGGTTCCGATATCGCTAGCACTCCAAAGTCTTTCAGTTGTGGGTCATTCATTAAGCTGTGCTGTACCATCCGCTGCTTTCGGACATTCAATTGAAGCACCCGGAGTGTCCTATTCATGACGAGTAGGATAGAGCACTCGGCAGTTCCTACTGAACGATTCATGTGGCCCTCCGCATGGTACGCACCTTGGAGCCACCACTTGACACTCGCTGTGATGGTGTCCTTGTTGGGCACATTTGGCGCAGACTTGTGGCTTCATGCATGAGAACGCCTTGTGTCCCAGTTCCTGACATCTGTAGCATTGCTTTGGACCGTACCGTGGTTCGAAGACCTGGGTGTAGGCTGACTCCCCCGCGATGTGGAAGTACTGGTCCTGGAGCAGTCGTGCTGCCTCACTGCCTTTGGTGACATAGACAACCATCGATCCATATGCCTTTCCCGTGTCCTTTCTGCTGAGCCATGCAAGCTTTGCTATGCGGACGTCATTCTCCTTCCCGAGGATTTCAGCGGCCCCCGGTAGAACCTTCCCCTCCTGATCAAGAATGGCTGTTCGGTTGGCATTGTCCACCTTCACTGGGTAGAGTTGGTCTCGGAGCACTCGGGCACCGGCTGCTGCCGTCTTCTGGGCTGCTTCCTTAACCCTTTGGAGTTCGGCTTCGTCTCTGCATGCTACCCTGATGCGTTCCATGTTCCTGGCGTCCCTGATCACCGCAGCGCAGCGCCAGCCCTCATGACCCTCTGTTGCACGCATCTCCTTCTCAATAGCTTGCCTGATTGTCCCTGGTTGTGCCTTGATCCTGTCTTCCTCCCCCACTCTGGACGTGTCAACTGTACAATACAGCGTATCGGTCATCGTTGATAGCGTCGCATCCATCGAAGTAAGGGTCCGTACATTGCTTGGTCGGCTGCTCGGCGGGGTACGGGCGACATCCGCGTACAATGGGGTTGCACTTGGTGGTGCTTGAATGTTGGATAGTTGGCCTTGGATCAATTCTGCCACTTCGGCCTTTAGCGATTCGATCTGTTCGGTGAAGGTCTTCATCAGTGTTTCGATCTGATTCGCGTGCTCCTCCTTCTGTTCCTCCATGGCCCTCAGCAGCGACTTAGTCAGGTCGGTGAACATCTTGATCTGCACATTCGCAGCTGCAGTTGCCTTTTCGTTTGCCAAATGGTCGGGAGCTGGCGCCGTTGTTGCTGGCCGTTCTCCTGCCTTCGCAGAGAATGCTCGAATCTTCGTCGCCACGACGCGGTCCTTGAGGTGCGAGCTGATCTCCGTTCGTTTTGGTTGTGGGGCGGCCGGCGCCGTCTCGACCACCTCGATCGTATCTTCTGTCTCATCGTCGCTGCTTCCATTCTGGTTCCGTGTTTCTCTCCTCTTCCTGTCCAGTTCGGCTGCCTTGGGCGTCCGGACGCGTTCTCGGTTCGACCGACGCGTCGGGTTCGCTCCCTCCACCGCCATCTCAATCCTCCTATTGTAAGCTGCTATTTTGCTGTTATAATGATCGTCCAATCAATCCCCGCGCCGGTTCTCGAGTGCCTGAGGTTCCGCAAAGGACTCGACGTGCGGTACGTCCAAGCTCCAAGTAAGTTGTTGTAGCCGTCTGCTTTCAAGAACCCCCGTTACACCATATAGGTCGTGACGTGCCTTTAGAGGGGCTTAACTTTTACGACCCACCACGACTAGTGCGCTTTTCCCGGCCTTCTCTATACGTCGTTCGTACAGGCGATTCAAACAGCCCGCACAGCTCAAGCTTAAGTAAGGCAAACTCGACGCATCACGGGGTCTCGGAAGTCATGGCCGCGCGGATTCTGATTACATAAGCGGCCATCAATATTATTCTAATATCAAATTTGAAGCTATTCGCATCTATCACCACAACGCTGTCTTAATAGCTAAGCCATTTGATTGGCTAAGTATTCTACATCTTCTAGGCATGTCTGCAATTCGTCTCCTTATTTCCTTTATTGAAATAAGCTCCCATTCCTCTAGAAGGATCTGCTTCAGCTGCTTAATATTCTCCCATATTCTTCTCCTTACCCTTTGCTTAAGAATATTCCAAATAGCTTCGACAGGGTTAAGGTCTGGAGACTGAGCTGGATGTATGATAGTTGCCACCCAATTGCTGTCTTTTAAGCGCCTTGCTACATTATCTTCTGACCTCGTGCCATGGCTGGGATCGTTGTCCTCTTGAAGGAATGAAATACCCCTATCCAGCCTTGCCTCATGTATCAAATTGATGTATACAGGAAGGAGCTTCTCTGTATAGTAGGCTTGTGTCATTGAATTCCCCTTTGGCTTGATCTCTACGTCATGGGGAAGGTAAGCCTCCCAGTCTAGCACACGCTGGTGATACTGCTCTGGAGTCTCTGTTGTAGGACGTCTTCGAGGTCTTGGAGGCTTCTGTGGTAGAGGAGAAGGTTGATCGTTTTCATCGTTATAGAATAGGAGTGGTGATTTATGAAACCATGAGATTGAGGCAGCGATATGAAGCTTAACTCCCACAGGTGGTGTATCCTCTTGTAGATTACAAGGCTCATATCGAGTTCCTTCTTCTCGGAGTATGTATTCCTGATGAAATTGAGAAGGATCAATATGAGCCTCATCTGTAAAATGTACATATTGCCAGAAGTCTTCCACTGTCTTACTCTTATTCTCCTTTCCGTATTCAACTCTGGCCTTCTTATTCTTCTTTGAAATTGGTTTAACAACAGCCTTCTTATATCGTCGAGCCTTGCGCTGCTGGAGAGCCTTCTGTAGGGTAGATTTACCGCAATTAAGGTGAAAATGCTGTATTTGACACTCGTAGTGTTGATTGCGGACTGGATTGCTTTGAGGATCGAGCAATTGGTCAAGCTGTCCCTCAGAAATCTTCCGAGGCCGTCCAGAGCGGTATTTTCCAGTCCTCCTGTATGCATCAAGCCCTATCCTATCGCGTTGGCTGAGCCAATCCCTCGCTGTCCTAGCTGGTATACCCTTTTGCTCTGCAATATATTTTACAGTTTCCCCAGGCTGTCGGGAGTCGTAGGCTTCAAAAAAACCGAGTCTTTCGAATAGTATCAGCTTCTTCACGTCTTTTTAGAGCCTTGTCTGATGGCTCTGGCGTGTGTGGACGCTCCATCATAATGGATTTGATGGAAATGTTAATTGCTAGACTGCCGACATTTAGCGATGGCCGCTTATGTAATCAGAATCCGCGCGGCCATGACTTCCGAGACCCCCGTGGCATGAATCATCGTGTTTAGCCGTGATTGGTCATCCGATTTCCTGCTAAAAAGGTCATTCTCTTGGCACCTGCGGCAAGGCCGTGTTACGGACCGCCAAGACTAACCGGGCAGAATCAGTGTTCTCAATGGATGGAATTGATTCCATATTCCATGGATTCCATTCCACACGTGACCATTCCATGGAATCCATGGAATATGGAATCAATTCCATTCTTTACCTGTTTAGGCAAGCGGTAACAGCTTATTGGTGGAATAGTTGGTCCGAATAAGGTGGGGTAAAGGTGAGGTCATCGATTAGGACCTCACCCCATTAAAAGTGCCTATACCGTAGACATATTCTCTTATTAACACCTTACCGTCGCTATGTTAGAGAACGTACCTCG
The DNA here is from genome assembly GCA_030247845.1 of Coniosporium tulheliwenetii. Classification (NCBI taxonomy): domain Eukaryota; kingdom Fungi; phylum Ascomycota; class Dothideomycetes; genus Coniosporium; species Coniosporium tulheliwenetii. The sequence continues at coordinate 43,376 of JAPDRP010000029.1, read as the reverse complement.
AAGCTCGCAGCACCTTGCTAGTAGTCCTCCTCTCCCATCCACTCCCTTTTTAATCGTTGAGGATGACCAGCAGTCCTTAATCCTCTCATCTGCTCGAAGCCTACCGTCGCTAAGCTCTCTTCAAAGTACTTCCGTATTTGATAGTCTTGCTGTTGAGAATGAAGACCTTGAAGAATCTCTGCCGTCAAAGTTTGACTACTCCTGGGTTGACTGGAACTTCGTCAACAAGACCAACTGCCTTAAGGGTCATACACGGCCGTATTCAAGGTCAATAAGCCGTCTAGATAGCTGGTGGTGGAACCTGGGCGTACCAACACAAGAGAAGACTTCTGAAGATCGATACTTCCTCTGCAAAGAGTGTGCTACATCATTGACTGGTGGAAACCTTAAAAAGCACCACTTTAAGATCGAGAACGGAAGCCAGGGCGTGCTAAACCACATGCGTGATGCACATGGATTAGGTAAAGATGGAAAGGCTCTTGCCTTATCAAACAAGAAGAGGAAGATTGGCCTGGATGGTCAAGTTGAGGAGCTCGGCCTTGATCCTGATAGCCCGCGGGATCAGAAGATCATCAATCGACTAGCAGCATCTTTCGACGAGGCTTACTTCCAAAGACTGCTTATCCGTTGGATTGTTCGCGATAATATTGCCTTCAATAAAGCCAATAATACATGCTTCCAAGACCTTCTCACCTACCTTCAACCACGGGTAAAGGGCTGCTTTCCCTGTGCGAATTCGTTGCGGTCCTGGATCCTTCAGGAGTTCGAATTCCACAGGCCATCAATTGTCAAGATACTACGCAAAGCACGTAGTAAAATCCATATCTCGTTCGATCTCTGGACCTCAACAAACCTTCTATCACTTAATGGGATTGTTACCCACTTCCTCAATGAAAAGAATCGACCTCAAACACTTTTTATCGGTCTACCTGAGCAGCTAGATAGCCACGAAGGTGTAAAGATCGCTGAGCACGTTACACCCCTGATTGAGGAGTACCAGATTGGCTCAAACCTGGGCTACTTTATGGTAGATAACGCTAAGAACAATGACACGTGCCTAGAGAAGCTCTCGAGGAAGTTTCGGTTCGACAAGAAGCACCGTCGACTTCGCTGTATTGGTCACGTGTTCAACCTAATCGCCAGAAAGCTCCTGTTCGGTAGTGATCCAGACGCCTTTGAGATCGACTGTACGACGTCCTTGGCGGACGTAAAGCTTCAACTGCAACTCTGGCGCTCTCGTGGACCTATCGGACGACTGCACAACCTCATGGTCTGGATTTATCGAAGTCCTCAACGTCTAGCTCGATTTCATATGACCCAGGAACGAGTGTGGCCGGAGACTGGTAACTCTGGCAGGTTTAAAGGCCGCGAATTGGCACAAGATAACCAGACGCGCTGGAAGTCCTGCTACTTGATGATCGAAAGCGCTACTCAGCTTCGAGTAGCGATTGAGGCGTTCGTGATTGACGAGAAGAGACGGTACGAAGAGTTGCTTAAGCTAGGCAAGGTCTAGTGTTGGCAAGAAATGAAACGTTTCATCGTGAAATGAAATCAAAGAGGTGAAATTGCAATGAAACGAAACTGAAATTGACGCCTGAAATAATCGACATTTCAAAAAACCTTAGTAAGCTGTATATAGGCCCCTGGATGTGGTATAGAAGCTAGTGGTGGCGGCCTTCGCGGGTGAAGAATCAAAGCCTGCCCTGCAGTTTAGATCCGGATAAGATAAGATTTGCTAACCTGTCTGAACCCAAAGCTGCTTCGCGAACTCCTTCAGAATTCACGACGCGTACTCTCTCCTACCAACTACCCTTATCATTTCACCAATCACACGCTTACTATATAGCCTTTACTTACCCAAATCATCGCAATGGATTACTTTGCTATTAAGGACACCAAAACAACCATATCTGGCGGCCTTTCTGAGCTTGACAGCGCTCTGTTTGTTAACCACAATCAGCTAGCGGCATAGCCTGCAGAAGTCATCGAAGTTGACAACAACGAAGAGGAACTTAAAGACCTTCCACCTGAGCAACAGCACGCTCTTTATAGTCAGGCTTTGGAGCGTCGTTATCACCGTAGAAGAACGCCTAAGATCGACGTTGTGAGGGCTAAGATGACATGGTCTCATAAGCGTAACAGGACTCTCACTGAGCCTGAACGAGACGGCCATGGTCACAAATACTGGTACTGCAAACACTGCAAAGGCTACGGCACTACCAACCTTGCGAATGCTCGTCAACACCTCGCTAGTTTTCATAACATTCTCATCGGAGAGGAGGCCTCAAAAGCTGAGCAAGAGAGGACTACTACTATCAACGCATTATTCGATGAGCAGCGACGAAGTCAGCAGTCCAATGCCGATGAATGCTTTCGTGGAAAGCTCAGAGCAATTGTCGACAAGACTATGGTTGAAAAGGCTCTTGTTACTCTCATCACTCGCCGCAATTTGCCTTACTCCATCGTCGAATGGCCAGAGTTTCACGCCTTACTCAGGTGCTGTAATTTCGAGGCTCTTCACGCGCTGCCAACCTCGCACAATTCCGTAGTTACGCTTATCGAGAATCAACACCAACTCCAGCAGCAACAGATGAAGACCGTGCTCCACCAAGCCCGCTCTTTGATTCACCTTACAACTGACACCTGGATTGCGCCGAATAAGCTGGAGTTTCAAGCAATTACGGCTCGCTTTGTAAGCTCTGAAGGCAAGCTCTCAAAAGCACTGATTGCGCTTCCACAGCTGGATGATGGCCACGCTGGAGAGGAGGTTGCGCCAAGAGTGTTGGAGACTATCAAGGTATACGGCATTGAGCAAAAGCTTGGCTATATCTCAGGGGATAATGCTGGCTGTAATGACACAATGGCAGCGGCTATTGAGAGAGAGCTTGGAGCACTCAAACCCGCCATCAAATGGCCGGCCTCACAGCGTAGAGTTCGCTGTAATGGCCACCTAATTGCAATTGCTGCTCAGGCCTTTATGACTGCAGCAGATGAGAGGGCAATTGAGGTAGCTACACAGCGATCTCAACGCTCAGGGGTTGACATTGAAGAGGAGCTGTTAGGCGAAGGACCTGGCTGGCAGACTCAACCAGCAATTGTCAAGCTCCGGAGCTTCTTCAAGCATCTGAGAGCGTCTCATCTTCGCTACAATGCCTTCTTTGAGCAGGCCAAACTCACGCCAATCCTACCAGCTGACACACGTTGGAACTCATGGCTTGAAATGATCCGAAGAGGCCTTGCAACAGCGACAACTACCGACCGTTTCACCGGTGAATTTCACAGACTGTGCTCCCTTCCGAATCAGTAAGGAGGAGTGGCAGTTGCTTGCAGATACCGAGGAGTTCTTGGCACCATTCCAAGAGGCAACAAAGGACACAGAAGGTGACAATGTTGCCCTGGATCAGATGCTTCAAACCCTCGATTTCTTAAGGTCTCACTACACGGATTGCTGGAACAAATTCGCTAGTCGGCCTGTGCTCAGCGCAGCAATCACAATAAGCTGGTATGCGTTTGATAAATGGTATGCCAAAACGGACGAGAACCCAGCCTACGCTGCTGCCATCCTTCTCAACCCTAGTATGCGGAAGAAGTACCTTAAGAGCAGCTGGCAAAAGGCATGGATCCAGCCAGTAATCGATAAGGTTACTGAGCTTTATAATAGCCAATATAAGGACAGGCATTCGCCTTCTCCAAAGCAGCCAGTTTCTCCGCCTTCTGTTGAGCCAACAAAGTACCAGAGGTTCAAGGACAGGCTTGCTGTGCAGCCACCAAAAGATGAGCTCGATGCGTTTATTACCGGCGAGCCCTGTAGCTACGATGATTCAGCTCTGAAATGGTGGCTTGAACCAGCTCAGCAAAGGGACTATCCAAACCTCTCGCAGATGGCTATTGACATCCTCTCGATACCGGCCATGTCTGCTGACTCAGAGAGGGTATTCTCTGGAGCACGGAGGACCATCTCATGGGATAGAGCACGGTTGTCAGGCAAGGTTGTTAGCCAGACGGAGTGTCTTAAGAGCTGGAGCAAGCACCAGAGCCTTCACACAGTCCAGTTGTCTCTTCCGGAAGCATCTCTAGCAGCTGCACCACCTCCATACACCTCTAGATGATTGCAGGCCTGAGGACCCCTCCCTTTCTGTTGTCGCAGGCCTGAAATTTCATATGAAACTGAAATCACCTCCTTGAAATGGTAGTGAAATGAAATCACCCTCTGAAATCTGACATTTCATTTCTTGCCAACACTGGCATGCAGAGCGTGATAATGTCGTTTCTCTGGCAGTATTGTTCGAATTGAGCCGAGATATGGCTCTCATGGCCGTCGAGGATGAGGAGACGATATTTTCCAGTTGTTCGATGCTTTGTATGCTTGTCGAAGTGCTGGATCCATTCGTGTCCTATGCCGTTATTTGTCCAGCCATTCTCGCTGACCGCAATGACCCAATCACGCGGTAGATGGCTTTCTTCATACCAGGCTGATAGATGGTTCTGTCCTGCGAGGATGATGAACGGCGGGATCGCCCATCCCTGTGAGTTGATGCCCTGGATGATTGAGACCCATTCTCGGTTGCCCGGCTGAGCCGCTTTCGGACGACTGCATGATTCCGAGCTTGTAACAACCTTTGCTGTTGCGATAACCCCCATCAGGAACCCAGCTTCGTCAAAGTTGTGGATGTTCTCTTCAGCAACCCCATACTTTGCGATAGTATTTTGTACCAGCCTGAACCACTCTCCAATGATGACTGGATCCTCACATTGTGCTCGTTTATAGTCGTACTTGCGATTAAACTTGGTTTTGAGCTCCTGGCGACGCTTGATGAAGTTTCCAGCCCAGTTTCGGCCCACGGTGGTTCCACCACGCTCAGCAAGAAGTAGGTTCGCCATTTCCTCTACAGCTTGTAACCTGGGTGCAAATCCTCGCGAATCCAGGTCCAGGATGTAGTCAATGATAACTGATTCCTCTAAGGAGGTAAGCTTGCGGCAGTTGGGGGTAGACTCGCATCGTGCGGATACGCCGTGAATTCGATTGCGGAGGGTTGTGAGTTTGACGTCATACGTCTTTGCAGCGGCTCGAAGACTGGGAATTTGACCTCGTCTGATTGCCTGGATAGCTAAAGCTATCCTGCCCTCTGGATCAGTGGATATGGGCTGAGATAGTGGTGGCATGTTGTGTTAAAGATTGGGTGGACGCGTTGTGTCGCGACCGTGTTCATCTCGCTTGTGTGTTCATCTCGCTTGTGGAATACGTTGGTTAGATTTAAGAATCTAGCCCTAGCTAAAGCGGAAGACCCGCTCTACCTTCTTAACAGTTAAATAGCCTCCTAGGTACGCCTGACCGAGAGGAGGCCTATGGATCATGTAGAAACTTCCCTACTGCAAACAGGTTCGCCCGGGTTCTGTCGTAACCCCCAAAAAATTGGTCCGCGCACCAACCCGCGCGTCGCGTTCGTTCTTTAGTATGTAGTACAGCCGGTGCAAATCGTGTCATCGAAGAATACGTCTCGTACAAGACGCATTCTTCGGATCGCTTCAGATAAGCCCAAACAAACTTCACATTGAGCCTTGATGAGACCAGCCGGTTGACCTTAACCCTCTCAAGGTATTCGATCAGCTACTTGCCGTTCACTTGTGCGCTTTTTTGCTTCCAGGTTTTATGTATAAATTGAATCGGGTATTGAGCGTTCCTGCAGCTAACGAACAACAGTAAATAAGCAACAACCAACGATCATCTCTTCTTTCCCCAAATACGAAGATTCCTCCTCCCTAAAGACGTTTTGGACAGCTCATACGGACGACAAGACTGTGAATAGCTTTATAGAATCAATCAATCAATCAATCAATCATTAATGTTAGCAGCCGGGAATCAATCAATCAACCACGCTACCGGCTTTGGCCCGTGCAGGATGACCGACACGGAACCCCTAACACCCCGGGCCCGACGCAATTCCAGCCCGGCGTCGCCTCAAGCACCAACAGTCACTCGAACACGAGCAACTGACAAAGAGAGGATTCCACTAGCAGCTACCACGCGCGCCCGCCGCCGAGCACAGCAAGCTGCTGACGGAATACCCAACGAAGTTAGAGTTGCTACACAAGAAGATGCGTCCTTACAGGGAACTCAGTCCAGCCAACCCCTTGGAACAAAAGCCACTCAACCCCTACCTGTGAACGCCAATAAAGCTATCACCATTGCTGTCGAAATCCCCTACCTCATCAGCCAGCTAAGAGATGAGATCCTGCAACAGAAACAGAGCATTGAGACACTCAAGCAGGGTCAGGAGACTGCTAAGAAAGAGCGTGAGGTTTTAATCAACCAAAACAAAACCCTCCAGCAACAGATTACAGAGCTTACAGAGCTGGTCCGGAAGCTTACCCACACCCCAGGAGCACTAGCAGCAGCAGGACCCTCTGGTTCCACGCCCTCGAGGATCAGCTGGGCCGCGGCGGCTGCAAGGGGATCCACTACACAACCCCAGCTACAGACATACAACACGCAGTCTGGAAATGGACCTAACACGCTACGGATCAACACCTCGCTACTGCCCAATACTCCAACCACTGCAGCCGGCGCATTCACAAGATATATGCAAACAGACAAGGCAGTTGAAAGCATTTCCCAAGCCCTTAAAAGTCACTCCACAACCAAGGAATGCGATGTCTTAGGAGCTGGGACCACAAGACTTGGGTATCTAATCCGCTTCAAGAACGAAAGATCCAAGGAACTAGCAAAAAGGAACACGAAATGGACCCAGGAGCTAGGACAGGGAACCCGAGTAGTCAAGCCACGCTTTGGTGTGGTAGTCCACCGTACGCCGACCAACGAAGTTACCATGGAAGCAAAAGAAGAGGCGGTTCAGAAGACTGCACAAGAGAACAGCCTCCCTAGCAGAGGGAGCCAAATCGAAGAGATTACATGGCTTAAAAAGAAAGACTCGCCTCTAGGGCACTCGGCCTCCCTTGGAATCTGGTTTGACACGGCAGAGGCAGCCGAACAAGCTATTCAGAACGGCCTAATCTTTGGGCAGAGATACATCACCAGCATTGAACCATACCGCATGGAACGGAAGAGGTGCTTTAGGTGCCAGGGATTTGGACATCTGGCCTGGAATTGCAAGGAGAAGCAAAAATGCGGCCACTGCTGTGGTGAACACAGCACGAAAGATTGCGTCCCTAACACCATTCCTAAATGCGCCGACTGCGCTAGAGAACACCTAATAGGCTCCGCCCAATGCAGAGACATAACCGCACTCAACCGGACCCAATGCTAGAGCCTCTTCGGATCCTACAGCTAAATATTTGAAAATCTCGTGCATGCATGGAGGCACTTATTAACGACCAAGACACCGGAAAGCTCGACATGCTCCTAATACAAGAACCGCCAGTCTCCTTTTTCAAGACATTTGTCCAACATCGCGCATGGCAGCTATACACCCCAACCTATACGGGCGACAAAAGAAGACGGGCTGCCCTCTATATCAACAAAAGATTCTCTACTTCAGCCCAACAGCAGATCAAATGCAACAGCCCTGACATAACGGCGGTAAGGCTAGAAACACCAACAGGATCTATACTGGTCTTCTCCGCATATGTTCCCCCTATTGGCAGTACTCCACACTCCGCAGAGCAAGAAATGCAGAGTGCACTTACGGCCATCCAAACAACGCTCAACGGGCAAGGACCAGCAAACAGCATGGGCGTGGTTATAGCAGGGGACTTCAACAGGCAAGACCCGCTCTGGGGCGGCGACCTTGTCAGACCTCACCTAGTTGGGGATGCAGCCTCCTTAATTTCATTCATGCAAGACCACAGCCTCCAAAGCCACCTCCAGAGAGGCACGCCGACGTGTTGGTCGGTTAACAAACCAGGCAGCAGGACCACCCTAGATCTTACTCTTAGCAACATTGCAAACCAACTCACTAAGTGCGAGCTCTATCCGCAAAGCTACGGGTCCGATCACTGCGCCCTTTACTCCGAATGGAACCTGGAAGTAGAAACCAAGACGGAACGCCCGCCACGGAAGATGTACGATCGTACAGACTGGACGAAAGTGGGACGAACCATTCAGGATACGCTCATGCCGATAGCCAAAATCCAATCCAGGGAGCAGCTAGACAACGCCGTTGAACAGCTCATTAGCACGACAGCAGTCACCGTAAATAAGCTAACTCCAACTTCCAGAACCTGTCCGTATTCGAAGCACTGGTTCAGCCCGCAGTTGAAAGAGCAACAAACTGAGCACAACAGGCATCGGAGATTCTGGCAGGCCTGCTGCAGCAGCCGGGGTAGAGACGACCCATTTACCCAAAGCCAATTTGCGGCAATGCAGAAGAGCCGAAGGGAGTGGGTCAGAGCAGTAGAATAAGCGAAGAGCGCTCACTGGAAAGACTTCCTTGACCGGGCTGGAGACGGCAGTTCCCTGTGGAAAGCTGCTAAATACGCAAACCCGGATGACAATTACTGCAGTATACCACCACTATCATCGGAAAACGGACAGGTTACGAGCAACAAAGGGAAAGCTCAGCTCCTACTCAATACCTTTTTCCCAAAGCCCGTAGAACCTTCGGGAGACCTCAGTCCATCTATGGAAGCTCCGCTTGCATGGCAGCCTATCACAGAAGCGGAGATCCATCAAAACCTTGCTGCAACCAAAGCAAACTCAGCCCCTGGAGCAGACGGCCTCCCGACACTGGTCTGGCAGAAGATCTGGCCCTTTGTTGCAAAGACAATCCATCAAATCTTCAGCGCCTCCCTAGACCTGGGATACCATCCAAAGGCCTGGAGGACAGCAACAATTGTGGTGCTACGGAAGCCTGGCAAGCCTGACTACACAATGCCCAAGGCTTACCGCCCAATCTCGCTCCTCAAAACACTAGGGAAGCTCCTGGAGGCAGTAGTGGCAAGAAGGTTTTCCTTCTATGCAGAGAAGCATAACCTCCTTCCGGATACACAATATGGCGCCCGACCAGGAAGATCTACAGAGCAAACCCTCCTTGTCCTAGTCGATGCAATCTGTACAGCCTGGAGAGATCACAAGGTGCTAACCCTAATGGCCTTTGACCTAAAAGGTGCATTTAATGCAGTGAACAAAGAGGTGCTTGACCATCGTCTAGGCCAAAGAAGGGTCCCACTTCAGGCGAGGGCATGGACCAAGAGCTTTATGGAGGACCGGCGTACTTCAATTCGCCTGGACGGATACACGAAACCTGAAACAGAGCTAGAATACCCAGGCCTCCCACAAGGATCTCCACTGTCACCCATCCTATTTGCCTTCTTTAATGCAAATCTAGTGGACCAGCCAGTTGACTTCTCCGGAGGGGCATCTGCCTACATTGATGACTATTTCCGATAGCGAACCAGCTTCTCAGCACAAAAGAATCTGAGGACTATCCAAAAGAAGACATCCCAAGGATCGAACGCTGGGCAAGAGAAACCGGATCTACCTTTGAAGCCGACAAAACTGAGCTTATCCACTTCACAAGGAACGAAGAGCAACAATGCCCAGCAACAGTCACAATGGGTCAGCATGAGGTCAAGCCCTCAGAGACAGTCAAGCTTTTAGGCGTCATCTTTGACCAGGAACTCCGCTGGAGAGCTCACGTGCAAAGAGCAGTAAAGCGAGCTACCAAGACCTGCCTAGCCATAGGAAGACTGCAACACCTCAGGCCTAAGCAGATGCGCCAACTGTATCAGGCCTATGTGATTCCACAGATGGACTATGCATCCGCAGTCTGGCACTCTCCAAAGAGATGCAAATGGCAAGTATCAGTGCTATCTAAAATTCAGAGGATGGCAACAACAAAGGCCATCTCCGCATTCAGAACAGTGGCAACAGAAACTCTAGATGTGGAGAACTTCGTCCTACCAACGAAGCTCCGCCTTCAGGCCCGTGCAACAAGGGTGGTTGCAAATCTCCACGGACTCCCTGCCCTCCATCCAGCCAGGAAGCTTGTCCAGAAAACAATCCAAAACTTGGACCAAATAACCGGATTCCTCACCCCGCTCTATGCAACTCTGAAGACATACAGTCGAGATCAGCACCAGGAGTTGGAGACTATTGACTCGTGTCCCCTTCCACCATGGCAGCCATCGCCTCTACACAGCATCCTCACACACCTGCCAAAAGACAACGGCCAGAAGAATGGAAACCAAGGTACAAACACAGATCTCTCCACAGCAGTGTTCGTCGATGCCTCCAAGGTAGATGGCAGCCTGGGAGCAGCAGCAGTAATCCTCAATCAGGCTAACCAAGTGCACAGAAGTAGTGTAGGAGGAGTTGGCTCGGCAAAAGCCTACACCATTCAAGCAGCAGAGCTTATTGCCATCTCCACCGGCATGCAGTTGGCAGCTGAACAGCAGCTTGCAAAAGACAACCCAAAGCCCCAGGTCTACACGATCTACAGCGACTCAGAGGCTGCACTTCAGGCACTGGTTAGCTACCACAAAAAGAGATCAGGACAGAGCATTGCACGGTCTATCATTTCAACTGCCCAGTTTCTTATCGAAAGTCTTCAGATCAGCTTCTCGCTCCAGTGGATTCGCAGCCATAGTGGGATTCATGGGAATGAAGAAGCAGACAGGCTGGCTAAAGCAGCCACTAAAAGACTGAGGGAACACAGCTTCCAGCCTCTGATTCCGCTTCAGGTGCAGGCTGCCAAAGAAGCTACATACAGACAGTGAGAGCAGAATGGTGGGCATCAGAAAAGGGACAGCACCTCCGCAGCTTTGACACCGCCACACCTGGACCACACGTACGGAACCTCTACGACAAGCTCCCACGCAGCCTGGCTGGGCTGCTTGCCCAGGTGAGAACTGGTCACTGTTGGCTGAACCAGCACCGCAAACGCATGGGGCGAGTAGACAACGACAATGTGAATGCGGCGAAATCGAATCAGTCTCCCACGTCCTCTTAGAATGTCCACTACTACAAGAAGACCGACAAAAGCTACAACAAGACACCGGACTCAGAGCCAGCAACCTTTCTGCAATATTGGGTGGCAAGCCCCGGATGGAACAGGGCCTAATAAAGATAGCGAAAGCAGTAGGTGGAGGATATCTACAGCACAGCTCAAGGCAGTGCTTGAATTTACAAGACAATCAAAGCTGTTTCTTAATAGAGACGAGATAAGGGAATAAGAGGCTTTCCTCTGCCCCCGGTCCTTATTTTCCTTGCATGTTTCCTTCTTTCTTAAATGATCAAACTCCCCAATGCACGTCATACCATGTAGCTATCTCTCTGAATAGTCTGTAGCCTGCATATCGCTCAGGGCGATCGGTCAGGGTAAATGAACTCAACTCAACTCAACTCAACTCAATCAATCAATCAATCAATCGTGTAGATACGGGGCCCGCGAGCGGCCGTCAGGTGTATACGGCAGCAGTGGTCCCAATAGTGGACTATGCGTCCAACGTGTGGGCCACTAAGCTTATAGGGAAGGACGTCCGGCTGTTAAGCCAGGCACAACGGGTAGGGGCGTAAGCTATCATCAAAGCGTTCTCTACCACGGCGCTGAGGACGGCCGAGCTGGAGGCGTCGATTATGTCGCTCAGCGCTCGTCTTGCCGCTAAAAGGACACGGTTTTGGATAAGCTCACACACGCTCGATCGAAAACATCCATTCTAGAACGTCAAGCAACTTATTAGAAGGGTCTCTCGGACGCGCTCACCGCTTTAGAGGATTAGTGAGGAATGTAAGAATACTAATGTGTCGAATCTCGAGACGATTAAGGCCTTCTGTTGCCCGCCGTGGTGGGCTGGAGCTAAGGTTATCGTCGAGGAACGGGTAAGGGCTATTACGGCGGCGAATGACAGGCCGACTGGAGTATTATACTAGTTTATAGACGGGTCGAGCAAGAGCGAGGGCGTGGGGATAGGGCTTATGTGCGTTAACGGCACGCAACTATAGGAGCACGCGGCACGTCTAGGCAGTCCGGAAGACGTCAGCATCTTCCAGGCGGAACTAGTGACGATCTGAAGGGCAGTCTAGTTCACAGCAGAAGTGGCCGACGTGCTCCGGGGACGGACGGTGCACATCTTTTCGGATTGCTAGGCGGCCCTGCGAGCACTCGCCAACCCAGACTAGTAAGACGGGCAGCAGATTGTCGGTTCCTGCCTCGAGGAGATCAATAGTCTACAGGAAAAGTACGGAATCCGTATACTCCTGCGATGGATACCCGGTCATTCCGGCGTCAAGGGGAATGAAGCGGCATATAAGCTAGCTCAAGAAGCGACGCGATATCCTGCCGGAGTGGCGGGAGACGCGACACGAATTACACGATTAAGGTCTATAACCCTACGCAAGGCGAAACAGAGTGTAAACTAAGAGTACTACACGATCGCTTCTGTGCCGACACACCTAATAGCAGGGCTTCTATCCATACGCCATACGCCATACAGGCCCGTATGGAATATGGCGTATGGCTTAAGCCTCGTATGGAGCCATATGGAATATATATTCCATATGGTAGTTGACGTCATCTATCACCACTTTCCTCGCTTGGTGTTGTACTTCCTTCCTGCCTGGAAACGCTTCCAACCAGGAACTGTTCCACTACATCAACTGGATGGCCTCGCGATCGCTGGACGCGTCAGAGATACAAGAGGACATTAAGAGTGCCACTGCAAGCAACAAATAACGTACGTATGGGTGTAGTGCTGGTAGTGATGATGGCTAATAATCAGAGCTTCCGGGAGCTGCCCCAGAGCTCTCCCCTGCAACAACTAGCCGGGACGGAATAATACTATTCCGGCGTATTCCATAGCTTATTCCATAAGCCTTTGCTGTATGGATATGGATATGGCGTATGGAATAGCTCCGTATGGATTATCTTATTCCATATGCGTATGGATAGAAGCCCTGCCTAATAGATCAATAAGGCCGCGCCGGGTCCGCATATATACGAGCTTTATAGTCGACTAAATACAACGGATGCCGTAATCCTAGCCTAGCTGCGGATAGGGAAGAGTCGGCTTAACTTATACCTGGGTCGATTCGGTGCTGCGCCGTCGATTAAGTGCGACGAGTGCGGCGAGCTAGAGACGGTGGAACACTTTCTAATCTGATGTAGGAAGTGGACGGCTCAAAGGAGGCTACTAGCCCGTTAAGCTGGAGACCTGGCGGCGGACGTGGCACCTCTACTTGGTGGATAGGACGACTACAGAGATCGGAGAGGAAGACTGTTATATGGGCCGAATGAAAAGTGGAAGCCCGACCACCAGCTGGTTGCGGCGACGATTACGTTTATGAAGGCCACTAGGCGGTTGTGCCGATCCACGCACATATAGAGAGACGCAAGAAGCAGGAAGGGGATAAGAGGTGGCATGATACGATTAATTAGATTAAACATAACGATTCTCCTTTATCCGTACCGCTCTTCTCGACTTTCAAGTTGGTCTATTATCGCTTATAGGAGGGTGACTTGGCCCTCTTCTATGTAGCTACTAGATGGGCTAAGATGAAACCGGGTTGGCAGAATGACTCTAAGGACGTACTATCAGCGTGTTTCCCTCATAGGCCTTACGGCCTCAGGAGGTGTAGGAATCAATCAATCAATCAATCAATCAATCGTGTAGATACAGCCTTTTCCTCTCCTTGTAGAACGTCTTCATACTATAGTTAGCAAACTGAGCTCTTACGCCTTTAGCTTCTGCCACACTGTTCTACAGCCTCAAAAACCATATCAATTCGATACGGAGACCCCAGCCAAATAGCGCGTTCTGATTGGTCCAAATTTTAGGTGCTCAGCGCAGCAGTCAAGGGATATCAGCTTGCTAAGACAAGCAATCAGTTTAAAAGCCTAAGGCTTGACATGCTTGCTTGTTAGCAAGTCTGCGGATGAGACTCTAAAGTAAGATTAGATGTCTCCAATCTGTGTGATAGCTACCAAAAGGGCGATAGCGACTAAAAAAGCATAAGCATAAGCATATAATTCACAATCAACCAGTTCTAACGACTTACCGCCTGCTGCAGCAATAATAAAAGATGAGATTGTCCACGCTGTCTGCACAATACTGTTCCTATCACCACCTGCAGTTGCTTGATACCAGAAGCCGATGGCCAAACTCAGCAGTATAGGAGTCAAGCCGTAGACAGTGATTTTGGTGGTAGACCACCGCAGAACAAGCTGGAGTGCATAACGTCGCTTTATAGGGTCAGAATCGCCTTGGTTGAAGTGTTCCTGGATCCAGGATAGCCATCGGCACTCAGTGTCCACGCTAAAGCGCCTATAGTCTTGGTAGAGTTCGGCTAGTGTGAGCTCAGTTTGATGATCTAGCTCAACGGACATATGATATGCGTGATCCGGTAAACATTCGTAGATCGTGAAGCCTCCTACGCTCTTCAAGGAAAAAGCACGCCTCCACCAAGGCCTGAGCTGGTGGCTTACGCTTTTAATGACTTTGAAGAGATTTCCGTCTGTGAAGAGTTTTCCGTCTGGTATGTCCTCGATCAATCGCTCTCTCGGAATCCCTGTCATCTTGTTCATTATTCCAACAACAATATGGCTCCGTGTGTAGCGACGCAGCGTTTTCGCCTCGTAGAACTCCTCGTCGATTTTAACAGCGCACAAGCAGGATAATACGCCCGGACGACTTGTTGCGGCTGTCAATTCTGTTATTGTTTCAAATTCTCCTCTTCGAGGGTCAGGTTCAAGGTCTGCGCGCGCACAAATCGGTCTTTTACTTTGGCCGGACCATGAGAGTCCCATCACTCGAATATGATATACAGATCTACGCTTGACTAGAAACCGTTCTGGAGGCTCAAAGTGTAGCTTCGCTGTGGTACATTTCCGGTCCTTTAGAGGAATCGAAATGCAATTGTTGCTTGGGCTAGCAAGAAATTCCTCGCTCTTCGTGTTGGCATTGGCTTCGGGTCGTACTGTCGTGGTGCGTAGGTGTGCTTCTTGTGTTGCGCCTGTACAGCATGGTCAGTTACGGGCGTCGCTCGGAGAATAGTAGAAAAGCCTAATCTCACCATTGTCGGCTCTACCTGACACACTGGACTGCTCTAAGTCCCGAGTTTCCTCTATAGTAACCGTATTTGCGTCCTCCATTGTCAAATGCGTCTTAGGTATCCGTAAACTTTGCTATGGAAGGACCCTGTTGGAGCAGTCTGCTAATAGAGTAAACCAGAATATCCACGGATATACCCACCGGTAGGCAGTCGGCCTTGTAGTAAAGAAAGTGGAGGCAATGAGTCGGAGAGGCTTTGTGCTGGTAGGCGAGTTGCGCCATACTAATGCGGATTTGGAGGTCAAGGGGCCGCCTTACCTGTTTCAGGAGAGGGGTTAAGCTTGGACTCTCTAGATTCGAGCCATCCTCCACCAATCCACTCACCTGTCCCATTCTCGTTGTCATGGTTCTGACGCGTAGCACGTGTTTGCTTTCGCTATTTGCACACCACTCCTATTTATAGTAGTCTGATCCATGATCTCTTCTGCTCCTTGCACGACTTCTTGTCTAGTAGCCGTCAATATGCTATTATAGCACAAAAGTCCTGCAGCTTCCTTAGTGACACTCTTTTTACAGCACGCTCTAACACTCGTCATATTCGCCCTTGTTAATTTGTGGGAAATCTGGGTTTTCGCATGGTTCTCTCCAACTCACATACACAAACCACCTCTTCTCGCCGGAATTACAGCCTGACGATAGCCCATCGGGCAGACTTATCTCCTCCCTTTTTATACTGTCGAAGACTTGCTGTCATACTCCTGAGTGAGCAGTTCAGTTTTCGTCCAAGGTGCCACAACAATGCTGTGGCGCAGCTCAACACGTTTTGGGCATGCAGACGAGGCAGACTGCTGAAGCACAAGGTTCCCGCATTTCGCAAGCTGACAGCCTTGCCTGGACACGAGCTGAACCACGATGTCTCCCTTTGAGCCCCTCTTTCTGCAAGTCTTGAACTGCAGGTCTAAGCCGCGAACGATCATTATGCCGACGCTCTACAATAACTGGTCGCCGTAATTTACCTCGATGCGTTCCGAGGGCATACAGCTTACTTCTTGCATCAGCAAATCACGTCACTTCGATGCTGCATTTTGCATGCTCCACGACTTCTCATGACTCAACCTGACATGCCAAGCAGCTGAAAGGCAAAATACGAGGGCTGAAGCCTTCGCAGTCAATAGCACTGCTCCTTTGAGTTAACGCGCAAGGCGAGAGGTACGGCAACGCTTTACAGGCGGGATCAGCTAGGGGCTTTAAGGTGGGTAAAGGCGCTTAGGAATGGCGAGAAGACAGCGAAGACGATAATGACCCTTGGCAAATAACCCTTGGCGGTCAGCAGAGGCTGGGCAGAGCTGAGGAAAACCAACAGCGGGAAGCTCAGCCGAGTACACCTCGCTGTTTTGCAGCTGAATTAAGGAGAATGTCTCCTAAGCATGCAATACGAGATTTCGCTCAGCCCGCTTGGCGCTGTCCAATAGTATGCCAACTTCACCCTCGCCCAGGGATTACCAGATCATGAGGTGATGCCGCCTTGGTCATCCACTGGATAGGACTGGAGGCCTCACTGCGTCCACATGATGCGCCTTGCGAACGCCCTCGAATGCATTCTCGCATAATGTAGTCTTAAGCATGAAGCTGAATGGTTTCACTGCGGGGTTGTTCAGCTGCGCGACGACCAGGTGAAGGACCCCGAAACGGCTCCCGCTCTATCCTAGGCTGCGGGCGCATAATCGCGAAGCCTAAAACGGAGGGGCGCCATTCTGGATCCTCTCCTTGGGCAAGTCCAGCGGCTAGGGGGATTGCCGGCAAGTCTAGACGTCAAGCAAGCAACGGAAGGGTGAGCGATCGACAAGCGAAGTGAAAGTGCCTCCAAAAACGGTAGACGAAACCCTCCATAATCGGAGGCGTTTTCACCAACATACGTATACTTCTAGTTATTTAAAGTTCTATAACTGTATATAAAGCTCTATATTAGCTAGAAACTGTCACGGTTTGGTGCTTATTGTTGAGAGGAAGGTTGTCCCGGAGCCACGTGACGCTCCATCAGAGCCTATCCTCCGCGCCCGTTTTACCCACTTCCGCTCCTTGTGCCTCGTTCTGTAGCTTGTATGATAATCAATCAAACCCTGTTCCAAGCCTTGCCTAACCTTGACAACTTCTATATTAGATTTATAATAACTTAAGTAGTTAAAAAGATAAAGATACTTAAAATTTAGTAGATAAAAGAAAAAAGTAAGGCACGTGATACTAACAAGTAGTACATATAATACTAATAAGTAGTGCACGTGACTTGCTTTTCTTTATTTATAAATTTTAATCTAAAGGGCTATAAATCACGTGATACTAGTATAATAGTCACGTGATATTAGTAAGCGGGTAGATTTATAGAGAATTAGATTTTAAGCGGTAAGATTACTAATAGAATTTCCCGATCGGGTCTAGTTAAGGTTTTAGAGGGTTAGGAAGTTTTGGGTCCACGAGTTCTAAGGAAAAATAAGAAGAAAAGTGGACTATTAAGCTTACTAAGCTAGCTATAGAGATTCTAAGCGGCTCTAAGCGGGAAAACACACTAAAAAAACCATAGTTTATTATACTAGTTCTAGGCTAGACCCGATTCGGTTATAAGGTATACTAGCTACTTAAAAGCTTTTTCTAGGTATTTCCGCCCCCGTGGGGAGGAAATAAGATTTTTATAATTTTTAGATTTTTATTTTATAGCTAGATAGAAATAGGATTTTTAAGCGGTAACTTCTATACTAGATTTATAATAACTAGAATAGTTAAAAGATATAAATACTTAAAGCTTTAAGGGTAAAAAATATAAAGCACGTGATACTAATCAAATTATTTAATAAAACTTGATTCAGCCCTATCTGCGCCCCGTGCGGGACTTGGCGAAAACCACAACTCCCTCCAAAATTTGTATGGGAAAAACACGCAAATCGCCATAACAAACGCTGCAGGTCGAAATCGTAAAAAGTGGTGCACAGATTTCTAAGTTTAGCCTTGCGCTTTCGATGCATCCACTTTACAGCCCCGTGCGACCCGTATTGCAAAAGCCTTAGCGATTTAAAGTTTTGCCTAAGGCTTAGGTTTTGCACCAGCCACGCACCAGCCATAGGGGTTAAGATTATACCACTACAGACCTTCTATCCCTACTATCATCCTTCTTACCCACCGCCGCACACTATGCCTAGGCGAACAAAGCAGAATAGAAATAAGCAGGCTCGCCTACCACAGCATCGCCAGCACCAGCAAGAGCCGCAGGATCAGCTGCAGCAGGGGCAATCACGCGTGCAGGCTATCCAACCGCAACAGCAGGGCCAGGACGACGTCTTTATTACAGAGGGTTCATCCTCAAACATCGATCCTCTTATCCTCTTGCAATCTTTTAACGTCCGCACTAACTCGCAGCAGATAAGAGCAAGCCGCATACAGACTCCCTATCCTCCTCCACCGCAGCCTCCCGTAATCCAGCTTTCTTCTTCCTCTATCCCACCTCCCGCGCACGCCCGCAATCAATCCACACCGCCTACCATCTCCCGCGCAGTCTCAATCCCAGTTATTATACCCTCCCACAGCCGTCCCGCAGAGCCTCCTCTTTCCCACGCACCCTCCCAGCCCTTCCAGCCTCCCGCTATCATATCCCGCAGGCATCGCACTAGGCGTGCTCCTTCTCCTACACCTCCCACCCCTCACGCACGCCCTGCTCTTTCTCCTCCACCATCCGCAGGTCCTAGCAACCGCGCTGCCCCTCCCCACCTATCCCCCCGCACACCACGCTCGCAGCGAAGGGGTGCAAGCCGATCAGCTGCGGAAGACACCGAGGTGACTCCCACACGGCGGCGCATACCATCCCCCAACCCGCAGGCGCGCGCAACGCCCGAGCCGGTTCCAGAGACGGGCTTTTACTACGCGCAGAACCATCGAGGAGCTGTCTACAAGCCGCGTGCAAACATAGCTAGAGAACCCTTGCAGCAGGGCGTCGATTACCGCTTTACGCTACAGCGTGCGTCCCACGCTTGCCGTCACTGCGGGGCGCTGCATTGGATCGAGGAGAGAAGGGTGAATTCGACGAAGAAGAACCCGCAGTTTAGCTGCTGCGTGGACGGCGCGGTACGTGTACCCCGCAAGGGCAATACCCGCGGGAGCTGCAACGGTTACTTGCAGAGACGGAGGGTGCGAACCAGCGGACACGACGCACACCTCCCTCGCAGGAGTTTCATAAGCATGTCCGCCATTACAACAACTCCTTCGCCTTCTGCTCCCTAGGGGCGGATATCGATGAGAGGCTTGCACAGCGGCTGCATGGCGCCTATACGTTCCGCGCGCATGGCCAGCTCTACCATCGCATCGGCGCGCTGCAGGCTCCTGCGGATCGGGCTCCCAGCTTCGCACAGCTATACATCTTCGACGGCGAGGAGGAGCAGCTACGGCGGCGCGGCCAGGCGTACCAGGATCTGAACGCAGGAACCCTACGCGTCATCCAGCGCGTGCTACACGCCACAAACCCATTCGTGCAGGTGTTTCGCACCAACGCGGAGAGGCTCCGCAATGATCGTAGCGTCACCATCTCTATCGGCATCGTAGAGGCCGCCGCGACCGATCCACGCAGGTATAACCGCCCGACCGTAAGCGAGGTTGCGGCTCTTATACCCGCCTCCACGGAAATGAACGGCGGGGTGCGTCAGATCGTGCTAGAGAATAGAGCTAACGGCGCGCTACAGTTTATCAGCGAGCAGCGTGCGGAGTACCTACCCATACGGTACCCACTGCTTTATCCGAATGGCGAGCTAGGCTGGCGGTATAACTACCCGCTCGCAGGTAGGCCGTGGGTGCCGCAGGAAGGTGCAGGTGAGGTAAACCCGGCTGCGGAAGATGTAGAGATAATTGCGGAGGTTGCGGGGGAGGAAGGTCCCGCTTTAAGCAGTGAGGAGGAGGAGGAGGAGGAGGAGGAGGAGGAGGAGGAGAAGGGTAATGATGGTGTAGATACGCGGCGCGGCCGTAACGGTTCCACGCGGGTCTCGCAGCAGCAGTGGTGGAAATATCACCTACAGCTACGCCGCCCGCTGCCAGCTCAGCTACTCGCTGGGAGGCTATTCCACGAGGTGGTGGTGGATGCGTACGCCTCAATCGCCAGTTCCCGCTTACAATGGTGCAAGCATAACCAGAAGACCCTACGCATGGCGCAGTACGGCGGCATGCTCGACGCGCTACACGAGAACGACCGGGTTACCGGCCAGGATATCGGCCGCAACATCATCCTTCCTGCATCGTATACCGGCTCTCCGCGGCAGATGCGCAACCTCTACCTCGATGCTATGGCCCTTGCGCGCTACTTTGGCTCCCCTGATTTCTTTATCACCTTCACCTGCAACCCGCAGTGGCAGGAGATCCAGCACGAGCTTGCAGCCGGTCAGACCGCTACAGACCGCCCGGACCTGGTGAACCGCGTCTTCTACCTAAAGCTAAAACAGCTGCAGCGCGAGATCCTAAAGGGTGGCGTACTCGGCCACGCGGCAGTCATCTGCTGGACGATCGAGTTCCAAAAGCGTGGGCTCCCGCATGCTCATATATTGCTGATCCTAGATCCCGCATCCCGCTGCCACACCGCGGAGGATATCGACGCGGCCATCCGTGCGGACCTTCCCGATCCAGCAGCAGAGCCTCTACTCCACGATGTGGTTACCCGCAACATGCTGCATGGCCCTTGCGGGGAGCGGTACCCAGCCGCGAGCTGCATGCGCGACGGTAGGTGCAGGTTTAGCTTCCCGCATCGGTTCCAGGCTGAGACCGTGATCGGTGATAACCGCCGGCCCCTTTATAAGCGCCCGGATAACGGGCGCTCTTTTCAAAAGAGCACGCAAGGCTATAGGTACAGCAACCGTGATGTTGCAGCTTATAATCCCTACCTCTCTATCCGCTTCAACGCGCATATCAATGTGGAGTCCTGCATGGGCTACAACACCATCAAGTACGCGTTTAAATACGTCTTTAAAGGCCCTGACCGTGCCACGATGTCACTGCAAGCGCAGCAGCAGCAGCAGGCGGAGCAGCAGCCTGGCGCAGCACCCCACGCGGTGGACGAGATCCAGGAGTACATCGATGCTCGATACATCACCGCGCACGAGGCCCTTTGGCGTATATATGAGTTCCGCACGCATGGCCGCTCGGTCCCAGTGCTGCAGCTTGCGCTCCATCTCGAGGGTGAGCAGCCCGTTTACTTTCAGGCCGACCAGGATATCGAGGCCCGCCTCGCCCGCGATGCAACCCGTAAGACCACGCTTACCGAGTTCTTCGCGGTGAACGCAAGGGGTCGCACCGAGTGGCGCTATCAAGACTTTCCCGCACACTACACCTGGAGCAAAGGTCGTAAGCGCTGGGCTCCTCGCCGTAAAGGCTTCGCGATCGGCCGCATCATATGGCTTCCCGTCACAAAGGGCGAGGTGTACTATCTGCGCCTGCTGCTGGTGAACATCGCTGGCCAGCATTCTTTCGAGGATGCACGCACCTTCGAGGGCCGGGTCTATCCAACCTTCCAGGCCGCCTGCCTCGCCCGCGGGCTGCTGCAGGATGACGGAGAGTACTCGCAGGCGCTGGCGGAGGCTGCGGGGTTCCAGCTGGGGCAGCAGCTGCGTGAGCTCTTCGCGACCATACTGGCGAGCTGCGGGCCCGCGGATCCTATGGCGCTGTGGGACCGCTTCCGCAGCGACCTTGCGGACGACTGCCACCACCGGCTGCGAACCGTGCATGGCGTCCTGGAGCCGACTCAGGAGCAGGCCGAGGACCTTGCGCTCTGCTTACTCCGCTCGAGCCTCGCCCGCCGCCACCAAACACTCGAGAGCTGCGGCCTCCCGCAACCCCAGCACAGCTGGCTCGAGGACCTTGCGAACCACCGCAACCGTCTTCTGCGCGAGCAGCTCACGTTCGATGCGGAGGAGATGCAGACCAGCCTTGCCGACAGCCTCCCGCGCTTGAACACCGAGCAGCGTCTCATATTCGACACGCTCAACCAGGCGGTCGAGTCCGATCGGGGCGGCCTCTTCTTCATCGACGGCCCCGGCGGCACCGGCAAAACCTTCCTGCAGAACGCCGTGCTAGCCCATCAGCGGCTGCAGAATAGGGTGGCGCTTGCGGTCGCGACGTCCGGCATCGCCGCAACCCTGCTTGCCGGAGGCACCACCGCGCACTCCCGCTTTAAGATCCCGATCGACGTCGACGAGCACACGACCTGCAACATACCCAGGCGGTCCCACCTTGCGGAGCTGCTGCAGGAGACGCGCCTGATCTTCTGGGACGAGGCGGTGATGTGCCACCGCCACGCGGTGGAGGCGGTCTCGCGGACTCTGCAGGACCTCCGCGATGAGGACGACGATCGGCGGCAGCTCCCCTTTGGCGGCGCCGTGGTGTGCTTCTGCGGGGACTTCCGCCAGGTCCTACCCGTGGTCAAGCAGGGGACCCGCGGCCAGATCGTCAGCGCGACGCTTAAGCGTTCCATTTTATGGCGCCGCGTGCACACCTTCCGCCTCACGCAGAACATGCGCCTGCAGCGCCCGAACCTCGCCCCTGGTGAGCGCCAGGAGATCGCGGCGTTTGCGGAGCGGCTGCTCCACATCGGCGAGCACGTCGATCCGGATGGGAGGGTCCATTGGGACACGCGGGACCAGGTGATCGGCAACAGCGTGGAGGCGCTTGCCACCACCATCTTTCCCGGCCTCAGGCGCCAGCTGTTACCTGCAGATCGGCTGCGGGACTCCGCGATCCTTGCGCCAAAGAACGATGCGGTGGACAGCGTCAACCAGCTGCTGCTTGATGCGATGCCGGGCGCGGAGACGATATCCTACTCGGCCGACTGCTGCAAGGATAGCATAGGAGCCGCGGCCCTTCCCGAGGAGTTCTTGCACTCCATCAACATCCCGCAGCTGCCTCCGCACACGCTCCGCCTTAAGCTTGGCTGCCCGGTGATACTGCTCCGCAACCTCGATCCAGATAACGGCCTCTGCAACGGCACGCGGTTGGTGGTCCTCTCTGCGTCCCGCACCTTGCTGCGCTGCTCGATCTTGGGGACGCGGAAGCACGGCGCGATCGTGCAGCTGCCACGCATGCCTTTGGATGCGCCTAGGTCCGATCAAGGGCTTGAGTTCACGCGGCACCAGTTTCCCGTCAGGCTTGCCTTCGCGATGACCATCAACAAGGCGCAGGGCCAGAGCCTATCCAGCGTCGGCCTGCTGCTCAGTCCGGAGGTGTTCAGCCACGGCCAGTTATATGTTGCGCTTAGCCGTGTCACCCGTCCCGATGGCATCTGCATGGTGCTGCCCGACACGGATATCGCCCGCAGCGGCCGCTTAAAGAATGTGGTGTATGATGAGGTGCTCTAGATGTAGGAGGATGCGGAGGCTGGTGCAGGAGGATAGCGGTGCATAGAGTATGCGCTTTGCTTTATAGGATATCACGATCGAGCCTGTCGATCATAGGCTGTTAGCAATATACCCGTAGCGGTTTAGCATAGATAGAAAGCGAGGATGTGAGCGTTGCATAGTATCGTGGATATCACCAGCATAGAATTTAGACGTGAAAGCAGGAACAGCCTTGATTGATGCTATCAGAAGCTGTGAGGCAGCATGCTATCTGCGTGCCTATAAACGCCATGCCCGCATCGCATACTAAGTGCAATGCAGCATTATACCCATCACCGCAAGAGTTGGAGACCGCAAGAGAGCAACCTCGCCTGCTTCACACCATCGCAGAGGACTGCACGGCTGTCTGAAGCAGCGGCACGCATAACTAGCCGCGGCCACCAGTCTTGCGGTTGTTGTTGTTGTTGTTGTTGTTGTTGTTGTTGTTGTTGTTGTTGTTGTTGTTGTTGTCCGAAGTGTCCATCGCATCATCATCATCGTCGTCGTCCTCCTCTTCAACGCTATGGGACATGGTGGCAACCTGACGGAATTGTGAGATGTCGATCTGATCGTTGCTCCACGGACGCGGCATCGTATGAGTGCGACCCTCGCGGTATGCCTGCCATTCGGCCGCGTGCTCATTGTTCGCATCGATCACCTCTTGGAGGGTAGCATTACGGCGGGCGAGCTGCGCAGGGTCGCTGGTGTCGACACCCATGTTGTAGAGAGTGCGAGGCTTAGATGGGAATGTGAAGCCGGTGTTTAGCGTACCAGCGCGTTGGCGCGTAAGCGGTGGGGAGACCGCAACGGTTCCTGATGGTTGGCCGCGAGAAGGCGTGTCGGTGGTCGTAGGCTTGCTGCGGGACTTGCGTCCGCCAGTGGGATCTATGGCTATGTTGAAGTTAGCACTGCATAAAGATAGCCGCGGCGATGCATGCTTACCGACGTTATAGTTGCTGCAGGCGTTGCCAGGATCGCGGTGGTGACCACCCCAGGCGCAGTTGCAGCAGGCACCACCAAACATATCGCCGAGGGTGCGACATTCGGTGAAGGGACCAAGGCCGCGTTGGCAACGATCGCATTCGCCACCGGGAGTGAGAGGCGCGCGAAGCTGCGCTTTGGCGGGAATGCGGAACATGGACTGATTGATGTCGGCGACATTGTTGCGACTGGCGCGGAAGGTGAGGTTTGCGCCTTGAATATACGGCAGGTTGTCGATCGTCTGCTCATCTGCATTGGTGCCAGGACGGTTCGCAAGGGCGGCCTTTGTGTACGCAACTGGGTTCGCCTCTGTTGCAAATATTAGCTGCCACCTTATAGATCTTGCGGTGCGGCTGCCTACTGCTCTTGACTGGAGGGGTAGAAGCCTCTGCTTCATGCCCACGTGGGGCCTTGCGAGGAGGGCGGTTCGGGTCGTTGCCATCGCCACCGCCGCCGCCGGTCGCGCCAGCAGCGGTGCTGCCGATGCCAGGCTGCTTCGGGATGATGACGCTTGCCATGCTTGCTTAGTCGATGCAGGGGAGTTGCGGGTGGATGCGGGAGGATGCGATCAAGGGTGGTTGGTTGGATGGTGGTTGCAGGGTTCACGGAGTTTTTATCCTGTGTGCGACGGAGGATGCCGGTGTAGCCTAGCACACGCTAGCATGCGTTAGCGAGGCCCAGTCTTTGCTTAGCGCATCCATTCGCATTCATTGGTTAAAAAGTGTAGAGGCTTACGCATATGCGGTATAGCTGTAACTTATAAAGGAATTGCGTCATTTACGCTACTATGCGTAAGGTCTGCAGTTCGAGTCTAGCTTAGAAAGTACTTTTTAAGAATATACAATATGTAATTAGTCTATAATTTAATTCCAATCTACATTGCATTCTTTAATCTTTCTTTTTCCTTGCAGAATATCTATACCTGCTGCATACCTACCACTATCTTACTGTAAAATATACACTCTTATATACTAAAACCGTTTTAGAATAAAACGGGCACATCTAGTAGTATTTTAATAAAGTAAAGAAAAGAGATAAAATATAAATAAGAAATAGAAATAGAGAAGAAGTAAGAAATAAAGTACGAAATAAAGCAAAAAAAAAGAAATAAAGCAAGCGTAAAAGAGAGAAGAAATAAGAAAGTAAGATATAGAGTAAGGGTAAGAAATAAAAATCAAGTAAAAGAAAGAAATAAAGTAAAGATAAAAAATAGAAATAGAATAAAAAAGAGGTATAAAATAAAAACATAAAAGAAAGTAAGAAGGATAAGAAATAAATATAGCGTAAGAAGTAGAAATAAAGTAAAGTATAGAAATAGTGATAGAATAAGGAATATAAAAAGAATAAGAACAAAATATATAGTAAAAGTAAAAGTAAGAAATAGAAATAGAATAAGAATAGGATATTAAGTAAGAATAAGAATAGAAATAGAGTAAGAAATAGAGTGAGAAATAAAAATAGAAATAGAAATAGAGATAAAAATAAAGTAAAAAATAAAGATAAAATAAAAATAAACATAGAATAAAAAATATAATATTAAATAGAGATAGAAATAAAGTAAGAAATAGAGTAAAAGTAAGAGTAAGAAGTAGGATAAGAATAAGAAGTAAAGGAATAGTAAGAAAGAAAGTAAAAATAGAAGAAAGAAATTTAAAACAAGAATAAAATAAGGGCAAAAGATAAAATAAGAAATAAAGTAAAAGATAGTATAAGAATAAAAGTAGGGAATAGAAATAGAGTAAGAAATAAAAATAGGAGAAAGAATAGAAATAGAATAAAGAAAAGAGATAGATATAGAAATGGAAATAAAAATAGAAATAAAAGTGGAGATAAAAATAGAAATAGGAATAAAAAGAGAATAAAGATAGTAATAAAGTAAGAATGAAGAATAGGAATATAAATAGCAATAGAATAAGAAAGAAGAATAGAAATAGAAATAGAAATAGAAATAGAAATAGAAACATAAATAGAAACATAAATAGAGATGGGAATAAGAATAGGAATAGAAATAGGAATAGGAATAGGAATAGGAATAGGAATAGAAATAGGAATAGGAATAGGAATAGGAATAGGAATAGGAATAGGAATAGGAATAGGAATAGGAATAGGAATAGGAATAGAAATAGAAATAAAAATAAAATAAAAGTAAAGAATAGGAATAAAGCAGAGATAAAAGATAGGGAAAAAATACGAGGTAGAAATAGGATAAGAGTAAGAAGAGAGAGTAAGGGTAAGAAATAAAGATAGAGTGAGGGACAAGATAAGAAAATAGAGTAAAGTATAGAGGAGGAGTAAAGAGTAGAAAAAAGGAAAGAGGTAAGAGAGAGAATAAAGGTAAGGAATAGAAAGAGAGTAAGGAATAGGAAATAGGATAAGGATAGGAATAGGGTAAGGAATAGAAAGAGGGTGGAGGGATAGAATAAGAGAGCGAGAGGGATAGAGCGGAGGGTGAGGATGAGGGTGAGGGTGAGGGTGAGGAGTGGAGGGTGAGGGTGAGGGTGAGGGTGAGGGTGAGGGTGAGGATGGGGATAGGGAGGGTGAGTGAGTGGGTGAGTGAGTGAGTGAGTGAGTGAGTGTCTATCCTCGCAGTTGCGGTTAGAGTCAGAGGCGGCATCACGGGAGCTAGGACGACGTTGTATGGCAAACTTGTAGAATACTACACGGCGAATCGTGCTGTGCAGTCAGAATTGGAATATCTGTCGTGGTTATGGCGTGGTGTTGCTGCAAAGTTCAGGAATTCGACGTCGTGTTGATGGGGTGCGCCAAGACCAGGCCAGGAAAACCTCGAACGGGCTTAGCGCCTTAGCAGGTGGACAGAAAAACCTCAATCTGGATAAGCGCCTCCCCTCCCTTCCAAAGGTTTGTTTATCTCTCTCAACTATTCTACCCCCGCGAGCGTCTGTATCGCCTGTACGATTACCATTAAACTTTCCTTTCCTTTTCTTATTCCTGCTCTTGTAGACGCACACCGGTTCTCTCTGCTTAGCTATTAGCATCCGCATTATGCCGCTAGAGACGACGAACAAGAAGAAGGGGGTCGCCCAAGGAAATACCACACCACCGAAGAACTTAAGGCAGCAGCAAGCACACATCAAAAGTCGAGCCGCCAGCGACGAAAGGCGCAGCAGCAGGCGGCCAGCTCCTCCGACGGCCTTCAGGTCCAGTTCGATGCTTATTCCATCCTCCAGCAGGCCGGGCCGGAAGGGAATGGGCAGATCACGGCAGCCGAGCGCGGCATCCAGGCGGAAGGGCTTAGCATTCCTGCTGACGAGGAGCAGCGGGACTTTCTCGAGGTAGCTATTAGGTTGCGCTTCCTTTGGCTATAGGATTCTAATCTATAAACTGAACAGGCCTGCAAGGCCCTCTACCGGATGTCTGGAGCTTGAGATGTTTTACTCTCCATCTAACACACTCTCTCTACCATGGTCCTCAATTTCCTTCCTTTATCCCGGCGGCAACCGGGCTAACGATGCCTCTGCGAAACTATCTAGCCCGATCGGATAGCCTCTATTGAAGATGAGCATGAGGATGAGCAGCCGCTGCCAGACATTGCTGCCCTAAGCATCCAAGCTGAAGCCCCAGCACCGCCATCACCGCCAGAGGAGGGCGTTCAGACACGCTCACGGAGCCGTTCTCAGACGGCGAGGCCACGCGAAAGCCCTCAGGCGCCCGAGCCACGCCGACTGCAAGCTGGGGAGTCCGGCACTGTCGAGGATGCGGTAGATATTGCGGCGAAGCTGGCGGAGCAGCTGGTGCGACGATTCCACGGCTGCGAGGCCAGCCACCATGAACGGATGGAGCAGGAGCATGATGTGGATTCAGCCCGGCACATCTCCTTGGAGGACTTCATCTCGCGCCACGAGCTACTGCCGGACACCCTAAATTGCCCTAACATGCTGCCGCAGGGACAGATTTCCGCCTCGGATGCCGAGCAATGGAAACATGCCTTTCTGGGAACCACGCCGGAAGCTCCGGATCGGCCTGCAGAGCTGTGTATCCGTTGCTCCCACCAGGAACAGTCGCCCTGGCCTGCGACGGTCACATATGACATTGACAGCATCATGGGCTTTGCTGGCAGCCTAGCAATGGCCAAGCAGGGGATCCGCTTCAACCCCACCCCGCACGTGGTCTCCAACCTGGCGGCGGATATCCACCTTACCTTCCCTGTTGCAGGGGGCAGGGTGGCCGACCGCGGCAGGTCCCTCTCCATACGGTGCCTCACTATCTCTTTGGCCGGCTGGTGGGTCAGGAAGACATTATGGTTTTTCTATTCTTCCCGCACCTACACGGGCGACGCAGGGCAAACAACTACCTCAGCCAAGAAGTTCTTCGGCGGTGGACGGACAAGGTCCTCCTCCCAGCGATCTACAGCCAGGCGCCAGCATCCACGCTGCAACACTATCCGGCCAGCTACGAGCATGGGAAGCTGGGGAGCAAGGCCAGTCACACCGAATCTCACGCCCGCATAGACAAGACAGGATCACGGCATCAGTACATCCACCATTTCCTTCGGCCAGAGATGCTGGAGGAGGTTTGGGATATCATCACGCATACCGTCGAGGAGGAGGAGGAGGAGGGGCTGCAGGGCTTTCGGGACGTCCAGATCTTCTTCACCGGCAAGAACCTGAAGGTGCTTACCAAGCGACCGACACTGCAGGGCATGTGGGAAGACTTCTTCCTACGATGGGGCCAGGTGATTAACGTGGATCGCCTCGACCCTGACCAAGTGTGGTTGGATGTGGGCAAGGAGGTATGCGCCTCACCATCCTTCCTCTGGTACCAGGACGCCGGGGACCAGCAGGCGGAGACGTATCTATGGCGGCCCTGCTGCCTGGACGCGTACTGGCAGTGGTCGCTGCACGGCTCTCCGGCAAAGCCATCGTTGCGGAGCATCTACCATACGGCCTTGCTACGAGATGCTGTGGGGATGACCATACTCACCGGACGCCGATCGCCTAGCCGTCGGCAGGGCCTTGTCTACAGCCAGTTCTACACCAGCGAGAAGGAGATCTTCGACGCGGCCAAGACGTTCCCGTTCCGCGACGGCGCGCTGGAGAGCCTTGCGCTGGATCCTAAGATCCGGGCGGGATGGCAGCATGCGGGCGGCTCGGAGAACCATCGCACGGAAACGCTGAACAAGTCGTACCTGGGAAGCAAGGGCACGTTGCGCGGCGGGCATCACGGGATCGACGCAGAAGTCGTTTGGCACGCGGGAGGAGCATCGCATGACTTGGACGCTCGCGCGTCGCGTCCGGGATCGGCTGGAGGCTATGGGTGACTGGGACCGTGAGACGACCGTTCCTGTCGAGTATATGCCGTTCTGGCGCCTACCCACGGCGACGTTCTTGGGATTCGTGCGTGCAAATAGCAACAAGTTCACCACTGGCTTTGAATACGTCCGTAGCTTGGGCACGCATGGCTTTATCTCGTGGGAGCATAGCCAGGCGATGATCATGTTCCTACGCCTGTTGAAGTTCAGCATCTCCAGCCACCAGATCCGTCGCGAGATTGCTTTGTGGTGCGACGAGTGGCAGTCCCGCAAGACGGGGAAGCGGCTCCATGGTCT
The DNA here is from genome assembly GCA_030247845.1 of Coniosporium tulheliwenetii. Lineage (NCBI taxonomy): Eukaryota > Fungi > Ascomycota > Dothideomycetes > Coniosporium > Coniosporium tulheliwenetii. Next base: position 13,496 of record JAPDRP010000029.1, on the reverse strand, counting down.
CGGCTTTTCGAGCACAGTAAAGCGGTACGGCTACGGCTGGTTTCTACCGAAGATCGATTGGGAGCGCTTTACCTTCCTGGACGAGCTTCCCGGCCGGAGTCTCTTTGGCAACATCCACATAGTAGAGGCCTTTAAGGTACGCTGGCGCGCGGTCCGAGAGGCCAAGGACGACTTCGTGAAGGTTGAGACGTTGGGAAGATGGCTGCAGCGGTATCGGTCCTCGGCAGACGTCCGTGAGACAGTGTTCCTCCTCATGGTGTGGACCTGCCTGCGTCACTTCCGCAAGGATGTTTTTTCGTCGATCCGGGCATCGATCCGGCCAGAATACCGCGCCAGGGCAATCGAGGGCGACTCCACCCTCTGCCAGGCCAACCTAGAGAAGATGCTGATGCCAGAGGACGGGTCTGACGTGCCGCAGTATCGACTAGCTAGTGGCAACAAGATGGCGTACAAGGAGCTGGACGATTTCATCGACTTCCTTTGGGACTTTAACGATGGCGTGGCTCGAAAGCACTGGGACCGAAAGGGGTATCGGGTGCTGCATGAGCGGTGCGTGCGGATTATCAGTGCCTCTTGTGGGATCGAGGCTGGCAAGGCTTTCACCGACCGCATCAAGGAGCTGTTCCCGCTCATCCACTGGATCGTTCCATACCCTAACAACACGGTCTTCTGGCAGCACACGAAGCAGCATGAACGGATGTGGCTGTCAATCCACCAGGCGCGGCTGAACGACATGACGGAGGCTGGAGAGGTTGTGCAATGGCTTGACCTGAACGAGATGCAGGAGGGTGAGCTCTGGGAGATTGGTCGAACGGAGCGGGCGGTGATGCGGGCGATCCCCGAAGAGCCGTCGCGGTTTTTAAGCCAGACTATGGAGGACATAAAGGCGGGATTGGAAAGAACATGGCAGCGGCACCAGCAGCGTGCAGAAGATAGTAGAACTAGCGATGTAAATAGTATAGGCTAAGGTTCTTGGTGTAATCCCATCCAGGATGACTACTATATCTTATTGAAACCTCTTAGGTCGCCATATCACTAGAGTGTAATTCAAGGCTAGCTTATTGCTTCTAGAGTTATATGTTTATCGAAACTAGAAAAGGTGTTTAGCTAGTACACCTACAGCTTCGTTCTGCAACCCGTATAGTAAGGTAATATAGATATTTAAAGCAGATTAGAAGTTATAGTTATAAAAGACTACTAGCTAAATTAGATAGAAGGTAGAATCCAGTAGAACCTACAAGATAGAATAGAATACATACCAAAAAAGGATTTACGGGAAATATATAATCTAAAGTTTTTTTTATTTCTTTCTTTTATGGAAAAGAAAAGCTAGAAAGTAGGAATATAAAGTCATAGAACACTTAAGATTTGTAAATAAAAGCATAGAAGATTAGTAAATAGAAAGATGACAAGAGAAAGAAAGCTCAGGGTTAGGGTTAACATTGTACAAGAAGGAAGGCTAACTAGAAGAAAAAGGTTAAACTATTTTACATTTAAAGGGAAAGTAAAGTAAGAGAGAGAACGAAGTGTAGAGAGAGAGAGTAAAAGTAAGAGGAAGAGTAGCAAGGCTAAGGTTTAAGTGTTCTGAGAAGTAAAAAAAGGTTTAGAAAGGTTAAAAGTTTGGAGGCTAGAAAAAGCGGCTAGAGAAGAGACTAGCAGTGAGGAGAGCAAAACTTTAAAAGGGTAGGGGGTTTAGAGGTATAGGTTAAGTATTAGGGGTGGAAAGAAGTCTAGGTGTTTTTAGGAGTTAAAGGGTAAACGGTTGCAGATAGGGGTAAAGAGTTAGGATTTAGTAAAAGAGAGAAGTTTGGTAAAGAGTAGAAGGTTTTTGGAGTACTATAGGGGGAGTAAAGTTTAGAGAAGGCTTAAAAGGAGAGAAGAGAGAGCAAGCGTAACACTAAAGGGTTAAAGTTAGAGTTGGGGGGTTAGAGGATTGAGAGGGTTAGGGTTGGAGAGAAAAAGGGTAAAAGGGTAAAAGGGTGGAGAAGAAAAGGGTCGTAAGAGAGGCTAAAGGGGAGAAGAAGGAGGGGTTGAAAGGGTTTAGGGGGAGGGAGGGCTGTAGGTGTGTTGAGGAGCAGAGGGTAAAGGGGGAGAGTGTAACCGTAACCGTAACCGTAACCGTAACCGTAACCGTAACCGTAACCGTAACGGGGTGGTGCCAGGGTTAGGGTTAGGGTTAGGGTAGGGTTAGGGTTAGGGTTAGGGTTAGGGTTAGGGTTAGGGTTAGGGTTAGGGTTAGGGTTAGGGTTAGGGTTAGGGTTAGGGTTAGGGTTATTGTTCTGCCCAAAACAACTGGTTTACGCTCCAAATTCGCAGCACAGATACTGCTTCGCTCGCCGACGCCATTTCCTGAGTTTTTGCCCTAGAAAGCGTAGTGTTGTGCTGGTATTTACTCGCGAGGATGGCGCAGCCTGCAGCGCACATCGCCGAGCGGATCCTACACCTTCCACAACACCGCATCGTGATCTGTCGCCCATGCGGCCTTGCCCTTCGACCGAAGCTGGGCATCAAGAGGCATCTTAAAGATAGTCATGGCGACTGGCCTCTTAAACTTCGAAAAGATGTTATACAGTATACCTCTCAGCTTCTGCTCGTCGAGCCAGATGAAGTCATCGACCCTCCTCCAGATAGCCCACCGATAGCAGGACTTACCGTTCATGATGGGTGGAAGTGCGAACAGTGTCCCTACCTAAGTAGCACTGAGGGAACTGTGCAGGAGCATAGTCGGGATAAGCATAACTGGGTTAAGGCCCAAGGCAAGCGATGGCGGCCAGCAAAGGTTCAGACCTTTTTCCAAGGAAACAAAAGACGGTTCTTTGAAGTAGCGGATAAGACTCCAAGCAAGGCAAAAGATCCTACAAGTATCGATGTACTGGTCGAGGCCCTGTTAGCGGAAGGTGAGAGGAAGGACCTAGAAGAGGCTAGGCAAGAGGCAAGGGTTGATGAAGAGCAGCTTCCTATTGACAACACACCGTGGATGCGGAAGACTCGATGGGCGAGGAAGTTTGCCGGGAGGGACCTTCGCGCGATAGCTGCACTTAGCGAGAAGCCTAGTAAGGACGAAGGCACCTTAAAGCTTGTCTGGGACTCGGTGGGTCGGGTTTTTGAGCGTTGCAGAAGCAGCATATCAAGTTGGCGCGACAACGAGGAGGACGGGGACCTCATCCTTGGATGGCTGAACAGCCCACAGAAAGAGAAGTGTAATCCAGACCCGTTCAGCATCTACTACGAACCATCGACGCATGAGAAGTACACCAGCTACTGGAAGCGCTTCATCTGTTACTGCTTGAGGCTACAGCATGCCGGCGACCAGCATGGACATTTATTCTTGGCGTGTGAGCAGCAGGCTTTGCAAGAGCTATGGAGCATCGTTGAGCTTGAGGATGAGAGCGAGACTGCGCTAGATGCCCGCGTTTTCGACCTCAGCGTCGCTTTTTGGATGCATGAAAACAGGGCTCACTCCAAGTCTGCTATCGTCCATTTTTGCGCAGTACTCGGGATAGACGGCAAGAAAGGCTGTTATCGGCAGCCAAGTGACTATGGTCAGATCCTGGCTGCCCTCCTGTACTGCGCCCGGCTGTTGCTGTTCGAATATGCATTGCCGGCAGCCGAGCGCGAGCTTATCGCCAACCCTTACAAGACTTTCCTACAGATGCACCATCAGTGGCTTGTCGACGGCCGGCCTACTCCCTTCCACTTTATTGACAATCTTCTGGCGTACGCTTTAGGTGCAGGTAAAGATGTTGGCGGCAAGCCTCGTGTGCAATGGTCTGCAGACAAGCAGACGATCATCTACCAGGGACAGCGTCTACACTTGTCCCAACTTAGGAGCTTTGTGGTGCAACTTCGCGACGCTGCGGAGGAGATACTGTACAAAAGCCTTATGTTCTTGTCGGATCCGTCTATGATTCGCAACATTGACCTGAGGGAGCTGGTCGATGATATGACTGACAGCACCGTCGGCTACTCCTTTGTTAACGATCCACGCAACAGCCTACGCGGCGGTCGTAGGAGAATGCTCGATAGATTGAAAACATCGCCTGAGTGGGCGACATTACTCAAGCCAGGGCCTGACGGTTTCGAACTGGAGAATAAGGGGTGGCGGGAGTATCAAAGTCAGCTCGAAAAGTTCAAGGAGCTTTTACTCCCCTGGTTCATATCCCTGGCGGTCCTCCAGGAAGAGGCGGAGAGATTCTCACCATCCGACACGTCAATGCTGCTCAGAACATGCGCAACATCTTCGTCCTAGACGGGCAAGTGATGATCGTGTCGGCTTATCATAAATCTCAAGCCATAACAGGACAGCACAAGGTTATACCACGCTTTCTGCCTAGCCGGGTTGGGCAGCTCTTGGTGGCTTATCTGGCCGAGGTCCTGCCTTTCACCACGCTTGTCGACCGAAACAGCGTGTCCAGCCAGCGTAAGAGCTTTTTATGGGTGGACGGAAAGGGTGTTTGGGACACGCCAAGAGCGACAAAGATCCTGACCCAAGAAACATCCATTCGTATGGGCTTTCGCGTCACCTTCCAGGACTATCGCCACATTGCCAAAGCTATCGACCGCGAGCATGTGCGCGGGTTGATGGGGGATACGGAGGATGATGACCACGATGACATCCATGACCTGGCAGCTGCACACAGCTCGAGGACTGCCGACCAGGTGTATGGAATCGACGCTTCAATGCTCCGTAGCCTGAGTGCCAGAACGATCAATGCGTTTCGCACAGTCACCGATCGATGGCATCGATTTTTACAGGTCAACAGTCGTCAGCAGTGGTCGGAGAAGAGCAGGGCTCGCCGTCTTTCACAGACGGCTTACCTACCCGAGCCAAAACGGCAGAAAAGCCCTGTCAAAAGAGATGAGGAAGGGGAGTTACAGCTTGTGTTGGAAAGGCTGCTTGGACCCGGTGCCGCCTTTCGCAGTCCGGAGCAGAAGGAAGCTTTGCTCGCGATATTGCGCGGGGATAGTCCTTTGGTGGTCATCCTGCCGCCAGGGGGAGGCAAGAGTCTGCTTTTTCAACTGCCCGCGAGCATGCCCGGTGCTACGACTACGGTAATAGTGGTTCCCTTTCTGGCATTGGTCGGAGATCTCAGAAAACGATGTAGGAAGCTTGGATTGAGCTGCCAGCATTGGACGAAAGATCATCAGCAAGCTGCTCAGGTCGTCTTGGTGATAGCCGAGGCCGCAGTTAGCGACACCTTCTTAACGTTCGTCTCGGACCTGCAAGTGAAAGGCAAGCTAGATCGGGTCGTGATCGACGAATGTCACATAGTTCTTACATCGAGCGACTATCGCCGTCAACTCTCCGACCTAGACCGTCTTAGAGCTATCCCATGCCAGTTCTTATTGCTTACTGGGACCTTGCCGCCTTCCTTGGAAGCAGAGTTAGCGGACGCGCTACTTCTAGGCACCGAAGAAGAGCATGGGCTAAGACACATCCGGGCAATGACAGATAAGAATAATGTAGCGTATAGGGTGGAGACATGTGACGATAGCCAGGTGGAAAGGAGAGTGTGCGAGCTTATGGAACAGGCACGAGGCAAGCTTGGAACGGGTCAGAGAGCGGTCGTGTTCTGCGGCGACCGTCGTGCATGCGAACGACTGGCGAAGGGTTTAGGTTGCCAACCATATCATTCGACGTGGGAGTCGAAGGACACGTCGCTGGCATCATGGACAGATGGCACGGAAAAGATAATGGTGGCGACCAGTGCACTGGGGACAGGAGTCGACATCCCGGGCATCCGTGTCGTCGTGCATCTAGGCCGGCCGCACGGCATGATTGACTTTGTGCAGGAGGTAGGCCGGGCCGGACGCGGTGGGGAGACGGTACAGAGCATCGTTGTGATTGGGAAACGCGAGATGCAGTGGCTACATTCGGCAGATGCGAGGAGCCCAGACGTGAAGAAGGAGGCGATGAGGTTATTTCTTATCAGTCAGCAGTGTCGTAGGGAGCGGCTGAGGTTGTTTATGGATGGGCAAGGTAGGCAGTGCGAAGGGAGCAAAGGCGAGAAATGCGATAGATGTCAGCGGAAGTCAGAAGAGTTGGAAGAAGACGAAGTCCATGGTGAACCAGATGCAGAAGCAAGGCGGGTTGAGTTGCAGCGACAAAGACATCAGAAGGGGCCAGAGCTATGGCAAGAAAGGGTGCGTGAGCGAGGGCTAGAGCGGCAGAGGATTGAAAGAGCAGTTGTCGAGATAGGAGAGGAATGCGCGGCTTGCTGGGTGCACGGTATCGGAGACAGACGGCATGGAGTGGACGGCTGCAGGGTGCTCAGGGAGGCCATCGGAGGAGAGTACAGGGAGGCACGGCGGTTGATTAAATACGAGGCGAACAGCTGCTGCTATCGTTGCTCGCTGCCCGGGGATTGGTGCAGCTGGTATGTTCAGAGAAAGAGATGCCCCGAGAAGGATGTCATAGTGCCTCTGGTTCTAGGTGGATGGGGGTGTAAGGAGGTTCGAGAAGGGTTAGAGAGAGAAGCGGGCATAAAAGAGCTGCTAGGACTTTTACAGTGGATGGGTAAGCGGTCACGGGTAGGAGGAAGTAACGGAACGAATGCGGTAAGAGCAGCGGGGATAATTACGAAGTGGGTGTTTGAAAGATAGGAGAAGGTTGGAAAGATAACCCTAGATGATAGTAATATTAGTAAAAGTAAAGTAATGTACCTGACCGAGAGGACACCCCCATTCCCTATGCGAATGGGACGGATCGGGTTTGGCGCGGCGCGGGAGCTAAGGCGGAACAGGAAATTCAGGTAGGCGAATGGCATAGGCGAATGGAGCGCTTTGACACCCCATCAAAGTCGCGTCTCGCGTCGTAGAACTTCGAACGCGAACATAAAACATACAAACCGACCAAGTGCAATCTCTTGCAGCCCGAAAGAACTGTGTTTCGCGCTTTATTGTTAAAGTTGGGGTTAAATACTTAGGGTTTGCTTAGGGTTAACTAACCCCAAGAATGAACATCAACTGGGACACACGCACAGGCACGCAGCACGCGACTCCGGCAACGGAGCGCGCAACGACGGCCACTACAACACGCGCATCTCGAATCACGGTGGAAAACATAGATGAGTTGCTGCAGTACGAATCAAACTATAAGGTGGTCGTATGCAAGCAGCATCTGCAAGCTGTGCAGAATATAGACCGCCATCTTGAGAAGTACCACGCGGTTGCTACTAAAGATCGAAGGGCGATCGTGGACAAGTACGCGCAGTACACAGTTCTTGAGCCGTCACGCGTGCCGCTACCGACCCCGCTAGAGCCGCCGCTTGAAGTGCTAGGTAAGCCGATAGACGGCTTCTTGTGCGAGGAAGAGGAGCGCGGTTTCATCAGTATCAACCGGTCCGTCATAGCGCAGCACTGCAACAAGGTGCATGACTGGCAGTCGACGAAGCGGGACAGAGAGCACTGGAGCAAAGTAAAGGTGCAGACGTTCTTCCGCACTGGCGGCTTTCAGCGGTATTTTGTCGTGCACGCCCCCGACGAAGATGGCTTGGTCAACCCGTGTCTTACGAAAGAAGACGAAGCTGAGGCGGCAGCGATCAAGCGCGAATGGAAAGAGATAAGGGAGAAGCACAAGAAAGAGCTAGAGCTGGCAGACGAGAAGACAGCGAAGACGGATAGGACGGGCTGGTTCAACCGCACCGGATGGCCGGAGCATCTTGCAGGCCGGAATCTGAAGCATCTGGCCCGCGCGAGCAGACTGCCCGACCGAAACGAGCGGGAGCTGCAGCAAGCGATGAGGATTGTCGATCTAGCGATTGAGAAGAGCGTGGCCGGGCTGTCGACGCTTGCCGTTGAGACAAGACGCTGGCTGCGAAGCGCGAAACGCGAGGAGATTGACGTCCGACCGATGGCGAGACTGCAGAACCCGGAGAGTCAGAGCCGTTACGCTGGGTACATGAGGCGGTTCGTCTGCAACTTTCTCCGAATTGCCGCCGCGAGGGAAGGAGGCGAAGAAGAGGAAGGAGACGGTGAAGGTGAAAAGGAAGACGAGGATGAAGATGGGGACGAGGAAGAAGACGATGGGGAGGATGACGAGGACGAGGACGAGGACGAAGAAGAGGCTGGCGAAGAGGCGTCAGGCGAGGATGACCCGCTGCACGATGCCCGGGAGCTGTTCGTCTGGCAGGGAGATCAGAAAGAGCTGGCGAAAGACATGTTGCAGTCGTTGGAGCTAGACGACGAGGAGACGCAGGTCGGAAAGATGATCAAGCTGCTGGGTTCGTTTATCTTTCAGACCGTTGGCGACCGGCCGTTCAACAGCGCGCTCGTTCACTTTCTGGCCGTGCTCGGCATCGACGAAGAGATGAACCGGCTACGGACGGCAGACAACTTCTCATACATGCTAGCCGGAGTGGTCTACTGCGTGCGGGTCTTGGCTGTGGAGGTACTGCTGCCGTCGGCACAGAGGGACGAGCAGGGCGAGGCTGAGCGGAAGCGTTTTCTTCGCAAGCGGCGGCAGTTCTTGGCCGACGGCTCTTACAGCCCGATGAGCACGATGATAAGCTTATTAGCGTACGGCAAGTCGATCGCGCTCAACACGAGCAACGCCGGTAGCGTGCAGTGGTCGCCGGATAGAAAGGTGCTGTATCTGCATGGCAGGCCGATAGTCATCGAGCGTTTTCAGAGGATGGTCCGGGAGGTGGTGAAAGAGGCGGAGAGGGTCTTATGGGAAGAGCTGATGTGGACGGGGCCCGAAGGGAGGTTTTCGATCCCGTTGGACAAACTCGTCGACGACGTGACGTTCACGAAGCGCGGCATCTCGTTCGTCAGCAAGTCGAGCAACGGTCTGGCCGGCGGACTGGATTGGATGATTGACCGGATGCTGACGAGCGACGAAGGCCGTAAGATGCGGACGGACGGTGTCTGGAACGCACGGCGGATCCGCCGCTATCTAAGGAAGGTCGATAGGTGTCTTGAGCTGCTCTTGTTCAGCACGCACACGACTTACGGTCAGCCGGGACGAGGGACGGAGATCACGACGGTGCGCTATCAGAATGGCTTCTTGCAGGACCGCAACATCTTCGCCGTAGACGGACGGCTGGTGGTCATCACCCGCTATCACAAGTCGCAGTCGCAGTTCGACAAGCCGAAGATCGTTCCGCGCTTCTTGCCGTGGAGGGTGGGGCAGCTGATGGCCGTCTATCTCGCGTATGTGCGGCCGTTCCGCGAACATCTGATGGTGCAGCTTCAGGGCGGCGGCGGCGGGTGGAGCGATCACGTCTGGGCGGACGCGAATGGACCGTGGGAGACGGACCGGCTCACGGCGGTCATCGCACGAGAGACGGCAAGCAGGCTCGGAGAACGGCTGACGACGCTCGACTACCGGCACGTGGCGATCAGCATTGGGCGGGTGTTTGTGGGCGAGCAGTTCGCAAGCGGGTATCGGGAGGAGATAGGGGAAGTGGAAGAGCCCGAAGTTGAGGTTGAGGACCCGCTGGAGCTGAGCGCAGCGCGGACGGAGAAGATGGGCGTGCAGCGGTACGGGGTGCCGAGCGACATTATAAAGCATCTAAGCGTCCGATCGATGGAGACGTTCCGACCGCTGAGCGAGGCGTGGCACAGCTTTCTCGGCTTGGGCAGCGACGAGGCGGGCGAACAGAAGAGGGCAGAGCAAGGCTTCAAGCCGGCAAGGCCGGACAAGGAACGGGTACGCGAGGATTGTCCGGGCAGCATGCTTTGCATACGCTCGGCACCGCCGACCACCGCTACGGATCAGGAAGTGCATAAGGGGGTCGGCACGGCGGAGGTTAAGATGGCGATGCGGAGAGCGCTCGGACAGGACGAGGTATCGTTCCGGTCGAAAGAGCAGGAGCTAGCGATGGAGGCAGTACTTGCCGGGCAGACGCCGCTGGTCGTAGTGCTGCCGACCGGAGGGGGCAAGAGCTTGCTGTTCATGGTGCCGGCGTGCTTGGAGGATGCTGGGGTGACGATCGTGGTGGCGCCGTTCAGAGCGCTGGTAGACGACTTGGTCGACCGGTTGAAGAAGGCGGGGGTCGATTGTCTTGAGTGGAGGCCCCGGGAGAAAAATCCGGCAGCGGTGGTGGTGGTGAGCGCGGACTTCGCGGCGAACTGGGAGTTTCTCGACTACGCTTCGCTTCTCAGCCGACAAGGATATCTGCGGCGGGTGGTGATAGATGAGTGTCATCTAACGTTCACGTCGAGCGACTACCGGCCGAAGCTGGCACATCTCAAGCAGCTACGGGCGTTAAAGTGCCCGATGATACTGCTAACGGCAACGCTACCGCCGCTGCTAGAGAACGAGCTTAGCGAGAGCATGCTGGTGCGCTGCGCACGATATGTCCGGGCGGTGACGGTGCGGAAGAACATCCGGTACATGGTGCAGTGGTGTGGAAGAGGAAAGCTAGTTGAGACGGGGGTGGATATATGCCGGCGACAGCTGAGGAAGCTTGTTGGTCGGAAGGGGGTGGTATACTGCCGCAGCCGTGCTCAGTGCGAAGAGATGGCAGAAGAACTTGGATGCGGGCATTATCACGCGGGGTCGGTGGACAAGGAGGAGCGGCTTCAGGCGTGGTTGGAGAAGGGGGCTTGATGGTGGCGACTTCGGCGCTGGGCACGGGGGTGGACTACCCCGGGATCGTGTTCGTGCTTCACGTGGGGATGCCGTACGGGATGATCGACTTCGCGCAAGAGTCCGGAAGAGCGGGGCGGGCGGGAGAAGCGGTGGACTCGATGATACTAGTCGAGGAAGGTGCGACGCAGCGGAGAGGTCAGGGGGAGCGAACAATAGACGAGGCGGCGATGGCGGCGTTCATCGAGGCGGAGGGGTGCCGGCGAGGGGTGATGAGCGGATATCTGGACGGGCAGGAGACGGAGTGCTCGCAGATGGACATGGCGCCGTGTGATCGATGCGGCGAAGGGGTGAGGGAGTGGCAGGTGTCGCAGGTGGAGGCGGCGGAGGAGTGGCGGCAGGTGAAGGAGGTGCTGGACGAGGTGGCGGACGGGTGCGCGGCATGCTGGATAACGCAAGAGGGGAGGAAGCGCACTTGCATTCGCTGAAGGAATGTCAAAGGGTTGGGAAGCTGACGCAGGCGGCTTGCGACGAGTTCCGGCGGAGGGTCGTGTACGAGGTGAGGAGTCACAGCTGCACTCGGTGTGGGATAAGTCAGAGGTACTGCGCGACGGGAGTGGGGGAAGGGATGCGGTGTCAGTGGCCGAACGTGCTAGTGCCGATAGTAAGGGGGGCGATGGGTAGCGCGGTAGGTATGGAGGTGCTTCGAAGGGTAGGGTTTAAGGGGGAGTTTAGGGAGTGGGAGGAGTACGGTCGATGGTTGGGTCAGCGGCACGAGCGGCGGGTATGGGGGGAGTGGATGAGCAACGCGATGGTGGTGCTGATTGAGATTGTGTTGTTTATAGTAGGAGAGAGTAGATAGAGAGATTTTATAAGAGTTTCCCGGACAGCTAGGATGTTGGTAAGAAAAAGAATAGGAACAAGAAGAGAGGTAAGAGTTTAGAGCTAGAGAAGATGTAGAGCAAAGGTATAAGGATGATGTGTATAAAAATAAAGAATTAAGTTGAGTAACTATAGTGGTAGAAGTAAATAAACTATATATACATGTATATATTAATATTAAAAGGAAGATAAGTAGTTAAGTAAAACTGCAACAAGAGGAAATAAAAGAAAGTAGATAATAATAGTTGAATTAGTAGTATAGAATAGTATAGATAGTGTATAGTCTATGGAAAGTAAAGAGAGGGAAAAGTTGCTAAGTTTAATAGAATTAAAAGAGCAAGTATTAGTATTAGAAAGTAGTTATTAACAAAAGTAATAAAGTTTGGATATATTTATGAAGTAAGTAGAAGAAGTAAATATAAATTAGCATAAACGATAAGAAAAGGTTAAGAAAGAAAAGTAGAACTATAAGAGGATGATTTAATAATAGGATTAAAGTAAACAGTTAAGAAAAGAAGGAGTATTTGAAAAAGAAAAAAGTAGAGTTTAGGGTATAGAGAATAAACTAGAAAGCGAGGTTAGCTTAAGATTATATTTTAAAGAATTAGAGACGGTAAGGAATCAAAGGAATTATTAGTAGAAGAGATTCTAGATGATTTATAAAAAGAAAGAAAAAAGAAAAAAAAGAGAAATGCAAAAAAAAAAAAGGGAGAGAGGAGACGATATTATATAAAATAGAATAATAAAGAAAGGTCTAGAGTTAGTAATTAAATATAAGGTTGGAACTGTATTAAAGGAAGAACTAGAGTTAATTTAAACGAATAGAGTATTAGAAAAGATTTTTAGACAATTTAATAGAGTATTAGTAGCAGCTAGAAAAGCGGTATGTAGAATAAGTATGGAAGTAGTTAATAAGCAATAGTAATATTTATATAAAACATTGCAGGGTTGAGCAAAGAGAAATTAAGAGAATGAAGATATTTGAAGAACAAGTAAATAGATTAAAGAGATAGTGATTAGAACGAAATAAATATAAGAAAAGTATAACTAGAAGAAAGGATAAGGAAGGTAAATAAAAGGAAAAACGGTTTGAATAAAGTTAGAATTAAGAATGAGTATGATAATTGAAGGAAGCTGGATGAAAGAGTTAAATAGGATACAGATATATAATAATAGTAGTAGTACAAGTAGTAGAAACAATAGAACTAATATAGAAAGATGGAAGAGTAAGAGGATAGAATTAGGGGATTAGGGTTTAGAAGCAGAAGCAACATAGTATACTAGAATTAAGAAGTTAAAGAATAAAAAGGGTTATAGACTAGGGTAAGATACTTGTATATATAGAATTAGGGTTATTGTTTTGTTATTAGAGGTAATTTAACTTACTAACTTGCTAATCTGCTAACTTGCTAGCTTGATGATCTGCTAACTTACTAATCTGCTAACTTGCTAGCTTGATGATCTGCTAACTTACTAATCTGCTAACTTGCTAGCTTGATGATCTGCTAACTTACTAATCTGCTAACTTGCTAGCTTGATGATCTGCTAACCCGCTAACCCGCTAACCCGCTAACCCGTTAATCCGTTAACCCGTCAGGTGTTATAGGTAGAACGAAGACCCGTTGTGGTTAGGAGCATCAGGAGATGTATGTTTGGATGCCGCTTAGATATCACGAACAGAATATAGATCCGTTATAGGAAGAGTGTAGGGGTGAAGAGACGGTTTGTAAGACCGCTTAGATACCGCTTAGATGTCACCGAGGGTGGAGATCCGTTATAGATAGATAGGAAGGATGCAGAAGTAGAGGTGAGAGGAGCGGTGGTAACCGCTTGGATACCGCTTAGGTGTCACCGAGGGCGAAGACCCGTTATAAGGATTAGAGAGTGAGAGGCGGGCGTCGAGAGACGCGTTAGGACCGCTTAGGTGTCACGAATAGGGCGAAGACCCGTCGGTTAGGGGGTTAGGGGGTTAGGGTTAGGGTTAGGGTTAGGGTTAGGGTTAGGGTTAGGGTTAGGGTTAGGGTTAGGGTTAGGGTTAGGGTTAGGGTTAGGGTTAGGGTTAGGGTTAGGGTTAGGGTTA